>JAJKFI010000056.1:7131009-7220555 GCA_029204185.1 Lerista edwardsae | reverse complement strand
TCGCATAGGCTCCGCAACGCCTGGAGCGATCGGCACGAAACTCGGCATGCATACACCTTGCGGCCTGGCGACAAACACTGCGGGGGGCGGGCCCCCCTAGCGCCCCCGGGGGTAGGGGTACGTGGGGGTCCCCGCGTGAAAACGGTCAAAAACGGCCAAAATCGGCGTCAAATCCACAGTTTCCGGGGTCGCCGAGATGAGCTGCGACGCTCCCGACGCCGTTGGAGTCCAGGTTCAGCCCCCCTCGATGTGGGGGGCAAGAAGGGGTGCAAAACAAAACGTCCGCCATGCTCTGCTGGAACGCCTGCACTGATCGGCACGAAACGTGGCACGCATACACCTTGCGGCCTGGCGACAAACACTGCGGGGGGCAGGCCCCCCTAGCGCCCCTGGGGGTGGGGGCACGCGGGGGTCCCCGCGTGAAAACGGTCAAAAACGGCCGAAATCGGCGTCAAATCCACAGTTCCCAAGGTCGCCGAGATGAGTGGCAACGCTCCCGACGCCATTGGAGTCCGGGTTCAGTCCCCCCTTGACATGGGGGGCAAGAAGAGGTGCGAAACAAAACGTCCGCCATGCTCTGCTGGAACGCCTGCACCGATCGGCACGAAACTTGGCACGCATACACCTTGCGGCCTGGCGACAAACACTGCGGGGGGCGGGCCCCCCTAGCAATCCCAGGGGTGGGGGTGCGCAGGGGCCCCACGTGAAGAAGGCCGAAAACGGCCGAAATCAGCGTTGAGTCCATAGTTTCCAGGGTCGCCGAGACGAGCGGCAACACTCCCGATGCCGGTGGAGTCTGGGTTCGGGCCCCCTCGGCACGGGGGGCCAGAAAGGGTGCGAAACAAAACGCCCGCCATGCCTTGCTGGAACGCCTGGAACGATGCGCACCAAACCTGGCACACGTGTGCCTTGCAGCCTGGCGACAAACACTGCAGGGGTCAGGGCCCCCTGGCGCCCCCGGGGATGGGGGTACACAGGGGTCCCCACATGAAAACAGTTGAAAATGGCCGAAATCGGCATCGAATGTGTAGTTTATGAGGTTGCTGGGGCGAGCGGCAACGCTCCCGACGCCATTGGAATCCAGGTTCAGCCCCCCCCCTCATTGTGGGGGGCAAGAAGGGGTGCAAAACACAGCGTCCGCCATGCGCTGCTGGAACGCTTGGAGTGACTGGCACAAAACTCGGCACATGCGTGCCTTGCGGCCTGGCAACAAATACTGCAGGGGGCAGGCCACCCTAGCGCCCCTGGGGGTGGGGGTGCACGGGGCCCCCGCGTGAGAACGGTCGAAAACGGACGAAATCGGCATTGGATCCGTAGTTTACAGTGTCGCCGAGGCGAGCGCCAACGCTCCCAACGCCGTGGGAGTTCGGGTTCGGCCTCCCTCAATGTGGGGGGTGGGAAGGGGTGCAAAACAGAGTTGCTGCTTGCTGGGCTGGTGGGGTAGCTTGACCAGGGACACCTGGTGGAACTTCTGCCTAAACGCTGAGCTTCTCCCTCTCCCTCCTTTCTGCAGGTGCAGTAGCAGTACTTAAGACCCTCTGCCCCTTTGAGAGCAGAGTTGCTGCTTGCTGGGCTGGTGGGGTAGCTTGACGAGGGACACCTGGTGGAACTTCTGCCTAAACGCTGAGCTTCTCCCTCTCCCTCCTTTCTGCAGGTGCAGTAGCAGTACTTAAGACCCTCTGGCTTGCCAGAGGCGCGAGCCAAAGGGCAAGAGCCAAAGGGCTCTTTGCCCGTGGGACGGAGCCGGAGCCCAGCTGCTATTATCAGTCAACCTGTCTGTTTCCCCCATGGATCTTCAGTGACCAGCCACGCTCCGGTTCTTCATATTTCGGGAGCTTAGCAGCCTGTCAGCAAGCCTACTACCAGCCTTTTACATGAGTGAGTGAGAGTGTGAATGTGAGGGCTCCTGGCCTGAGTGAGAGTCAGGCCAGGAGGGGGGAAAGTACTTCCTGCCTCGGTGAGAGGGGGGCAGGGAGGGACAGTTTTTGGAGGGCCTCTGTGAGAGAGAGGCAGAGATCTGCAGCAACCCAAACCTCAGTGTGAGGGGGGTAGGGGTTGCTGCAGTGGAGGTAGTGTGCGTGTGTGTGGGTGTCTGTGATTTTAGACTGTGTGTGCGGCTGTAGTTTGGCTGAAGGTTGTCCCTGCCGGAATATGTGCTTGACACCACGAGGGAGCTCAGGGGAGGGGAGGGTGGCCACCATCAGCAGAGTTACGGGTCACGGAAGGTATGGTGGTGGGGGTTGGGCCGGACGTTACAGAAGAAGGAGGGCCAGTCGTAGACAGACTGTCCCTCTTTCTGGCCCTTCTCTCATCCCTCTGACTCTGGGTACTCCTGGCAACAGCCCCCTAAGTCTGAAGCTGCTGCTTCTGAATGCCAGGTCGGTTAATAATAAGACCTGTCTGATCCAGGATCTAATCCTGGAGGAGAAGGCCGACCTGGTATGTATCATGGAGACCTGGTTGGATGAGCTGGGAGGGGTCAATCTTTCCCAGATTTGTCCGCCGGGTTTCCAGGTACTGCAGCAGCCACGACTACAGGGGCGGGGAGGTGGGGTTGCAATGGTCTATCGGGATTCCATCCGTCTCACCAGATATTCTGTCCAGCAGTCCACCGGGTTTGAGTGCCTTTGCGTTGCGTTGGAGGGGCGAGACAGAATAGGGATTCTGTTGGTGTACCGCCCGCCTTGCTGCCCAACAGTCTCCCTGCCTGAGCTGACGGAGCTGGTCTCGAGTGTGGTGTTGGAGTCCCCCCGCCTTTTGGTGTTGGGGGACTTCAATGTCCATGCCGAGGCCCCGGGAACAGCTGCAGCTCAGGACTTCATGGCCTCCATGGCAACCATGGGTCTGTCTCAAAGAATATCTACCCCAACACATGATGCGGGACACACGCTGGACCTGGTGTTTACTGCTGGGCAGGTTGATGGCGATCTGGAGGTGGAGGAGATTAAGATCACTCCTTTGTCATGGACAGATCACTTTCTGGTGGGATTTAGGCTTGTTGCAGCCTCCTACCTCTGCAATGGCGGGGGATCGCATTCTATGATCCGCCCTCGGAGGCTGATGGATCCTAATGGATTCCTGAGGGCTCTGGGGGATTTTCCTGTTGCCAGAGTTGGAGATCCACCCGGCGCCCTGGTCGACCTCTGGAATACGGAGATGGCCAGGGCCCTGGAAGAGATCGCTCCTGAGCGTCCCCTGCCCACTCGCAGAATCAGAGCGGCTCCTTGGTTTTCTGAGGAGCTGCGAATGATGAAGCGGCAGGGCAGGCGTCTAGAGCGTCAGTGGCGAAGGACTCATGCCGAATCTGACCGTACCCGGGCTAGAGCCCACTTAAGATTATATTCTAGGGCGGTGGTGGCGGCTAAGAGAGCCCACTTCTCTGCCACCATCGCTTCTGCAGAGAATCGTCCAGCTGAGCTTTATCGTGTGGTCCGTAGCCTTCTACATCTGCCCCCCCCTATTGGAGGGGAGGATCACACGGAGGCTCGTTGTGACGAATTTGCGAAACACTTTGCAGAGAAGGTCGATCAGATTCGGCACGACTTGGACGCCGCTGTGGGCATTTCTAGTGATGTCCCTGGGGAACCTGTCTATCCCATTATTTGGGATTCTTTTCAGCTTGTTGAACCTGAGGATGTGGACAGGATTCTCTGCAGTGTGAGACCTGCTGCTTGCCCGCTTGACCCTTGCCCAGCATGGCTACTTAGAGCTGCCCGGGAAGGGCTGGCCGAGTGGACGGGGAGGGTGGTGAATTCATCTCTGAGGGAGGGGGTGCTGCCGCCTGCTTTGAAGCGGGCGATAGTTCGCCCCCTCCTGAAGAAACCCTCCCTGGATCCCACTAATCTAAACAACTTTCAGCCAGTCTCAAATATCCCATTTCTGGGCAAGGTGATTGAGCGGGTGGTGGCGTCCCAACTGCAGAGGGTACTGGAGGAAACGGATTATCTGGACCCATTCCAATCTGGCTTCAGGCTGGGGTTCGGGACGGAGACTGCCTTGGTCGCCTTGGTGGATGACCTACGCCGAGGAATGGACAGGGGGAGTGCGACCCTGTTAGT
This sequence comes from Lerista edwardsae, assembly GCA_029204185.1. Lineage (NCBI taxonomy): Eukaryota > Metazoa > Chordata > Lepidosauria > Squamata > Scincidae > Lerista > Lerista edwardsae. Next base: position 7,216,497 of record JAJKFI010000056.1, on the reverse strand, counting down.
CCTGCTGGACCTCTCAGCGGCCTTCGACACCATCGACCATGGTGTCCTTCTGGGTCGGCTGGCTGGGTTGGGGATTGGAGGCACTGTTTTGCAGTGGTTCCGGTCCTTCCTGGCTGACAGATCCCAGAAGGTGGTGCTGGGGGACGCTTGTTCGGCACCCCGACCTCTTAAGTTTGGGGTGCCGCAAGGGTCTATCTTATCCCCCATGCTATTTAACATCTACATGAAGCCACTGGGAGAGGTCATCCGGGGGTTTGGGGTGGGGTGTCATCAATATGCTGATGACACCCAACTTTATCTCTCCTTTCCCCCTGATTCTGAGGAGGCAGTTGAGGTCCTGAATCGTTGTCTGGAGGCAGTTGGGGGCTGGATGTGGGCAAACAAGCTGAAATTAAATCCGGATAAGACAGAGGTGCTCTTGGTCCGGAAATCCACAGCTCGGGTATTGGATTATCGCCCTGCTCTGAATGGGGTTGCACTCCCTCTGAAGGAGCAGGTTCGCAGCTTGGGGGTTCTCCTGGATTCACAGCTGCACCTGGAGTCTCAGGTGTCGGCGGTGGCCAGGGGAGCCTTTGCTCAGCTTCGGCTGATCCGCCAGCTGCGACCGTACCTGAGCTGTGCGGACCTGGCCACAGTGACCCATGCCCTAGTGACATCTAGATTAGACTATTGCAATGCGCTCTACGTGGGGCTGCCTTTGAAGACGGTCCGGAAATTACAACTAGTACAGAACGCGGCTGCTCGGGTGGTTGCTGGGGCACAGCGGTTTGACTCTGTCGAGCCGCTGCTTCGGCGACTACACTGGCTGCCGGTTCTGTTCCGGGCCAAATTCAAAGTGCTGGTGTTGACCTTTAAAGCCCTTTACGGCTCGGGCCCAGGGTATTTGAGGGACCGCCTCCTTCCATATAATCCGACCCGTACTCTGAGGTCATCTGGGGGGGGCTCTTTTGACTGTGCCGCCACCAGGAGAGGTGAGAGGGGTGGCGGCCAGCAGGAGAGCCTTCTCGGCGGTGGCACCCCAACTTTGGAATACCCTCCCCTTAGAGCTAAGAACTGCTCCCTCGGCGGTATTTCGGCGGGGACTGAAGACCTTCTTGTTTAAACAAGCTTTTAGTTGCTGACAGGCCGGCTGGTCTTGTATTTCTTGTATTTTTTATTTTTTGCACTCGATCCAGGGGATAACAGTTGTATTTGTATATTGTATTTTTATATTGTTTTTAATCACTGTTTTTAAATTATGATGTTTTTATTCTGTTTTTTAATTGTTTTTTGTATTGCCGCCTTGAATGCCTTTTTAGGCAGAAAGGCGGGGTAAAAATCTTTAAAATAAAAATAATAAATAAAACAAGACGTTGCCATGCCCCGCTGTGGCGCCTGCAGCGATTTGTGCCAGACTCGGCACGCGCGTGCCTTGCGGCCTGGCGACAAACACTGCAGGGGTCAGCCCCCCCCGTGCCCCCGGGGGTGTGTGTGTGCAGGGGGCCCCACATGAAGATGGTCGAAAACGTCCGAAATTAGCGTCGGAACTGTAGTTTTCGGGGTCGCTGAGACAAGCGGCAACGCTTCCGACACGGTTGGAGTTCGGGTTCGGGCCCCGTCAACATGGGGGACGAGAAGGGGTGCAAAACTCATAAACTCTGGAAGATCATTTTGTTACCCGGGCAACGCCGGGTAACAAAAAGCTAGTGTCAAATAAAAGAAGCCCCACATTGGACCAAGGAATTTTGAATAGCTAGACCAAGCATATGACATACCATGGTCCTATCTGATTACTATCTTAGGAGAAATGAAAATTCTGTGAACATCTGTCATACATCCCCAAATTCAGATGTTTTATGCTTCCTAAAAATATTCCTTTCAATTGCCTCTTTCTCCCACAGGGTGGCAGCATTTCACATTAAATTACAGTTTGAAGAAACGGCACAAGCTGAACTGATTCGGGAGTTTTTACACTGAATTAAGTGTGACATCCCAGATTTGCCTTTTCTTATTGCATTTACCCACCAATGCGCTAAGCTGAGCTGTGCACAAACAAGTCTGGGACTGAATGTTTTGTTGGAATCTTTTCGGCCATAAAGACCTCTCTCTGCCCACCCTGCAATAGAGTAGCCAGAGGAGGGTGGCGCATTAAGTAATGCAGGTCATCTGCAGCAGGCTATGTAGATGGCCCCTCCCATTAGCATTTGGAGCCATCCCAGGCAGTGACAGCAACACGTAGGAGACACTGTTTGGTTTGCTGAGCGCCTGCACATTGTATTGCTGTTGCTGCCCGGAATGGCTCTGAGTGTGAGTGGGAGGGGCCGCTTACACGGCGCATTGCAGTAGGTGAGATAGGTGGCATAGTGTCAGCAGAGGCAGCCACAGACATTACCTATGCACACACACCATTTAATCATAAACAAAAACCAAATAAAATGGCTTTAATTTCCTTTACAGATTTTAGGGTGTGTGTTTTTTTAACCGAAATGAAAAGTGCAGAAAACAGTGTTATGTGTTTTTATTTTGTAATCACTGCTTTCTCCCATTATACATAGGCGAGGGGAAAGTGAGTGTGACAAGAAACTCAAGCAGCCAAACTAATGCAACCACCCCGCACCATCACCACCAGTTTTTTGTCTTGTTCAAAAGGGGCATTGACTGTGCAGCTTGGTGTATCCTGAGGGGGAACAGCAGGTTCTTGTATCATGCCTCAATGCACAGAGTGTGTTTCTGGTACTCAGATGCTACATACAGTGCAATACAGTACATGGATACAGTGCATGCTGCCTTAAGATATGGATTCCACTACGTACTAGAGGGTTTACTCCCAGGCAAGTGTGCATATAATTTGTACCTAATATAATGTACATTTAATTGTGAATGGGCAGAAGAGCAGCCATTTTTTCAGCCCCCCTGTTTGTATCTTTTTTGCAGAGACCTCGATTGCTTCCAGGTCTGGATGCAATTGCAAAACGCGTTTGCCTACAGGGACCCCTGCAGCATGACAGATGAAGACTATCAGCCACTGATGGACCTAGCCAGTCACTTCATTCCATGTAATAAGGTAAAACCAGTGGTGTAATCCAAGGCTCTTGGAACCGGAACGCTGACCGGGACTAACCTGTGATTGACAGCCCGTCCGTTCCGGTTCCACCGCCATCCCACCCGCCACGCGGGCTGTCCTCGGACAACGCGCCCCACCGCCGCTCACCCAGGCACCCGGCACCCCCCACCTGTCCCCCCCCCCCAGCGAGCAGGTGCCCCCTCCACGGCCATGGGCACTTCGCAGCGCCCCGTTCATCACGGAGCGGGGAGAATGGCAGCAAGTGGGCGGAGCTAGGCCGGCGGAGCGTTCCGGCTACATGACACCGCTGGGTAAAACTATATTTCTGGACCTGTTGACCCCTTTGGCAAGGATGGCCGCTGCACTTCCAGGGTGACCTTGGCTTTTCCAGGAAAGCATTTTGAGGAACACTGCAGAATGTGACTCTGCGTGGATGCCAGGATAGTGCTTGCTGGTGACACCACTTCCTGCCACCCTGCCCTGTTTTGGTGCTCTCATTTAGTGTTATTTAATGTAACTTGATGACAGCCCAATCCTATCCACTGTTTCCCATCAATGCAGCAGTGCCAAAATGGCAGCAATTGGGGGGGGGTGTTCTTTGGGTAAGGAAACATTTGGAATTGGGTCTGGGAAGGGGAGGTAGCACCTCAGTGGTGCCAGTGCCACTGATCCAGCCCACTCCCAGGCCCGATCCACCCATCTCCCACCTTCTACCTGCAGCTCCTCCAGCCCACTTCACCATTCCCTATCTCCTTTCTGCCCTCCCGCACCCCCTCCTACCTCTTCTGCTGACCCACTTTTGTTGGCTAGCTGCAGAAGCAGCCCTGGAGTGGGTGGGAAGGCACAGGCACAGTTGGAGCACCTTTCGTCAGTGCCAGCAGATGAGGAGCTATGTGGGCGCATGGAAAGAGGTAGTATAGCTAACAGGGGGTGGCGTGATAAGTATTGCAGGCTCTGCAATGTGCCATTTAAGCAGCCCTTCTCACTCGCCGTCAGAGCCATTCTGGGGCGGCAGCAACAGAGGGCGCAATCCTAAACACCTTTCCAGCACTGGGGTAGGGGCAATGCAGCTCTAAGGTACGGGAACAAGCATTCCCTTACCTTGAGGGGGCCTCTGTGACTGCCCCTCCCCCAACTGCAGGATGTAGCACATGCTCCACTGGCATAGCGATGTCAGCACTGGAAAGTTGGTTAGGATTGCACCAGTGGTGTCATTCAAATGATTTAGGAACAGGAACTCATTTTTGATTGGCATTTGTCGGGAACCTGGAACCAGCCACGGAGCCCGTTAGGATCTGGAACGCCCGTTCTGGTCCGTTCCCCCTGAATGACATCACTGCCTTCGCCCCCCTAGGAATCCGGAGTTGCTCCCTTTAACCCTCTGAGTGCCGGCCAACCAAGAAGAAAAGCTCTTTGCAGTGGAATTGGGAGGGGGGGAGGAGGGAGAGTGAAGTGGGCGGAGTCAGCCCTAATCTTAACTTGTGGAACTGAGTTCCCCCACGTTCCCCCTGCATGACATCACTGGATTGCACCCACAGTTGCCGTCACTGCCCAGAATGGCTCTGATGGTGAGTGGGAGGGGCTGCTTACACAGCATGTTGTTTGGCTTGTAATACTTACTGCACCACCCCCTTGTAACTACACTACTGGTGGTAAGTATAAGATTGGGCTGTCTTGTTCTCTTGCTGGTAAGTGCAGAACACAGAAAACGTTCAAAACCCAAAAATGGTCACGCATCTCCCTTTCTCTTTTTCCTGCAAGATGCCCTGCCACATTGTACAGTTTTGACTCTAATTTATTTAGTTTTCTGGAGGTTTCAAGCATCTTTTTTTCCAGCAGAAGTTGCACTTGTAAAAGTGCACATATTCGCACATGTGCAGAGCACAGCTATCCTTGATGCAGTCCACTCATGCTCCCCATGTGATCTTTGATTTAGTGTGTTTGTGCCTTAATGTGTTTTCTGTCTTTCTCTCTGCGATGCTTTGAGTACTGTGGTTGAATGTTATGCTATAAATAAAGGATAGTTATTGCAGTTGAATCGACTGGTGCTAGTACGGAATGAAGGGTGAAAACGTACTATTGTCATCTGGACAGGCCCTCATATTGTATCTGCAAACATGATTGGTGATCCAGCATTCACTTTATTGCGAAAGTGCATTTTTTTCATATTGAGCTTGGCGTGCCTTGCCTTGTTTGCATGAATGATTTAGCATTATTGCTTTTGAAACATTTCTTTCAGTGCACTGCTACTTGTGGCACTGTGTGTGTGTTAAAAATTCTATTTCAGCTTTTTCTGTATAAGGAAAAGGCCAGGAATCTTATAATATAATAAAAGCAAACCAGTAGACCCAAAAATAACACTGGCCAGTACATATTTTGCAGTCTTAAAAGTTAGACCTATTTCTGGGTATATTTGGGGTGCTGATTCAAAAAATGGCATCAGTTTTGCCCTCTCACATGTAGTTTTAGAGATACGACACAGCCTCATTATTTTAATGAATGGTTCAAGCAGCTTCCTCATGAGAAAGCCAAAGTCATGGCTTCCTCCTCATGAGGAAGCTGCTTGAACCATTCATTATCATAGGCTACTTCGTATCTCTGAAACTAGAAGTGGTAGGGCATGGTAGGTGGGTGGAGGCTATGGAGTACCCTGTGCCAGCTTGTCACCTGGCTCAGACTGCCACCAAGGTTGGGCTGGTACAGGCCATTACTAAGAAGAGGTCAATTGTCCTGGCCAACTGAGCTTCAGAAGGCTGAGAAGCAGGCTAGAGAGCCTAGTCCCATCCGGCTCATTCTCCTTGCCGCTAAGAGTGGTGGTGCTGTGGGGGCCCTCCTGAAATTGGCCATTCCATGGTTGAATATACTTTTTGCACGGACTCATATTTAGAGAAGGAAAGCACTCAAACACATGGAAAACCTCAGTTGGTGGCCAAGAATGCAGTGGTCTCTCTCTCTCTCTCTCTCTCTCTCTCTCTCTCTCTCTCTCTCTCTGCATGTACATACAGATACACACACAAACATATTGGACACTTTGGATATTGGACTGCCGTCCTGCTCTGAATGGGGTTGCACTCCCTCTGAAGGAGCAGGTCCGATGCTTGGGGTTCTCTTGGATCTGCAGCTGGTCCTGCAGTCCCAGGTGGCAGCTGTGGCCAGGGGAGCCTTTGCTCGGCTTCGGCTGATTCGCTAGCTGTGACCATACCTGAGTTGCTCAGACCTGGCCACAGTGACCCATGCCCTAGTGACCTCCAGATTAGATTACTGTAACATGCTCTGCTTGGGATTGCCTCTGAAGACAGTCCGGAAACAGCAACTAGTGCAGAACACGGCTACCCATGTGGTTGTTGGAGCTGGTCGGTTCAACTCAATTGGGCTGCTGCTTCGGCGGCTACCCTGGCTGCCAGTTCATTTCCAGGCTGAATCCAAAGTGCTAGTTTTGACTCTTAAAGCCCTTTATGCAGTAATGGGATCTGGGGATTGACTAGCGGAACGCTGGGTGGGACTTACGCGTGATTGGCAGCCCGCCCGTTTCGTTCCTTGGGCTGCCTGCCGGCCGCGCAGGCTTCTCTGGGGGGGGCGCGCCCCACCGCTGCATGTCCGATCATCTGGCGCACCCCCCACCTGTCCCCCCCGGCGAGCCTGCACCCCCCCAGGCCAGGATGGGCTGCGGACCGAACGGACGGGCAGCCAATGACGCGTAAGTCCCGTCCAAGCCCCGCCCAGTGTTCCGCTAGTCAATCCCCAGATCCCACTACTGCCTTTAGGGCTCAGGACCAGGGTATTTGTGGGACCACCTTTGTCCGTATAAACCTGCCCGGTCATCTGAGGGAGGCTTTCTGTCTGTGCCACCACCAGGAGAGGGGAGGGAGGTGTTGGCTGGGAACAGGGCCTTCTCAGTGGTGGCACCTTGCTTATGGAATTCCCTTCCCTTGGAATTGAGAACAGCTCCCTCCTTGCACACTTTTCAGTGGGGCATTAATACCTTTTTATCTGTGAAAGCTGTTACTGGCACTGTGGGCTGGCATTTTCACTGAGCTGTATTTTAAGGGGGGGGGTCCAGGATGTTTGCTTTCTTTTAATTTTTGTTTTACGCTTTTTACTATTGTTTTCATTGTATTTGTTTTTATGTTTCTTAAATTGTTAGCCCCCTTGGGTCCCTTTCAGTGTGGAAGAAAGGTGGGATAGAAATACCGTAAGTAAGTAAATAAATATATGGAGAGGGGACTCGGCAGAAATCAGCACTCCTGTGCAAGCAGAAGAGCTTATGAAAAAGGGGTTTCCAAACCAGTTCACTAGAATCCAAAAACAACAGTATAATAACTTGTTCCCTCTTATCTATTGGATGCCAGGAGCCCCTTGAACACAAAGACAAGGACTCTTGCACAGCTGAAAGCTATGAGCTTGCAGACACAAGCAGGAAAGCGATGGGGAGAAAAGAAAGACTGATTAGTACCCCCCACCCCAGTATGTTCTCAATCTATGCATTCATACAATCACGTGGAACAGTACTGTGACTGTCTGGCCACAGGTAGCCTATGTGGAGCTGTTGTTAAAATGATAGGAATGGGAGAAAGAGGGTTAGAGCCATGAATTCAGTAACGCTGGGTTTTTTTTTCCAGTCACTGTTTTGGAGCAAGACAAAGGACCTGGTGCATCGTTTCACAAAAGCGAATCATGATTTCCTCACACTGGAGGACACTTTAGTTGGCTACATTGCAGATGAACTTTCATGGTGTGGGGACCTTGCCACAGGTAAGAAGGACCTCCTATTCTCCACAAGGGAAAAAAAAGATGCAACCTCACCTAGTGATGGCAAATTTATGACACACATGTCAAAGGTGACATGTCATGACAGGCATGGCATCCCCGGCCCTCAGAACACCCTCCAGACATGACCAGAGCTCAGCTTCAGCCACATCCAGAGGGTACAGATTGGCCCACCTCGCTGGTTCAGAACCCACAGATTCACAAATCCACAGATATACGGAATCCGCAGATAAAGAGGCCTGACCTGTACCTACATTCTGTTGCCACTCCCTTGCACCTGGAATTCAGAAGTAGCCTACTTCTAAAATCAGGAGCTTGCAGATACCTGTCATGGCTTGTAATGTGATGGACTTTTCTTCTAGAAATCTGTCCAATCCCTTTTGAAAGGCATCTAGGCCAGATGCTATCATTATATCCAGTGGCAAGGAGTTCCACAGACTGCTTGAATCATTTCTCTTGCCTTCTCAAATCATTCCTGTAAGCTGCTTTGGGTGTTCTCTCTGGGAGTGGAAAAAATGGGCTTGGTATCCAACAAATATATGCAACAAAACCCTGCAGATGGTCTTAAAACCTAACACCCACCCACCCCCGATGTGCAAGTAATTTCCAAGAACGTTAGTGGGATTTACAGGCATCTACAGTTTCAACATTTTTTCCCCATAGTCTCATTCTGAAAGCTTGTTCTAGTAACCTTCACTGTTCCCCTTGTGCATGTGACAGTGCATTAAAACGTAATTCTTCTTGTCTCCTCTTTTAAAGGGCACAAGGTATCTTATTTATATTCATGCTCAAAATGTATTGATTTTAGGAATTAACTACCAATCTTGTCCAAAATGGAGTGAGTGCGAGAACAACCCCGGTACAATATACTGGAAAATGGCATCCAAAATGGTATGTTCTGTAGACCCCTAGTCAATGATATTAAATATAGATTGTGCTGTAAGAATAACTACTTCGATAACATAAGCTGGCCAATAAAAAAAAATCTTGTACCTTCTTCCAGCATAGGAAAAGGATGTTTCTTGTTGATTTCAGTTTTTCCATTGTGTGAGCAGGTCTACATAATCTAATGTTAAGAAGTGTAAAAAAAAAATGTGGCTTCAAGGCATTACCAAAGATAGTAATGATCATTTGAACACACACACACACACACACACACACACACAGAGAGAGAGAGAGAGAGAGAGAGAGAGAGAGAGAGAGAGAGAGAGACATTGGGCAAATTGCCAAGGTGAAATTGACTGCCGCTGTGGGATATGGGATTCATCGGTGCACTATATGAGCAGTCATTTCAACATGAAGGTTGAGGATAATGGATCTTTAAATTCATTTTTTCAATCTGGGTTCACCTGGCAGAAATGATTTATTTTGAATATTGCAAGTTTGACCATTTATATTTTCTATTCAAAGTTCTATTGCATATACAGGTAAATGATCCCTTATCCAGACATCCAAAATCCAGAGTATTCAGAAATCCAGACATCTTTGTCCAAGACTTTTTAAAAACTTTCTATAGAAAGATGGTCTTGTGCTCATTCCCATGTACAGGCTGTAAGTTCTGTTCTCTGCTCTTGTGGTGTGTGCCTTTGTTGAAACATGTCAGGGGCCAGTAGACACCCAAACAGGTCATAGTGAAAAGAGCAAGAGGAAGCATTTCTCATTATATTTATGCAGTTATTCCAAAATCCAGAAAAATCCTATATCCGGACATCTTCCCGTCCCAAGCAGGGATAAAGGATACTCAACCTGTATTACAAAATAACAAAAACATGTAAACGACAAATAGGGCTAATCAAAATGCCCCCCTCTCAAATTTGCCACCCTCTTTACATGACACAGGGACGTGGTGGCGCAGCGAGTTAATCCGCTGTTGCTGGGCTTTCAACCGCAAGGTTGGGAGTTCAAGACTGCGTGACAGAGTGAGCTCCCGTTGCTTGTCCCAGCTCCTGCCAACCGAGCAGTTCGAAAGCACCTAAATGCAAGTAGATAAATAGGGACCACTTTGGTGGGAAGGTAACGGTGTTCTGTGTGCTACAGCGTAGAGTCATGCCGGCCACATGACCACGGAAGCTTGTCCTTGGACAAAACGCCGGCTCTACAGGCTTTGAAACGGAGATGAGCACCGCCCCCTACAGTCGGTCACGACTAGACCATCTGGTCATGGGGAAACCTTTACCTTTACATGACACAGAATTAATAGGGGGCATTCAACAGTTGGGGGCATGAATAGGGATGGTGCGTCAGCCTCATTCACCCAGGTGGCAATTGCATTCCCCACTATGTTTGGGTGCCGTTTTTTTTAAATTTAATGTTTCGCACATACAACATACCCAAGTGAAGGAAGTAAAATACATGATTTCTTGCCGTCACTCTGATCTGGCTTCATGAGGATGCCACACGGCTAATAAGGTTCACAGCACAATCCTAACTCACGCTAGTGCCGGCACAGCAGCCACTGTGCCAGCGCTAGTTGTCACGCGCGACGTGCCATAAAGCGACATTTGCACTGGCTCCTGGGCAAGCAGTGCTGCTGGTGGAAATGGGGGGTGGGTGGGATATGTCCAGGAGGGGTGGGCATGGCAGACGAGGCCTCCGCCATATCATAGAATCATGGTAGGGAAGGGATAATCTAGTCCAACCCCCCTGCCTGTAGCAGGAAATCCTCCCAGAGCAGTGGTCTCCAAACTGGAGACCGCTGCCATAGCCAAAAGGTTCATTGGCGTGACCCGCACTTACCATTCGCCAGGGAGCGAAGTTACAGCTGCACCTACTGTCCCCAAGTGTCACTGTGGCCAGCCATACCTGCCCGGAACACTAGGTGCTCAGCCTGCTGGAGCAACAAAACCCAGAAGCGGCTGGCAGCAGCGACACTTGGGGGACTGTACATGCGGGGACTGTAACTTTGTTCCCCAGCTAAACAGTAAGCACAGTTCACTTGGTGGAGAGAAACAGCGGTCACTGGATCCAGCCCATGGGCTGGAGTTTGGAAACCGGTCCTAGAGCATCTCCAGCAAGTGTTTGTCAAAGCCTCTGCTGGAAGGTCTCCAGTGAGGGAGAATTCACCACCTCCCTTGGCAATCTACCCCCCCTTCCTGGGCCTGGTGGCCTTACAGAGGCCTTCTCTGTTTTGTACCAATATCACTAACCTATTGGGCAGGATGGGGCTTTATAAGAGACAAGGGGACAAATTACCCCAAGTAGATCTCCAGCCTCCTCTGAACCAGCTCTAGATTCAGCGTAGGTCATTCAGCCCCACTGTGCCAGAGCTGCTTAGGATTGGACTGCCAATTATATAAGATGTCTTCAGCCAAATCTGAGAGAAGACAGGAAGTGAAGAAAAAAGATACTGAGCAACAGAAGGGCGCATGATTGCCACTGCTCCCAGGACTGAGTGAACAGGTGGTAGCAGCAGCAGCAGCAGCAGCAGCAAATATGACTGGGAGTGGTTTGTGAAAGCCTGCACCTTCGCACTCCAGCACCTGGCCTCATTTTAACTGAAAACATTTTTTGGGCTAATCCCATTTTGACCAGTGTGTTCGGAATGTAGAGTCTCTCATCAATGCAGTTTTCTGACAGCATTGGATAAGGAAATTCTATATTAAGAATTTTGGAAACTACTGCACAGAAATGACTGCTGCGGAAAGTAAGGCCAATCTTAGACTTCTCAAACGCCCATTACCTGATTCATTCATTGACAAGAATGATGCTCCTTAACCTTTCTTTTTTTTAGTTTGCAGAAGCAGCGTGTGGAACTGTCCAAGTGATGCTCAACGGGTCAATAGAAACGGGCGCATTCAGAAATGACAGGTATCATCCTACCCATTCATTGATGCTTGGTCTATCCCGTGCTTAGCAAAGGTTAGAGAGCAAGCCAGCAAATCCCAGAGTATAGCTGCTTGATATGTACTCTTGAGTGAATCAATAGGGACATCGTTCTGTGTAATCTGGCTTCCAGGTGGGGGGGTCCTATTTCCTTTACATTTCTATCTCACTTTTCCTATAAGGCGATTCGGGCAGCAGAGATCAGGGTACCACCAACCCCTACCCACCCTTGTACAGAATTTCATCCTCACAATTATGTGAGATAGGCTAGGATGAGAGATAGAGACTGGCCAAAGTTACCCACTGAGCCAAGTGGGAGATTTGAGCTTGGGATGCCCCAGTTATAATGCAACACTCAATTACTTTGGCTTTCATATGAAGTATTTGTATAGTGCTTACAAAATTTGTATAGGCTTACAAAATGCCTCACATGCTTTAGCATTATGTGCTCCTTGCAACAACCCAGGAAGGTAAGTGTCATCTCCCCATCTTCCTCCCTGGGAGCTGCTTTGACTCTAGGGGGGCTTGGACAGCCATCAGGGGGTCACACCAGGAAAAAAGACAAAGTCCTGGCCAAGTCAGTTTAGAATTTACTAGACAATGGGTGCAACAACAGAAAAAGGAAGAGCCTCCTCTTCGTCTCAATAGAGTTCCTTCACCCCCTTTCACCTTGAATCCAAGAGTCAGGTGGAGGCTCATTTTGTTAGATGACTGAGTTGCGATACACTGCAGTTTTACACACTTTCATGGGAGTAAATGCTGTTGAGAGCAATGGCACTTACTTTGGAATAAAACAGCACAGACTTGAGCAGTAGTTTCCTTTCTGAAATGACTAGTGGAGGGAATACAATGTCTAAAAATTTTACCCCCTGTATTGGAAAGGGCAGGAGATACCCTAAGGAGATAGGGAATGGTATCAGCAATGTCCCCTTGTCCCAGATAAGCCAGGGATTATAGGGTTAAACCCCCCCCCCCAGGTCTTTGTAAGCCTTGGGAGCACAGCTGTAGGCTGATGAGGCCCCTGGCAATGAAGGGAGGTTAGCACAGGTGCAGATGGGTGTGGCTGATGAATTAAAGCCTGCCCACTGATTGGCTGGCCTCAGTATAAAGTGGGAGGCAGGAGCTGTAAAGGACCTGGGAAGGTGCTGGAGGAGGGCACCAGGTAGGTGTTGGATGGATGGAGTGCTGGCTGGACTGCCTGCCTGAAGGACTGTGGACAGACGGATGGATTGCTAGACTGGCTAAGGTAAGCTCATTGTGGGGAAACTGTTGTATGGCTGCTATGCCCCTGGAGCCACCAAGTGGAGGAGGCAGTTGTGGCTTGGGCAAGCTGACTGCCTATTGCTTGGTGGTGGGGTTTGTTGGTGCTAGACTTAGGGTTGTTTGTAGCTAAGGCAGTGATGAGGGCAGTCTGGAGGAGGCTGACCAGCCGGTGATCCCAAGCAAAGCAGCTGGAAGAGAGGAGGCCCAGTGGGTGACTGAACCCCCTCCCTCTTGCCTGTCTCTGAGGCTGCTCTGGAGGGAAAACTAGTTAGCCTAGTGTGGGTATTGGGGCCCTTGGAGGGACATTCCCCAGCAGGGAATTTGGCAGAACACCCCCCAAAATAAATGTTTATCTTCTCTGGCTAGTAAAAGGTCTTGTACTCCTTTTCCTGTTTCTTTTCTACCAGCTTTTTTGGAGGTATTGAAGTCCCTAATCTGAATCCAGATAAAATTTCTACGATGCACATATGGCTTATGCATGACATGGATGGACCTCAAAGGTACGGTTGATTAGTGCAAAATAAAATACTGTAACTCTCGATATATATGGTTTACTTTAAAGTGGATCACATTAAAATGACATCTTGTTACTCAGTGGATTTGCTTGTTCCCCCCAGAGCATTTCCTTCTTCATTGGTTGTGATTGTGTTTTCCACAGAACAAATACCATTTCAAAAGCTGGTTTTAGTCTTTTGAAAAGTACATTGACTTTATTAAATATAGTCAGGCCCAGAGGCAGATCTAAGGGAGGGCAAAGCTCTAAGTTTTGCAAGAAGCCTTACCTTACAGTGGAAATCACTCCTCTCCTGCACCGTTTTAGCCAATCCTCACAGGGAACAGCAACATCTTGGCGTTGCTTACTGGCTACAGCAGCAAGGGAGAGGAGGGATTTACATGACAGGGTAAGGCTTCTTGCAACACTTAGAGCTTTGCCCTCCCTGTAGATCCACCTCTGGTCAGGCCTCTTTATATGCAAACTCACACTCTGTGAATTTGCTTATCTGCGAGGGGCAGAAGTACCTCGTTATCTGCACCTCTGTCCTTGTTATCCACTATGCAGAGACCTTCCAAGGCTGTAGGGACCTTCAGAATGGCACCTGCAACCAACACTGATCTCTTTTAAATGGCCGGCAGAAGCATCCACCGGCATGTTTAAGGGGTCCATGCTGGTCCCAGGTGCCATTCTGAAGATCTCTGAAACCTCTGGAAGGTCTTTGCAGCATTTGGAGACCTATTGGCACTTCTGGCTGCACTCTGCTGGATTGTTCTGATGGCAGGTAAGGTACCCCTTGCACCTAACTCAATTGATCCTGTAGGATCGATGGTTCATTATCTGTGAAGTTGCTATATGTTAGGATTTCCAGGAGCCCTTTGGGCTGCAAAGTGACACCTCGGCAGAAGCACCACTAGAAAATTAGGCTTTCCCCTGCGAATGAATTTCTAGGTGAGAATGAAATGCTTCTTTCTGGCCATCCTCTGCTTAATCACATCACTTATTGCTCAATGATATCATTTCCAGCCCTGCAGCAGGCACCACAAATGCTACTCAGCCCATTATATGAAACAAGTTTTGGCACCCCTGTTCTAGCCTGTATCGCATTTTGTGATGCAAGCCATTGCCTTTTGCCTGAAGACAGACTCAAAGGGCGTATCTGCACTAGCGATGAACAGATGTTTTTTTTTTTTAGTTCAAATGTCATGTCAAACAGCCCAATGCTAACCTACTCTGGAACATCCAGGCCAGTCGGCCTGCTCTGTATCCAAGCACAGGTTTGGGGCTATCTGCCGCTTGCCACAGGGCAAAGGCAATTAATTCCCCTTACCTTGTGGCAAATAAAAGCCTCCCAAATAGGGCTACTCACATCTGTGCCAGCAAAATCACTGGCGGAAATCCGAGCTGCCCGTATCAGGGTTGACCAGGCTAGTGATGGGTGTTAGGATACAGACCAGCCGGTCCCAACCCTCCCTGGGCTGGTCTGCCCATGAACCTGCCCTCCCTCCACCTCCTATGCCCCATTCCGCTTTCCGTCCGCCCTGTCCCTGCCCTCCCCAACCCCAAACTTCCCCCAATTACCAATCTGGTGCAGAAGTCAGATTTGGCTTCTTGGGGGTGGAGGGCGGCGCAATTGCTTGTGCCAATCTAGCTGCCTCCTGGAGTGGCACAGATGTGCCTTATGGCACATTTGTGTCATTCCCAGGCTGGCGCAAGGGACATGCGCCAGCTTAACTCATGCTTAGAATTGCGCCCTAAGAGTTATAGTTCAGTAAGACGGCTGAGATTCATAACACTCCTGCCAGCGAAACACAGTATGTAAAGGTTCCTGGACAGAAGGACTATGACTCAGATCTGCGCCCAGAGAATAGACAGCGATATGATGAGGTCATCATCTCCCCTGGCGCATACATTCATCCTATTATCTCCATTCAGAGATTCTGCAGGATTTTGTAGTGAATGAATGAATAAGTTTATTACGGTCATAGACCAGTACAGATTTTGTAGTCTGTCGCAAGGGGGAAAAAAGGCATAAATCTGACACAAAATTAACTGGGATATATAAACAATCCTGCTGACATTTCATGTTCAGTTATCTTAAAAGCTATTGTCTCCCTCCAGCTTTTGTCTTTCTAACAATGCATTTAATACACTGGAAGTCAATTGGTGGATTGTAGTCCCTCCAACCTGCCACAAGGTGGCTCTGCCCTACCAGAATAGATTTTGCTTATGTTCTTGAGGATGCTAAAGAAGAATTGGTTATTTCTGTACTTTACTGCATTGGCCAATAACCACTTACAACATACAATACAGCAGAAAAAAAGAATCCCACCAACATAAAGAGGAAGGAAAGAAACCCAGGAGGCTGCAGGAAAAAGAAGAAGAAAACCAGCTGAAAGCAGAGGACAGAAGACAAAACTAGAGGGCTTAGTGGGAGAAAGAGGAAGGGGGAAGAGGGAAAGAGGAAAGGTATAGCAACAATGAGAGCCAGTCTTGCATAGGTGATAATGCATCAGGTGAGGCATTGCTCCAGTAGCATAGTTATTGGGGGAGCACGGTAAGTATTGCAGAAAGTGCAATGTGCCGTGTAAGTAACCCCTCCCACAGTGGTGTTCTAATGGGTGGGGCAATGCTAAGTTTTGCAGGAGCCTGAGCTCGTGTATAATGCGGTCCCTTCCCCTCCCCTTCAGAGCCATTTGCAGCTCAGGGAACTGGCTGGGAGGCTTTGGTCTCCAAGTCGCGAATGGCTCTGGAGGCGAGGGGGGTAGGGCCGCATTACATAGGAGCTCAGGCTCCAGCAAGACCGTTTTGACCCCTCCTTATATTAGAAACGCCACTGCCCTCCCACTCGCCCCGGGACCTATTCTGGGCATTTACGGCAACGCAGACAACTGGACTGGGCCCAAAATGCTGTCACATAGTATCATCAGTTCAGGCAACAAAGGAGCAATCACTACTACTAATAGTCCAGAAAACTGGCAGAAGTAGTTGCTTTTTAACAGTCTTCTAATGGTGGGCAGAGTGGGAGCTTCTTCTTCTGATAGTGCATTCCAGTGCTGTGGGAGCACCCCAGACCCGATATTTAATACTTATATCTAAATGATAATGCTTTATTATCAGCAGTATTTCGAAATGTCAATCATACTTGAAGGAAAAAATAACTCCTGCAATGCAGAAAATAATTGCTCTAAATATTTGTGCGTACGCAGCCAATCCTTTGGGTATCTACATGGTTTGAGAAAACTGATGTTTCTATCCCCCTACACAGATTTTGCAAACAACACATAATCCAGTATGCTCTTCAAAAATAGCCCTCTAAGCATATATGCGTGAATAATGTATACACACAATACACCAGGAGCATGATGTAGCCATAGTTAAGCATTTTACGCCCCATTGATTTACACTAGGGAGATTTAAACAGATGCGTAACATGTTTATGACTGAGTTGGGTCCGAGATAATTGTCGTTCCAGAGCAACTCTAATTAAGATGAAAACAGTTTTACAAAGACGGTGACCTGCCATTCAATAAAAGAACATTTCAGTTGCATTGTCTAAGTCAAGACATGTTTCATTTTTTTAATCGTAAAAATAAAAGCACACACTACCCAATCTGAAGGATATGTTAACTAAACATTCACAATAGTGGCAGTTCAGTCCTAAGCTGCCTAGCCTCCGCTGCATCCAGCGGCAGGCTGGCATCCACTGGAGGCTCCTCGGAGCACCTTCCCCAGGGTAGGCCTGGAGACCCGCTAACTGGTAGTCGCGTGGCTTGACACAGAGGTCCAAATTTTGGAAGGGAGCTTGGATTCATCATCAGCTGCTGCCATCCCCTTTCCAGACCCGAACTGTCCATCCCCCACCCAATCACCTCCTACCCTTCCCCCCTCCTCTGTCACCACCTCGCTCTGCCCCATTCCTCCCCTCGTCCTGTTCCACCTCCCCCATAAACGTACCTGCCTCAGTGGATCCAGTGGGAACCACCAGTGCACATAGGAAGGCTACATCCTTCCAGCAAGCATTCTGGCAGTGTGTTCCTGTGCGGGCTGCTGTCTTAAGGCAATTATTGCTGGTGGGACACTCATTCCATCAGCAGGGCAGTCCGATAGGATTGGGCTGTAAGTTTAGTTTCATTGGGGTTGTTAGAAAGTAGCAGGGAATAAACAGGGAAGGGTACCTTTTTCCTCTTGGCTAACTTTGCAGATTACGGGGGTGGGGGAGAAGTAACATGCTCCCCTTGCAGCGTGTTGTAACATTTGAAGTCAGCCTTTTCTTTCCATTTCTGAAATAGCACCACTAGTCTCTTGATAACTCCTTGCTACATGCCAGAGGTCTCCAAACCCCGGCCCGGGGGCCAGATGCGGCCCTCAGAGAGCCTTTACCTGGCCCATAGCAAGCCTTCCCTGTGAGCTCCTGCCCCTCCTGACCTTGCTGGCATAGACTGCACCCTCCAAACTGTGCTCTGCAGGTTGTTCTGAGAGCCAAGGAAGCCACGTGCAGCCGCCTCAGCCCTCAGAATGCCTCTGGAAGGCCGAAAATGGCCACTTCCTGATTTTCCCAAAGACCCAGAAGTGATGTTTTAGGCCGTCTGAAGGCTTTAGACAGTTTTCTGAGGGTCAGGGAGGCCCCCCCCAGAGCACAGGGGGTGTTTCCTTTACTCCATTCACTCCAGCACATTTAAGTAACGCTGGAGCACCCCACAGCTGCTTGCTTGTAGGGTGGGGGGATGGGAGTCCATTAAAGTGTGTGCTGTATTTTTGTGGTGTGCTTCGGCGCTTCGAGGAATCCTGGAACTTTGAGTTCATTCATCTAAGTTCCATTTCTAATGTATTTATTTAAATTTTATATTCAAATGTAGTTAGTTAGTTTTCCGGCCCTCGACACCATGCCAGATATTTGATGTGGCCCTCCAGCTAAAAAGTTTGGAGACCTCTGTATGTGCTATAGAAACAATATTACTAAGGAGTTACTCCGGATGCTTCTGAATATTTGCAGGGGTGTTTTATTTTGTACGTCACTTTCTCTCGTAACTGAAAACATGAGGTTCAGGCCAGGAACAAACCTCAGTGCAAACCTCACTAAAGACAGATGTTTTTCTTTCTTGAATTTTTTTTTAAGTACCTGTAATGGTTCAATTGTGAACATCACCATGTCAGTGAACATAAGAACACACATGACAAAAGCAATGCTCTTGCTTATATTTTCAGTGAATCTTGCACAGGACGTTCCATAACAACTCTGAAAAATATCCTAACAAGTCGAAAAATAAGTGTCTCCTGTGAAGAGAATTACAGGTAATTTTGTTTTTTAATACAGAAAGTCCTCACTTAAATTCATTTCATTTTAAGTTTCATTATTTTATTGATGAGAAAAAAATCAGTTCCTGACTGGGGCCACTTTCTGTGTGATGTTGCATGTTCTCCCCTTGTCTGTTGCATGTTCTCCCCTTGTCTGTTCTCCCCTTGTCTTTCTCCAGCCCCGAAAGCTAGCATTTATTTCAATGTTTGCTATTAGATTGGGGGTCTTTATTTAGAAGCTTGGTGATGTTTTTGTGCCCAGAAATACACTGTAGGACTCTTGTTCACGTATATCAATTCATCAATGGTAAAATTGGTTTT
Organism: Lerista edwardsae; assembly: GCA_029204185.1. Classification (NCBI taxonomy): domain Eukaryota; kingdom Metazoa; phylum Chordata; class Lepidosauria; order Squamata; family Scincidae; genus Lerista; species Lerista edwardsae. The sequence goes on along the minus strand of JAJKFI010000056.1, from coordinate 7,197,490 downwards.
GTTTTAAGTCCTTTTACTTAAAATTACCATTTCCAAGAACCATCAACAACTTTAAGGGAGGACTTGCTATCATTCTTAAATTGCTGTGGTGTGAATTGTCGACTTGATTAAACAGGTCATGGGGAACTGCCTTATACTGAATCAAACCATGGTTCTGTATAGGGCAGTATAGTCAACACCCCTTTCTCTCCCCACTAAATGTGGGGAGACATGTTAACAAGGCAGACATGTTAAAAGAAATTTGTGTCTGCCACCATCATGGCATTAAATGAGAGTAAGCCCTACTGAATATACTGAGACTTACTTCTGAGTAAATATGTTTAGGGTTGAGCAGAATATAGTGTCTTTAAATAGATTTGATGGTTGCAAGACTAATTTGATCGAGTGCCTTTGATTCTATGGCCAAAGTTTAATGTACAGTTCCATGGGGCTTTAGACTTGCATTCCTCAAACTGCAGCCCCTGGCTGAATGACGAGTAGTTTTTAAAACTGAGATGTTCAAAATCAATTTGCTGTATGGCATGATAGCAAGAGTCTGTTCCATTAAAAAGAATCCAACATTTCACTGGTCTAGTACAAGAGCTTGTACCCCAGTTTCCATGCCTGAAGGGGTGTTAAGAGTGGCCTCCCCAGATCTCAGAAGACCTCTGAAAGGCACTTGCAGTTTTTGCCCAAAATTGGACATACCTTCTCAGAGGCTTCCAGGATTTTGATTTTTGTCATATTGTGGTGTTTTGTTTTTTAAAAAATGTGTTCCCCTGGTGCCAGATGCCTTAGCTATGCTACTGAGTACAAGCCGCTTGTATTCCTAAGTATACTGAGTACAAGCCCCTTGTATAAGCTGAAGTTGCTGCTTGGATCCCAGCCTATTCTCTTCTGAATCAATTCCCATCATGGACTCTTGCAATTAAGAAGATAGAGACCGTAATGATGTAACTGCTTAATTTCTAAAATGGAGAGCACGTAAGCAATATTTATGTAAATTTTGAGTTCCAGGGTGAGCTGGATACAGCCACAGGGTACTAATGATCATTGTGAAGATGCAGACTGATTCAGAGTATGATAACAAAGTTCAGTTAAGCCTACTTCCTAGTAAGCATGGCCAGAATCACAATCTTTATTGTATTGTTTTGTATATATGTGTATATATACAAAATATAGTATATTTCTATATAGTAGAAGTCATTGGAAAGTGTACTGGTTTTATGAAAGGGACAGAGAATTAGTATTTCAAATTAATAAGCAATTGCAGTCTTCCCCCCTTACCCGCTGGGGTATATTCCCACTGCCACCGTTGATACTCAAAACTATGGAGAGCAGTGAACCCCACTTCCTGTGTCAACTCAAGGCTTCCCCATTTCAGCCCTCCCATATTGCCTGCTGTCCATCTTTGTTTGCAATCCTCCAGTCTGCTTTTTCCAGCCTACTTCCTGTCCCTCTTTGTTGGCAGCCCTCCAGCCCATTACCAGGAAGTGAGTTGGAGGGTTGCCAACAAAAACGAGCAGGAAGCAGGCTGGAGGGCTGCCAGCAAAAATGGACAGCAGATGAAACAAGAGACAGTGTACAGTAGGAGGGCTGCAAACAGGGACAGATGACGAAGACAGATGAGTCATGAGCCCACAGCGGGTGACAGCGGGAGACGGAGGAATTGATGACTCATGGAGCACTGAGACCGTGGATACAGGACCTGAGCAGACAGGGGGGGCTTCTGCATTTGTTTACATGTGCCTAATGTTTTGCCAATCTGTTTGACCTAACCTGCCACTATATGTAAACAGTGTTGCTTATTTATGTCTCATTTTTTAATAACAGGCCAGTGCAGCTACTTCAGTGTGCCAGCAATCCTGACCATTCCACCTGCAAACTCTGCCCGTATTCCACGCAGTGAAAACACTCTGCCGTTGTGCCATTTATATCATCGTCAATTTTTTATAATAGGGAATGCAGTTTATGTATACAGGTGTGCCCCAGTATCCACTGATTTGGTATCCACAGTTTCAGTTAGCCACAATACCATGGATCCTGAAACGCCTATTAAAAAGATAGGGGAATATTCAACAATGCTTTTTTTTTACCTTGTTGCAGCAAAACCACTGATGTTCTCCTACCTATAGAAAGGTGTCCCCAGTATCCATAGTTTCATTTATCCACAGTGGGGTCCAGAACGGGACCCCAGCATGCCTGTATAGGGCATACCTGTATAGAGTTATATATGCAGGACAATTATATGTGATGTGTGTTTTTAACAAAAGTTTTCTTCAAACACATAGAAAACAGGGAAGTAGGAGTGCAGAAACTTGTTGCAATAGCATAGCTAGAGGGGGTCACAGCACAGTGCTTCAATGCACTGTGCAAGCGGCCCCTTCCCTTCGAAGGCATTCTGGGTGGCTACAGCAAAATTGAGGAGATGCCTCCATTTTGTTCTAACCATCCAGAATGACTCCAAAGGGGAAGGAGAGGAGCTGCTTACACGGTGTATTGAGGCACTGTTCAAAATATTCTGTGACCCCCCTCTAGCTATGCTACTGACCCCTTGCTGCTTGCAGTTTACCTTCTCATGGACTGTCCACCATGCTACTTTTCCTCTGGTGTTCTGTCATAGGGGGACAGCATAATAAGTACAGCAGGCACTGCAACATGCTGCATAAGAGCCATTCGGGGCAGCGATGGCAACATGGAGGTGCTCGGGCACTTTTGTGTTGCTGTCACTGCCCCGAATGGCTTTGATGGTGAGAGGGAGGGGCTGCTTGCATGGTGCGTTGTGACTCTTGCTGTACTTACTGCGCTGCCTCCCTCTGGCTACACCACGGTCTGAAACGGCAAGTGTTCCCAGGTGGAAGAAATGTCCTGCAGACTCCTCCTGCAGGAAACTAAGTAGGGAGTGGATGGGATAGTTCCTATTTTTCCTTAACATGGTCTCTCTACCCCACCCCACCCTGGTTTCTATGTGCTTACAACTGATTTGGCTTTATGTACATAGATCTGCTGTCATCACATTTTGCTTCTCTCTGATGATTTGAAACGATGATTTGGCCTTAGTAGAAAAATGAAATATGATAATCATTTAGCTATGACCACTTGCTGGCTCCCCAATCCATTTCTGTATGTATTTGTGCATAACTGTGTGCATGCATGCTGCACTCCCTAATACATTAGCTGGTGATGCACAGGTCCTTGCAAAAAGGGCAGAAGTAATAGATGTTTGAGAAAGAAGAAAGATGATTTTGAAACAGAAATGGGGAGCTCCCTTGATGCCTGTTCTTCTTAATATTCCTGGCCACACTGGAAGAATGGGGAGAAAGCAGAGAAGACTGCATTGAGACTTTCAACTCTCAGCTCTAGCAGAGTTCCTCCTTGGCTATTACCAAGAGAGCTAGCCTTTTTTGCACTATTAACACTGAGAATTATGAAAAGTTGGGCTGATTCACACACTGACCAGAATGGGTCACCTGGGGGCAGAAACAACATACAAAGTTCCATGCAGTGCAAACTGTATTGTATAAAATTGCACAATCAACCCTTCCGTTTTTGAGAAGGATCATGCAAATTGTGCAAGGACACAGCTTGTGTTGTACATTAGGTTGCATTTTGCATATGCATATGCATAGTGGAGATGTGCGCTCATTCACATTCCTCTATTTTGTAAATAGAAATATCACTCCTTCCTTCTTCTTCTTGCCTCTTTCTCTTTGTATCTCATCAATGACAAGACTGGACTCTCAGCAAATTCACAGGGACTGAGGAAATGGGAACAATGGCATATTGCCATTATTTTAGGAGTTGCATTTCTTTCAGATAATTTTGTATTATCAAAACAATATACAGGTTGGTCTTCTTTATCCACGGGTTCTGGACCCACTGATTTGACTCTCAACCCATATCAGGAGGATCAACCAATACATCCCAGATATGACCAAAAGAGTCTTCCAGTTGCATCTGGGACATGGTCTGAAGAATGGCCTCCACATGCCTCAGAAGAGATTCCTGGAGGCCTTAGAAACACACTTCCGGTTTTTGGCAAAAATTGGAAGTGTGTTTCAATCTAATGCCTCCTTGAGGCCTTCTGAAGGTCAAGGCCACATGCAACTTCCCTGGGCTAAGCACACATCCCAGACGTAATGTTGATTGAGATGTACATAAGCAAACATACATGACTGGTTTTTAATGAAGCAGAAAACACCTCTTTCTCCAAAATCTGTTAAATCGATGTATTACTAAACTATATTTATTGTCATGTTCCTCAAAAACTAATAAAACAATGTCACCTTGTTTTTAACTATTCGATTCTCTGTTTGCATCTCATCATTTAATTAAGGAAGATTTTTCCCCAGAAGGACTGTCTCGGGATCGCCTCCACTAGGTTTCTGCAACATGGTGGTTTTCCTCATCTATAATTGCCACATCTATTTTTGATGCTCCTACAAAGCTAACAATTAGCAATCTTCTTTCCTCATTGAGTTTTACGTACTGCCAAAGGTATTCTCTGCAACCCACAAAAATTAGAAAACAATTTTCAAATTCGATAGCAGCAACGATACGCTTCACAATATGTACCGGCCTCGCCCATCCTCTTAAAAATTCCATGTAGCTGTGCTGCTTTCCAAAAGTTCCAGGAAGATTTGCTTGATTAATTTTGATCATGCCAAAGCAGGTTTGAAATAGAACTGCTTAGTTTAATTAAAAGTCCTCACATTATGTGATGAGGCTGCAAGTTGGATTGGCAAGGAGTACTGTAAAGATTTCTGGACAGTTGTTCAGAGTGTAATGCCATTACTTTAAGAGAGCTGATGCATTTTCGAATGCCATGCCAGAGAAGAAATGCCTCTCACTAAGAGCACAATCCTAACCAGCAGTTAGGCCGGCACAATTAGGCCAGTAAAGTTTGGCAGGCACAAGGGCCACCATAAAGCGCATTTGGACCACTCTTGGCATCAGGGAGGATTTCTCATGTCTGTGTGCTGGCCTTCCTGACTCCGAGAGTGGTCCAAACATACTTTATGGTGGCCCTTGTGCTGGCCAAACTTTGCTGGCCTAACTGTGCCGGCCTAACTCCAGGTTTGCGCCCTAAAAATATTTTCATTGACATTGCTTAGACTGTAGTGGTTAAAAGGAACACTTAACAAAATGTAAAAAGCAAGGGAACAAAGAATGGCAGTCCTGGGGAGTGGGAGAATGCTGAAATGAATTGTCTGTCCTTTCTCTGCAGGCAGAGTGGACAATTCATTACTATAGTCAATTTGTTACTACAGACATTTGCCCTACAAACAGAGCCACTGAACCCAGAAGAATTTTTCATTGATTTTCAACTATTGTGCTCCAAATTCCCGAGGCACACACCCGGATCTTTCATAGCACACGATTGTGCTGCAGCACACCAGTTAAAAATAACTGGTGTTACAAGCAAAAGTGGTGCTATTTCATGTTTTGCTCTAAATTTAGTTTTATATATAGATTTGGGTAAAAATTCTCATTATTTAGTGTTCCGTGTTGGTCACCAAAAAAAACATCCCTAGTGATGGGAGAGCATTATACCACCCATCATTATACCATCCTCCCCAAAGTTATTAATGCTGGGGCCTCCAAACTCCAGCCCATGGCCAGATCAATCTCAATCAATCAATCTCTAGTATTTATATACCGCTTTTCAACACAAAGTTAACAAAGCAGTTTACAGGCAAATAGTAACATTAAAGTTAAATGGCTCCCTGTCCCAAAAGGGCTCACAATCTAAAAGAATGGAGAACACCACCAGCTACAGCCACTAGAAAAGACACTGTGCTGGGGTGAAGAGCAGTGATGTCGTGCAGGGGGTACGCGGGGGTACGCGAGTACCGGTTTCTAGGATTACAGCTGGCCCTGCCCATTCGCCCGCCCACTCGTCGACTCCACCCTTTGCAACGTTTGAATTTCCTGCATGTTTGAGTTGCCTGCATGTTCTCAGAGCCAGGCAGGCAGGCAGGCAGCGAGCGGAGCCTTTCCTTTCCTTGCCACTGAAAAATGAGTTGCTCTGGGGTTTTAACATGATGCCAGGCCTCCCTAACATGTTCTGGGGGTGCTGTGGAATACTGTTGCAACTGTTGGGTCAGTTTAAAATCATCTGAGGCCTCAAAAAGGGCTTTTTTCATGTCACTTCCTGCCACGACATCACTTCTGGCTTATGATGTCACTTCCGGTGGGCGGGTCCCGACATGTGCCAATCAAAAGTGAGTACCTGTTCTTAAATAATTTAGATGACACCACTGGTGAAGAGGGACAATTGCTCTCCCCCTGCTAAATATAAGAGGACACCACTTGAAAAAGTGCCTCTTGCCCAGTTAGCAGGGGTATCTGATGCCTCCCTGATCCTTTCCCAGCATGTGCAGCACTTCACATTCCACCAGGGAAGCCGTGAAAGACTCCTACTACAGCTCCCAGTGGCCTTCGCAGCCAGCCGCTTCTGGGGTGCACTGCCCCAGCAAGCCACACGCCTAGCATTCCATTCATGGGTGGCTGGCAGCGAAGCCCCCGGGGGATTTTCCCCGTAGCAGTGGTCTCCAGTTTGGCCTTTGCCAAACGCTGGCCTTTGCCACAGAATTTTTTCAGACTGGCTAATATAAACGATTGAGTTGATTAAAACAGCCATAAAACTACCAGGTATATCTAAAATGACAATATAATATATAAATGAAACATAAGCAAAGTGCAGATGATGTGTCAGCTTCCTGGTTTTATCTTAGCACAACTCAGAAATCAATTAAGACATTGCAGATTGTCCTGTATATTTATCAGTAGTGGTGAGTTATTGTGCGATCAAAGGCTGAGTTAAGTCAAATCTAATGAGGTGGCATTAGCCCTCCGGACTCTCCGTAGATGGAAACTTCACACATCATCTGACTTTTCGACCAGTGTCATTCAAGCACAATCAAAATTAGCTGAAGTAAGATCAAGACATTTGCTTTCTGCAGCTGAGCTTCAGGATTACAAATTCTGGTGTAGTCCTATGGCCAGGACATGAGAAAAAGAACTTGTTCCATCTGGGCACAACATAAATAAAAATCTTGAATTCTTCTTTGTTGGCATCTTCCTTTTAAAGAAATTATTACTGCAACTAAAACAAACAAAAAACAGACAAGTTAAATAGATCTGAAATACATAAAGCAAGTGAGGAGTAATACATCTAAATTTCTTACAGCTTCTACAAAATATTAACCATTGATCATATTAAAAATAGTATCTCTCAGACAGCTTCTTATTTCTTATCTTCTTATCAATTGTTTATTTTGTAGATATTTTAAAACTATATTAACCACCTACTCACCAAATCCATCACCCTGTTCTATTGACTTGGCATTTAAAGTAACATAATCCAAGTGGAAAGAAGTGGGACCAGAGAGGGTCATGTTGATTGAAAGTGAACAGTTGTTTCACCTACTTAGGGCCAAATCTCTTCTTACTGAAAATATTCCAGGTGTCTGCCATTTTTCTTCCTAAGCCGCACACTAAAGGAAACTTGACACTACCCAAGTTGGTGTGTTGGCCAGTGGTGTGTTGGGGGCCTTAGTTCTTTGCTTCCATGATGAAAAATTATGTGAGGTAAGAACGGCAGTGAAGGCAAACCGCTAAAGATTCGCTACTTGGCATATGCGGGGTGGAAGAAGAGGTTCTAGCTTTGATTCGTGTGCGAGGGAGGTGACAGCGTTTCCCTGGCAACTCAACAAAGCCACCAGCGCACCTTGCGCACAGTCTTGCATCTGGATTGTAAGCGGCTGTGTCGATCCTGTAATGAGGGAAGGTGGGGTTGAAATATTTTCAGGAAACAAACAGGGACTTCCCTCGCTGGCAGCCATTCAGATTCCCATCATTACCATTTAATTTTTAAGCTGCTCAGGCTGCACACAGATGCAAGCGAACCCTCTCACTGGCCAGTCGTGGGAAGGGCAACCCACAGCATCCAATGGGTTTCTGAAACAAACTTTGCAGGGGCAACCTGAAATTGTGATGTGGAGGGGCACCCCTGGGCACCTGTGGAGGGGCAGCAAAGAGACGAGCCTCCAGCCCACTCATCTGCTGCCCATTCCCAGCTGCTGCTGTGCACACCAATCCTCTTCCAACTTGGTGGCAGGAAGTTGGAAGAGGATCACAGCAGCAGCAGCAGCAGCAACCCCCTTCTCCTCCTGGCACTGCTGGCAGGGATTCAGGTGGCAAGATGGCACATGCAAAACAAAGTTGTTGATGAGGCATCAAAGAGATCACATCAGAAGCACAGTAACAGCCCAATCCTAACTAAATTCCCACTCAGTGATGCAATGCTGCCGGTGCCGGCTACGGTACATCCCGCAGGGGAATTTTGGCTGCTGGAGGTCTCCTCCAGGGAACAATGGGTTAACCCCAGCAGCAACAATGGGTTAACTTGGACATACACCAGAGATATCGGTATATAGGTCCTAGTCATTGGTGCAAGCGGATCAGGCCAAGGAAGGGGGACAGCATACGGCACATACTGGCATGGCCAATCGACCCCCCCCCATGCCCATTCCACCCCTCCCTTCCCTCCCCCTGCCCCTGTGCCAGACTTACCTGGTCCAGTAGGCTAGAAATGCTTATGGTGCTTTTGCAACAATGCGTGCCAGCAGAACACATGTAAGTCAGGCTGTACATCTCTGATGAGCTGCCTGTTCAAATCACACAGTCGGGTTTCATGCCTTTTCATCACAGCAAGTGCGAATTCACTGTAAAAAAGGATGTTTCGAATGAGGCAATTAGAAATAAAATGAGAGCAGCCGTTTCTGAAGCATCAAGATCCTTGCCCACATAGACAATGAACACAGGGAGATTTCTCAAATGAAGACAAAATCTTGCCGCATATTTTAACGGCACACTCCAGGCAAAGATAGGACGCTTTGGATCCAGAACTTCAACCATCGGTAGTTTAATAGATTTGCCCGGCTCCTGATCAGTCTTGGAGTTCAGTTGAAAAACCTCGACAGACGCTTCATGTTGACTTTGGCAAAAAGCATGGTCAAAGAGTCACATGTTATGGGAAACCTACTGCATTGTATTTGGCAGAATACAAACACGGACTCTGTCAAGTAGAACCTGCATATTCCTGAGGGTCTGAGAAGACCATGAGACACAATGGGCCTCTTTGCATGTTTGCAAAATCAGGCAAGGGATTGTTGATTTGGTTTTTCTGGCATTGGTTCATCCTATAGGCCACGTCTTCTTGATACTACTGTCCTTCTAATGGTGCAGCAGAAAGGGTAGCCCAATCCTATGCACATCTACTCAGAAATAAGCCCCAGAGAGTTAATGGGACTTACTCAATGGCAAGTGTGAAGAGGATTGCAGCCTCAGTTACTCAAACATGCATAATCTCACTATAATAAGCATTAATGGATAATAAGCATTAAGCAATAAAGGATATGCATTAAGAAGGGAGAATAAGCATAGTCTCAAACTGAGTAAGTTCTTCTCCATGACCAGGCCCCCATCCCCCCCCAAAACTACCAGCTATTCAGCAGCACAATTTTTTCTTTGACAGAGAGCAACAGAGTTGTCTTTCCTTGCTAAAACCTCAACTTGAGCCACACACAACCACTGAAGATAATCCAAGATTGGAGGAACAAAGGCATCTCTGGCAGAGGGAAAGGATACGTGTGGTACCCCCAGAAGAGCTCTGTGGCTCAAAGGCTACCCTACACAGTATTGCCCAGCAGTCCTTTACAAGGAATGGGGCCCTGACCTGGTGATTCCAGGATGGAAGCAGGACTCTTGGGATATTCAAAGGTGCAAGAATCATGGGCTTCAATAACACTGTCCTACCAGATGACTGTGCACAAGCAGCTGGAAACTTTACAGCAAGCTGTGAGGTGCTTCCAACATTATCTGAGTACTTGATGGTACTGCTGAAGAGTCATTTGCCTTCAGGTGGTAAGTGGATGAGAGAAATGCAAGACTTTTAGCGTCCCTGTGACAACATCAACGCTGCTCTTTTTTCTTTAACCTATCAGAGATGTTTCCTGAGGAGCCTGAAGACATTGCTAGACCCATGTTAACCACAGACATTGTTAGACCCATGTTAACCACAGAGCCAGTCCTCATTGCTCTCCATAGTGGCTGGATTGGCTCCAAGGACAACAAGAGCAACTTGGCTTCGCCATCGCCTCTTTCTATCCCTGGAGCCTGCACGCAGGAACCGAAGAGAATGGGAAAATGCATTGTCAAAGCCTGTTCTTTCTGTCCTCAAATGCACCGTCATAACTGCTTTAGTGGTGGACAGACACTGAAGGACTCTCCCCTCAAGTCTAAATCCAATCCCAATCCCAAATCCTCACTTTCTATGAGAGAGGGAGAAGGCCAAACCTGATGACCCATCCTCTATTCCAAATCCAAATCCAAAAAGAAAAGCTGTTCTTTTTTGCATCCATTCTCCATGTAGACACCCAGGGTGGAAAATACAGGGGTTTTGGGATGTTGCAGAGTGTCTATCCCTTAAAAATAGCATGAGGTTGAAAGGGTGGCCCTCCTAAATCATGCTTCCAACCACCCCCCGAGCATTGTACAGCAGGGTGACCTGGTTGGACACTGACTGAGGACCCATGACTACCAAGGGATCCATCTGGCCATCCTGAACCTTCAGTGTCAATGTTAGCCCCCCCCCCACACACACACAGCAACCTGGCTCTGGTTCTCTTGGCTGTGTGTTCTTTCCTTGTGACGTCATCAGAGAATCAGGGCTGGTTTCAGAAGGCCCTCAGCAAACAGCCCCTCCATGTGCACCCCTCCTATCAGAGTGTGCCCTGATCAAATTGTTCTACTATCCACCCACAAAGGCTACAGAAACACCAGTGATGTACCATGACACTCTGTGCCAGTGAGGTGCAGCACCACGAAGCCCAGTGACCTGGAAGTGATGAAGCACTTCTAGATCATGCCTTCGAACATGACCGGAACCTTGTTCAAGTCCGGGAGCTCTGGTGAGGCCCTGCTTCCCCTGACTACATATTCCTGAGATACAAACATGGCTTTGGGCTTCAGAAGTGGGCCCTAGTGAGATCCTACAGCCCGCAACAGCTGCTCAATCCTGATGCTGGCCTTGCAGACAAGATCCCTTGCCACATTGGGCAGTGGGCAAGCCCTGCAACTTCTGGGGCATCCGTTGTGTGGTCTTCTCTTCAGCCAACACAGAGCTGTTGTCCAGATCATTTCTAGAGAAGTTGTCCCCTGTGTTTTGGCAGCTCCCAGGTTAGGCCACCATCCAGTGGTGTCATCCAAATGATTTAGGAACAGGTACTCACTTTTGATTGGCACTTGTTGGGGTCTGCCCACCGGACGTGATGTCATCAGCTGGAAGTGATGTTGTGGCAGGAAGTGAGGTCATGATTGTTGCCATGGATGTGATCATGTTTGTAATAACTTCAGCTTGTGGTTAGTGTTGATTTAACTTCTATTACTTTGCTTTCTAGAGATGTGTATATACAGATTTTGCTTCAACTGTTCCCTGGTTAAATAGCAGGCTAGACTGTACTAGATTGTGAGCCCTTTTGGGACAGGGAGCCATTTAACTTTAATGTTAAATGCAAGGAGCCGGCGAGGAGAAGAAGGGGGAACGGGCGACCAAAAAACGACCACATGGGGGCTGGGGCTGGGGGGAGGCTGCAGGAGGAACTGGGACGCTAGATCTGTGCGGCTGGAGGGAGTGGGAGCCCGAGGCAGCCTACCTTCTCACACTTGCTGCCTTATTCCCGGGTCTCCCTCGCTGCTGCTGCCGCTGCTGCTGCCACTGCCGCCGCCTCTGGTCCTCTCACTCCGCTGCTGCCGCTGCTGCCACCACCACCACGCTGCCTGCCTCCTCACAGAAAGTGCAGGCAACGGCTGCAGGTGTGCAGTACGCATGCGCAGCTGCTGAGCCAACCAGCCAACGGGGCCAGCTTCGAGTGGGCGGGGCCAGCTCAACTTCTAGGAACTGGTACTCACGTAGTGGTGCGTAGTGGGTGCATGACATCACTGCCACCATCCTTCCAGAATCCTGTCACCCATAGGCACCATCTGGGGGGGGGGCTGTGGGTTTTCCAGCCCCCACAGGTTTTTTCTCATGGGCAGAGCACCCACGTTAACGCCAGCCCCCCTGTCAGCCAGCACCCATGCCAATCAGTGGCATGAGCACCCAGGCCCAAGGCTGGGGCGTGTGATCACTGCGGCGAACGCCCGCTCCGAGCTTGGAAGAGGACGCTGCGGCCTGACAGTGGCCGCCGCTGAGCCCGAGGCGGGCATTCACCATGGTGAGCGCCTGCCCTGAGCTCCTGCGCGGCCACTGTGAGGCTGCAGGGGTCACTTCTGAGCCCTGGGTCCAGGTCTACCCATGATAAGTATAGCTGGTGGTAGGCCTGGGCTCTGGAGACGGCTACACTTATCATGGGTAGACCTGGCTCCGGCGTGGCCACATCAACGTTGGGGGTGCGGCCATGTCAATGTTGGAAGTGTGGCCACGTCAATGTTGGGGGCATGACCACAGGCACCCCCGATTAAAAATGCAAGTCGGCACCACTGCTGTCACCAGATGTCATTTTGGCCAGGAAGGAGATCTGTTCCTTGGCCACTGGATGAGTGAGGTCTACTGACCCCACTGGGGACCTTGTGGCTTGTCAATATACATGATGCTAAGATGGACCTGAACTCTGAGTAAACCCTGCTAATTTGTGAAACTCTAAATGCCCAAGGAGAAATCAACAACCTGAATGAGATCTCCAGCGACATGTAGCAGAGATGAATGGAAGGGACAGGGGCAAATCAAAGCATGCAACACTTCCTGTCCTTTCAGAAGAATTACCCAGTGTGGAGTCGGATTTGTGCCCTCCTTGCATTTAACTCAAAGGAGTGCCACACATGGAGAGATCGCAAGGAGGAAGGAAACAATTCTATAAATGCCCAAAGACACAATTACAAACAGCACAGCGGCAAGTAAAGAGCTGCACTGCTCCAGGCTTCATCGGCAGGAGTTTAATGTACAACAGGTTAGAGGGTTCATTAACTGAGCACGTAAACGACCAGCATGAACCAAAAGGAATGAGTAAAATGTGCCCAGGGACTGATCACTCACCTGCCGCAATGGTTGGTCTGACACAGGTGAGGTGATATGAGGCTGCTGTCAGTCATTGGCCCCTGCAGAGCAGGAGGAGTCGGTGTGGAGGAATGGGTGACTCATTTGCTATATCCCCAGTGGGTTCTTACACAAGGGGTTTACGAGTGAGGTGTGTGGCTGGTTCGGTGCCAAGTGGGCGAATGAGTGCAGGAAACAGTGAAAGGAACGGAAACGTATTAAAAACAAAAAAAAGGTTTCCATGACAAAATGTGAATGGGAAAGACAGCTAGGTGAACAACTTGGCAGTATGTAAGAGTCAGAAGGCTTTCACTTAATCCTTTTGTGGCTAGAATCACTCATGAAAATGAAAGGTTGGAGCTGATGAAGTGGCATGGTTAAGAGTGTGAGCTGTGAGCCAGGACTTTGCCAATTCAAATTTCGTCTCCAGCATAACTTCAGTAGGGGGTCTTAGGCACACTACTACACTTCTCTCTTTGTATCTTTAATATTGGGATAACAATATTGATTTACCCTACAAGCTTCTTGTAAGAAGCATTTGACAATGTATGCAAAACATTTTTGACACTCTAAGGCAGCAATCTTCAGTAGTGTTCTTCTCACTGAACACTGACCATTATGGTCTTTTCTATGGACTTTGCTTCTTGTGATGTCACTTCCAGCTTCCAGGGACCTCTTCTGGGTCCTGCGGCTCTGTTTCTAGGGCAACTGCTGGGAGTAATGAATCGGCCTGTCCTGGCAGACCCAGCAGAGGAAAAGCAACAGAAAATGTGTTCTGTTGCCCTTGAAACAGAGCTGCAGAACCCAGAAGTTTTTCAATGATTATTCAATTGCTGTGCCCCAAACAACCACGCCACAATTTTCCCCACTGGTTGAAAATTGCTGTAGTAGACAGATCCCCTCTGGCTTGAGATACATTTCATATAAACATAATGAACTTGTCTGATATTGTTCCTGGACAGAAGTGGTTAAAGTGTGTTAGAGGTGGTCCCTTAGATTTTTATGATGTGACAGTTGTGTGATGTCCTTGACTGTGTGAGAGCTGAACTAGCTGATAATACAACTAAACACACATCTAGGAAGTATGTGAGTTTGCTATTGATTCCCCGCCCTGGTTGGGATGCATTTGTTTCTGCACAAGTCACAAAGATAAGAAATACATTCACAAGTCAAAATAAGAAAGGCCCAGCAAATTCTATCTTTTGCCACATGTATTCTAAGTATTGACAAATGCTCTTAAAATACCTTCGTCTTCTTCGTCTTCTTCTTCAACTTGAATGTGTTCAAGAGTGACTATTTGGACCTTGCAGAGTTCCCCCAACAAAAATTGAGTCTATCTATGACAATTAGGCAGTACCTCAGAGTAGTGATCTTCAACCTTTTTCATGCCATGACCCCAATAAACAAATAAAGTATGAGACTGGGACCTCGTCATCAATCCCTCCTCCTTCCATGACCCTATCTGCCTACCCCTGCCCACGTCACCACCCACTCCCTATCCTTCTTATGCCCTTCCAGCATGGTTCACTCTAGTCAAATATTCTTGTTAGGGAGGAGAAAAAAGTTACCCTGAAGCCTGGCACTAGTGAAAGCTTTTTTAGCACAATTGCCAAGAACCTGAGCAGGACTGGGACACAATCTCCTGGTACGGGAATAGGAATACCTTTCCTTTCCTTGGTGGTGCTCTAGTCCAGTGGTCTTCAACCATTTTTGTTCCCATAAGCTGCCAAAACCTCACAACTGAGGCTTCGTGAACCCAAGGCCTTTGAGTGAGTTCCACTGTACTCAGTAGGACTAATCTGAGTGGTAATGGACATACTTCTGAGGAGACACGCTTTGGCTTTTGCTGTAATTCCCCAGGTCCAATCTAGGCATATGGACTATTCATTTGCTTCTGGTAGTAACTGTGGAGCACTGAAGTCTCTAAAAGGCTGGTTCAAAAATGATTTCTTTAGTAGAGAGAAAAACGGCTAACAGGAACTGCTTTGCATTCTCAATTCACTGCAAGCCATGAATGTGCGATTGAACTTGAAACAGGTTTTGTTCGTGCCCTGACAGTTTTGCCACTGCAGCCCATTTGTTTGGCTCTGATTTGGGAGGAGTTAAGGACAACTATTTGAAGTGTTACTCCCTGGAAAGCCCTTTCTTAGCTGTGACAAAAAGAAAAATTAGGGAGCTGGTTGTAGCTTGGTATTGTAGCTTGGTATGTGCTGTATCCAGAATTCTTATGCGGAAAGAAATATCTAGCACAAATAGAGAACAAACTTTAAAACAATCTATCACTTTATTATTATTTCAAATTCCGTAATCAGAAGTGCATAGCACTGAAATAATCTCCTTAGCAAAAATAGGCAAGAGACTGGGGGAATAACCAACAAAGCATCGTTATGTACATTTTGACAGCGTTTGTAACATCTGAATGTAACATTTGCACGGTGTGCTGAACAAATCAATCTCTGTAAACAAGAAGTGTCATATCTGAATGAAGCACGGTGTCATCTAAAAGGGAGGAAAAACCACAAAGGAAACTCTGACAAGTCTTTTCAGAGTTCACTTTGATTCATTCCCCTTTTATTCTATGACGTAGAAGTGAGTAATCAAACACCCCTTCATTGGTCAAATTGCATAATTGCTACTATGGAAAGAAGAGGGGTGTTTGGGTAGTTGTGCCTCTGGTCCTGTTGTAAGCAGTCCACTATGGTGGTGTGTGGACCGCTCTCTACCTTTTCCTCAAAGTGGCGCTTCTGTACAAACTCAATGGGGCTCACTTCAGAATTGCTGAACAGAGCCGTAGCACATCAGAGGGCTACCAAGAATAGTTCATGTTTGTATTATTTGAGATCAGGTCCAGAGACGTCATCCGGGCGCGCCAGGAACTGGAACGCCCGGATGATTGGCAGCCCTCCGCCCCTATGGCGGAAGGCAGCCATGCCTCCCTGCGCTTCGAATCACTCCGTTTCAGAGCGATTCGGACGCGCGGGAGGGCAGGCGGGCCCAGGAGCAGCTCACCCATCCTCAGGAGAGGCGGCGCGGCCCAGGCCCGTCCGCAGAACTAGCGGAACGGCGTACCGGGCCGTTCTGCCTGGATGACACCACTGATCAGGTCCTGCCTCTTTAACTCAATTAACTTCGTCAACACATTGCTACTAGCACCTTTTATTCTGTATCATGGAAAAGACAAAATTGCAAATTGAAAACCAGTGCTCAGAACAGTATTCTTCAGCCACTTTCCTTTGATCAACGTAATCAACATCTTCTACACAGTCACTAGATTCATGCCCTGGTTGCTGTTCCAATGCCACAGACATCACAGAGGCCACAGTTGCCTCCCTTCCATGGTGAAGTGGTTTCTCTTGCTCAGAACTGAGTGTGGTTACCAGTTTCAGGTGAGCACTTGATGGCCCTTTCTTACAGACTTTGGATTTTAAGATACCTTTTGGATCCTCACAGATGTTCTTCTGCTTCTTGAGAGATCTGGTGATCTGCTTCCAGAAGGTCTTCTGGTTTCCTGAATATTGTGGGCAGGTGGAAGGATGACCGGCAAATTCACAGGAGAAACTACTTTCCCCTCTCTTGCAATCTATTTTTAAAGTTGCAGTCTCTGCTTCACTTAGTGCCCAGGTACACTCGGACTTCTCTTTGCTGATGAACTTGCCTTTAAGAGATGCTTTCTGCCCTCGGATTTTCTGACCTTTTCTATCCTGGTTCTGGGAGCCAGACTCTGGTCTTCCAGGTTTTTCACTACCTGCCCGTTCTTTTTTTCTCTCTTTCTGTCTTTCACAGCCTGCTGGAAGCATCTGAGAGATCATAATCAGAGCACAGAGGAAGGCAGATTGTCTGATCTTCATGGCTTCTGTTCTTGGGAGGAAATGGGAAATAATGTAAACATGTACACCATTGTGTTCCTCTACATTCTTAGCTCTTATCATGCTGGCATTGAAATCAAAGTAATTAGTCATTACCAGCAAAGATTGTAAAACAGTAGGATGATGAAAGTCCTTCAATCCTGGATCCTTAAGAGTGCTATATACTAAACTGTTTGCCAATCTATGTTGCAACACCTTAAATCCCCCCTTTTTCTAAGGAAATCAAATTTGAGGATTTACAGTGCTGCTTATTGTGTATACAACAGATTACAGGTCCAAACTTTTTATACACTGATTTTTAATCACGGATTAGAGCAGGGGTCAGGGAACTTTTTTACCTTTTACCCCAAAATATATTTAGATACGCCGACGTTACCCCCTTGATTTGAAAGTTCTCTGATATTAAGATTTACCTGGAAAGATTATGGTGGTAATAGAGGGGGATCTGCTATTATTGACTCCCTTTTAAAAATATTCACTTGTAGTTCTATATTACATACAACTCTATATCTATATCACATACATATCACATACAATACTATGAATTGCTACTCAGAAGTAAGTCCCACTATAGTCAATGGGACTTACTCCCAGGTAAGTGTGAGTAGGATTGCAGCCTCACTGAACTTTGAGGATTTGCTGTTATGTATTTTTTGGGGAATTTAATCGTAAGTATATTTCCTGAGGAGGTCCTAGAATCAACTTCAAAAGTTGCACCAAACTTTTTTTTCCCCCTCCAATCACAGTAAACATCCAACTACATAAGTTCAGATTTATTTTGTGAGGCCAACTGAACACAAAAGAAGGTGTGTTTTTTCCCCTCCACTACCCCCTTTGTTAAAAGTTGGCTCTCTGTTACTGTGAGAGAAGATGCGACATGCAACCATCATTCTTCCTAAGGGAGTATTGACACACGCTGCCATTCCAGCACTCTCTTTCCAAAGAGGGCTGCTGCTGGCACCACTGCCGCTTCCAGGGCCCCCTTTTTTCGACTCCCCAAAATCAAAGAGGGTTGAGAACAACCCAGAGAAGGAGCTGCAGATGAAGGGAGCCTCCCCTATCAGCAGGAGGTCCTGGGGAGGAAAGAAAAGCAGATTTTGCTCCCTCCCTCCCTCCGTCCGTCTGTCCCTGGAACAAGGCCACCACCCAGAGGCAGAGCAGGCGGGGCGGGGGAGGCAGGAAGGCCTCAAGCATTTCAGGCTGCCTGCAGAGGCGGCGAGAGAGACTCCCAACCCCAGAGCGTTGACCCAGAGAGTGGACCCAGAGCGGGTCATATGAATATAGATTCATATGCATGCCCAGCTATGTCTCGGCAGTGCGACCATCCATTACCCCCAGGAATTTCATTTTTACCCCATTTGGGGTAATTTACCCCTGTTCCCAGACCACTGGATTAGAGTCAACACTGATGGCCACTGCAGAGAAGGACTCTGCTGATCCCTGGAAAGAGGGAAAAACACATCCCTTTACAATCCTGAAAACTGCCGTTCTGGGGGGTCAGACTAATAGATCTGCTATTGTGCCGCTTGCTCCAAGTGACTCCCTCCCTGTCCTGGCTTGCTGAAGAATAGAATGTGGAAGTGATTAAACACTTTCACATTCCATTCTTCAGCGAGTGAGAGCTAGGAGAGAGCAAGCTACAAAATAGCAGTTCTAAACTGCTCATTGGATGAGTATGTTAGTTAAAAAAAGTCATTCTCTCATTTCTTTTAAAGTGGAAAGCCTGCCTTACAACAAAAGCACATCGCCAAAACTGATTCCTATTTGACTCCTCTCTGAACTACCAAAACCAGAAGGGCAGAGAACACATCACCAGCAGCAAGGTGTACAGGTGCATTTCCCACATCTATTTTCAAAACTCTTTGCAGATCTGCCTTCATTAAGCTGAAGTTCTTAGCTTCAGTGGGGCTCACACTTAGGATCACGCTATTAGCCAACTAGTTTGAGTACAATTGAAGAATTTAAGAAACTGATGTGACTGTTTTGAGGGTTTGAAATGGCGCAATGGTCAATCCAATTTGGCGAGATCCTACTATGCCACATGCACGCAAGGACACATAGTTCAAGTATACTCTTCTAGTTATGTTTCCAATCTGGTAACCCTCTGCCTACCACTGCATCATCAAACAGTATTTTAAATACCCCTATGTTGACAGAAGGTGCACTATTTTTCAGTGCTCTAATGGGGTGAAGTTATGGACCAAAAAAGTATATCCAGTTACATGTATGGATCTTTCTATCAAAGACTTCTGATTGGGTGCCCCTAGGGGGAGAAAGACAGGATAAAAATACAGTAAATAAAATGATAGCAAAAGGCTGCAGTCCTGTGCATTCTTTCTGCGAAGTAGGACTCATGGAACTTGCCATATTTACTGCCAAGTACACATTCATAGGATTGGGCTACTAATCCCAGTGACTGCTATTGAAACATGATGCTTTGTAGAGAAAAAAACCAATCAGCATCAGCATCTCCCTTTTAAATGCAGAGGTATAAAAATATAATATGGGAGAAATGCACATCTGGAAATTGTTTCTGCCCAGTAAGTTGTTCTGTAAACCCGAACCTCTCTGCTGGTGTACAGCCCTCTTTGTTTTAGCAAAATCCCCCTGCTTCGATCATCTTGCAGCCTCAGTGACAAGAGTTTGCAGTTACAACCAGTGGTGTCATTCAAATGATTTAGGAACAGGAACTCACTTTTGAGTTCAAATTCAAATGTTGAAAAAAAAACACACACAAACAAACCCGGAAGCAGCCACGGAGCCCGTTAGGATCCAGAACGCCTGTTCTGGTCCGTTCCCCCTGAATGACATCACTGGTTACAACTATTACATAAATTATAACAGCTCTTAATGCGGCATTATGGACATGCCATATCAAGGGCACACTTTCATTCTGCAGGGCCACCACACCTCCTACTGCACAGCAAGGATTCACATTTGTGAAAGGCACAGTCTACTCACATGTGAGAGATTCCCCATTGAATCAGGATATTGCTCATTCAAATGCTGAATTTTCAGAAGGCAGAAGTTGAGAGCACAATCATTTGTTTTTCTCATCCAACCTTTCTACTATCTAGCAAGAAGTTGAACATTTAGCACGGCAATCCTCAGCCCACAGATTTCAGAGTGATTTGATTGCTGTGATCTGCCATGATAGCAGGTGCTGACTGACTGCTTACATGATTACACTACTTTTGTACAGACTACAGTTTTATACAGACCTACTTCTGATTCAGAAGTCAATGGGATTTAATCCACAGTCTAAATCCACAGCACTGCTGCCACTGGTTTACAAACTCTAATACTTAGTGCCAATTAGTACTGTGTATTACACACCTTAGTCATATCATCATCAGGTGTACTTTTTTCCTTTTTTAAAAAATTGAAAAGCAGCCTTGGAGAGGCTTGATTGTAGAATCAAGATCACATAAGTCTTTTGTGACTCTTTGAAATACTTTTTTTGCCATTTGTTCAGTCACAATCACCCTCCTCCTCCCATCTTCAAGGGGAAAGATACAGAGCCTTTTAACCCCGTGGAGAAAAAAAAAAACAGAGGAAAGCAGTGTTCAACAGCTGGAAGGGAAAGTGTTGCACAGTTGCTTCCCCGGAGCTGCCCGTGATTGCAGTTCCCCAGGCTGCTTTTCTG
Organism: Lerista edwardsae; assembly: GCA_029204185.1. Lineage (NCBI taxonomy): Eukaryota > Metazoa > Chordata > Lepidosauria > Squamata > Scincidae > Lerista > Lerista edwardsae. The sequence goes on along the minus strand of JAJKFI010000056.1, from coordinate 7,176,900 downwards.
TTAAAAAAGGGAGCTAGAAAGACACACTGCACATTTTAAAATGTGTAGTTAGGCTCTTAGCAGGCAATCAGAAAATCTAGCTTCTCAGTGCTAAGGATTAGATTTCTACTGTAAATGTAAAATGCAAGATAGCTACAAGACATACCTCTGACTGTATTTGCACTAATCCAACTATAACACTCAAGGTGAGTCCCGTTCCTCTCAAAGCACTGAAAGTTGATGTGTATTTATATTCTGAGACACACCTACATGCCTCTAGTAGGTTGTTACTCCACAGTAGCATGTTTTCATGCACCGTTCACTTGCACTGACACACCTTCTGGAAAGGGGCCGGGTCTTCCTTACAGTGCATTGACAGACAGACATTTGAGCAAAGGAAGACTTACGCCAATTCCATCTCTTTTCTTGTCTGACAATGGGAGTAGTTACACCCTCTTGATAAATGCCTTATCAGAACAGGAAACGGCTAGTAGATAAGGGTACAAACATGAATGAACTAAACACAAAAGGAAAGAGAGGGGTTGAGTATACGTTGTAGGAAATCTGTTGGGGTATTCATCCTCATTTCCCCTGATTATTAAACAGCCCCTTTGACTTCAGTTGCACCCCTGAGAAGGGCAGCCCTTTCTCCAAACCAGGCCACTTGTACAGGGCATCGGAGAGGAATTTTCTCTGAGGGTCTAAAGTTTATTTGGGGCTCTTTCCCAAAGGGGGAGGAGGGGGTGAAACCCCTGCAAATCATTGCAGGGGAGGGTGGCAACAGAGATGGATGGACAAAACCGGGGTGGGAAGGGGGCAAAACAGGTCAGGGGGCGGATGGCAACAGCCAGAAATGTCTTTAGAGCCCAGGTCTACCCGCCCATGCAGCATCAGTAGCTAAATACAGTAATAGGGAAAACCTCTAAAATATTTTAAATATAGAAAACATTGAAGGAAATGAGCATCCTTGGATTTAGGCTCACACTAGAATGGAAAGTGTCTTGTGTGTACCAAAGCTTTGGTACACACAAGACACTTTCCATTCTACCCTCCCCTGCAGCAGCTGTAGCCCCGCACAGCTGTGTCCCTGAGCTCCTATATTGTACACTCCTTCATGATAAGTGGATCCACAAGCCAAAGAGCTCCTGTGGCAGGCTAGTTTCCTCCCAGATTTGACACTGTGTTAAGGAGGGTCAGGTTAGGGTTCCTAGGCTTGGTGCATATGGCTTGTGGCAGCAGCTTCTATTGTGCGCCAATAGTATTGCTCCCAGCGTCCCACACAGGCAGCGAGTCCAGGTGAGATTGGAAAATATAAGATCTCCGGATATTTCTGGGTCCCCTTCTGTGGCTCCTGGGCCTCCTTTTTTACCCTGGGCCAGGTTCAAATTACCCCTGTAACCAACTCCCCATGCTTGTGTCTGCAGTCCATAGAGCAGCCAGAGTGATCGGGAAAAAAAACAGACTGAGTGCACTGACACTGTCACATTTTGGTCCAATGACAGTGCTGTGACGTTGGATGCAAGGATGGGGTCCACCTGACCTGTCTGATAAACTGCAATTGGGAAAGCAATATTCAATATTCTCAGCTAGTGGCTGACCACGTTTTTGTCGGACAAATTGCTGACCTGAAGTAAGGGTGGAGAGACAACAAGGCATCAGTATTCTTGATCTATTATTTTGAGTGAGCATATGCTTGATTCTAGGGACGTGGTGGCACTGTGGGTTAAAACGCTGAGCCGAGCTTGTTGACTGGAAGGTTGGCAGTTTAAGACTGCACGACGGAGTGAGCTCCTGTTGCTTGTCCCAGCTCCTGCCAACCTAGCAGTTTGAAAGCATCTAAAAATGCCAGTAGATAAATAAGTACCACTTCGGTGGGAAGGTAACGGCGTTCCGTGCACCTCGGCGTATAGTCATGCTGGCCACATGACCGCGGAAGCTTGTCCTCCGAAAATGCCGGCTCTTCAGCTTAGAAATGGAGATGAGCACCACCCCTACAGTCGGTCATGACTAAACCATTTGGCCATGGGGAAACCTTTATCTTTACCTTTATGCTTGATTCTACTTTCTGATCTACCCATATTTTCAATGCCTCAGATTCCCTTCTGCTTGTTTGCAAATGCAGTGGCCCCCTGTATCCACGTGGGTCTGGTTCTGGGACACCGCACGGATACAAAAAAAAAAGGCACATGTGCAAATCCGCTTTCCTCAATGGGCAATAATGTTTGGGAGACAGCAGGCAATATGTCAGGGGGCAAAGCAATCAGAGGTTGGGGGAGATAACACACTCTACCCCAGAGAAGGGAGCAAGTGTGTGTATGAGAGAAAGGGGGGAGGGAGGGAGGAACAACCAAACTCAGAGAAGCAGCTTTGGGGGTTAATAAAAGTCCACCTCAATGTGATGCTTTTAAAGTCTACAATTTATGTGGGGGGAATATGAGGGGGGGCTTTCATTGGCTACCCAATGTGATAAACCTCCTTTCCTCTCTCTCTCCCCCCACCCCCCCAGTGATTCTGCTGCCATGTCACCAGTAAAGGGAAGGTGGAGAGCTGATGGGAGAAGGGGAGGCCATTTTTTCAGGTCTCAGGATTGGTTCAGAAAAATGGTCTGAAATTTTGGACAGAATACAAATCAACCTGAAGTGAGTTGAGGGGAGCTCACCCATTTCTTTAAAAGAGGCAGTTTAGGAGCAGAGATCGGAGGAGGGAGAGGGGATTATAATTAGTTGGAAGCCCTCTGGGATTCCGAGGTCGTCTCTCTGGGAATCTGGAGTGAGCAGGAGTCTGGAATCTGCTTGTTCCACTTATCTTGAATGCTTGTCAGTAAAGTGGATACAGTGGGCTGCCCGTCTCCACGGACTCTGCATTCACAGGCTTAACCATCTGCGGATCGCAAACGTCTTTTGAATTTTTAAAACCTGTCCTGTTGTAGCCTCCCACCATTTCACAGGTCTTTCTGGCTGCACACAAGTTCAGGTAATAAATGGCAGTTCAGGCAATTTACATAATTTGTGCACATTTATGCAGTTCATGCCATTTTCTTAATGTTACAACTGCAGACTGAAGCATCCATAGATGTTGGCATCTGCGTGGGCACCCTAGAACCAAACTTCCATGATTTGTGTTTTTCATGGTGGTGGTGGACAAGATGTCCTTGGTATGGCCCCTCTTCGATGGTCCTGCCTACATGGCAGGGGATTCTTCTTGCTGCTGCATCACTCATTCAGGCACCTGGAGAGAAAGTGTGCCAGCACGCAGATGGTGCTGGTGGGCACTGCTGCCACCTGCAGCATGTTGAAATTGTCCCTGCTTACTATCCAGGAATGATTCAGCTGGGAACAGAACACCTTGTTTCAAAATTCATGGGTTTTTATTGGTGGGTGGGGTGGGACTCTCACGCAACCCATGTCGTAAGCCTATGCAGTACTTGGAGAAAAATCTGTCCTGATGTATGACTAAAGCGGTCTTTCTTCAGTATTTAAGTTCTGTTGTGAAATATGCAAAGTTAAAACTGTGGAGCAATGCATTTCACACTCAGCATTTCACACTCATTTCCCTCCTCCCCAGCTTCCTTCAAACATGTATGGCAGGGAGCTCTTAACCAGCGTGTGGTTATCATTGTGTCCTGCAATATAGCAGGTTTTTGGATTTTCGATCCAAGTCACTGGAAGTTCTCAGGAAGGCTAGCCTCCGGAGCCAGGCAACCAGCCTTGAAAGCCAATTGGCAGCACAGTCTAAGAACAGTAAAGTCCACCCTCATTTTCCACAGTTTGTGATCCACGGACTGGACTCAACATGGATCGCAAGCTTGTGCTGGGAGTGGGCCTCAGAGGACCTCTCAGATACTACTGGAAGTTGTGTCTGGGAGGTCTTCTGAGAAGTGTAGGAGCAACACTTCCAGGTTGCTGAGCTTTCGCTGCTGGAGGGAGGAGAAGCCAGCCCTGGCATGCTGGGTGCAGGTCGACTTATACTGCGGTGAGTGCCAATGGCTCTCCTGCCTACTTAGGAAACAACCGAGCCTCCTGCCAGCCGGACTGCAGCATGTCTGGGACTGGCACCACCAGTGTGAGTCCAACACAGACACTCCCTTAGTTCCCTCTTATTGCTGGTTCCCAGTATGGACTGCCCTCACCCCGTTGCTACACTATCGGTTACAGGTATGATTATAACTGAATGATGAAGGCTTTCTCCAAAAAGGCTTTGGAAAAAGAGTTCTGTAGCAGTCCCCTAAGACTAAAAGAGAATTGTCAGCATCCTTCCAAATCCACAATTCCCAGGGTTCTTTGGGGGAAGCCATGAAAATGTGGGAAACTCCCTTGGGGGCTGCTATTGTGGGAAGGAAGAGGAACAGTAACTCATGTGATATATGAAATTACTCTATACTTGAGTTGTTGGGGAAAATCCAAGGTGTGTTATAATTATCTCTGTGACGTGCACCACCCAGCTCTTCTTCAATCTATCTATAACCCCAGGTGTGTTCACGGGATAGACCAGATGCTGTCCCCTACAGCTGCAGTGTCACCTAGTGGTCATAGAATCATCCTGCTGGGAAGGTTTTCACAATGTTCATACAGAGTGTGCATCGGTGTGATACAAAAGGGCAATGTTGAGTTTTCAAAACGGCCATTGTGCAGTACTGAGCATGGATGGAAGAGCTGATGTTTGAGTAATGCTAGGGCCCAGCTCCATTTGATGAAATGTGCTATAACACTCATTTGCCTAGCCAATCTATCTGCAAGACGTATTTTTCTTGCTGCGGTGCACTTCAGCCCTACATAACAGTGATTTTTAAGTCAAGGGACAACAGAGTCTTTCTTTTCCAAACCAGCTTGCTGGCACACGGAGCAGTCTGAAAATATTCCGTCTATTAAAATATCGGAAAGCAATTTCTGCCTATAACATTCATGGCTCCTATATGTGTATTTTTCCTGCCCTCCCTACTCTATAGCTATGGTCAACTGTTCCTTGTTTCAGACACGTAGCGGTGAAGTTTGCCAGACTGGCTGTAGCCATTGACCAAAGAAGAAGTGGTGGTGGTCTACTGCCAAAGGCCTTCTTCTAGAAAACTGGTCTTCTAGATGAGATGCTTAGCCTAAGGTGGTTGTGCTTTGTTCAATCACAATTTACAGAAGATTTATGTTATTTGTGGCAGGAATCAGCAGATGCTGAAAAAGAGAGGCGCATTCTGTCAAATTGTTTAGTCCGGCATTAACTTATGAAACATAGGCACCATCTAACCTACAGCTAAGCATGTCAAATTTATGTTTATTTTAGTGAGGCAGCTGTAAAGCATGTGCAATTAGTCCCTTTGCCCATCCAAAAGGAGCCTTTCCCAAACTAAAAGGTATCTTCTGCTCCCAGAAGGGCTACATTACATGATAGAGCAGCTATTTTCAACATTCTTCCTCTCACAGCACACTGACCTCTATGGTCTTCATCTCTTGTGATGTCACTGCCTGCTTCCACGAGACTCTTCTGGGTTCTGCAGTTCTGTTTTTAAGGCAACGGTCCATAGTAATACATTGTCTGTCCTCTTTCCCTCCACTGGTTCTACTGCAGTTACTACAATTTGTTACAGGTACCTGGTGGGCTCCTGCAAGATGCAGGAAGCTGGGCTAGATGGGCCTTTGGCCTGATCCAGTGGGGCTCTTCTTATGTACTACAGACGGTTCTAGTTGTTGCACTAGAGCATTGAGAAAAGTGAAACTCACATCAAAGATGCTCCATTGCTAATGCAATCTCTGTGTCAGCAGACGCTTGAGAACTATTATTCTCATTATAATACTATTTCACAAACTGATCACAGGACGGCCTGTACTCTTACACAAACATTTTCACAACACCATAGTCTATGCTCCATGGGATTGGACCCCAGAAACCATGGTTGATAGTGAAATGGGGTGGAAATCGTGTAAGACACAAAGGCACTAACAGATGCAGTAAAATTAAAAAGTACTTGCATTGTGTTGTGAATAAAATTCAAGATGGTAAAGGAACAGTTTTGGCCATTGGTGGCAGTCTCAAACAACAGTCCTTTCAAGCTGCAAGCTCTAAAAGTAGACCTCAACATCTCACGCGAATTTGCATTCTGAAAAAGCATTTTCCATCCTGGGACATGATTTATTCTAAATGTTGATTTATTCTAAAATGATGATGCTGTTCTTACATTCAGCTGTGGCATCCAAATGAGTGATCGATACTTGAAAGTTAAAATTTTAAAAAAATAATTTCTCTTAGTGAAGACATTTCCACAATTGTACATCATTTTGCACATCAATATGCAAGAATGGCTATGCCAGGTCAAACTTATGAACTGTCCCTAACAGCAATTTTACCGAGACCAATCAGTTGTGTAAGGAAGCTGCACAAGCAGGCATGATTGACAATGTCAGCATCATTGTTCAATTTCACTAGCTGGTCATTGGATACTATCTCTGCAAAACCATGGTAGGAGCTGCTAGCAGGCCCAACCATCTCTTAAATTAATCCTTAAAAGAAAAAAAAATCACTTCCTTCAAAGCTCATTATCAAGCAGGGCATGCTAGTTTAAGGACAAGCCGTATTGTGGATTGCCACCTACTTGATCTGGGACTTCACATTCAGTGGCATAGCAAGGGGGAGTGCAGGGAGACAATTGCACTGGGAAACAAGCTTTGGGGGGTAACAAGCTGAGTTTGACACTAGTGGCCAAAATCGTGAAAACCTTGGTCAGTACAAAAAAAATGTTATAAATAATTGGAAAGGTAATAATGCAGAATGCAATGAAACAATTCACATTGTAATATATGTAGTCTATAAAAATGTATGGCCAATTAACCAGAAAAAACTTTCATTTAATTTGTGGCAGAAGGGGATGGGCTACAAGACCTGGGTAGCAGGTGCCTTAGGACACAATCCTAAAGTGAGTTAGGCCAGCATAAACCAAACCAGCGAAGTTTGACCAGCACAAGGGACACCTTAAAGTATGTCTGGACCACTGTTGGAGTCAGAGAGGCCAGGACAGATGTGAGCCATCCTCCCTGACTCCAAGAGTAGTCCAAACACGCTTTATGGGGGCCCTTGTGATGGCCAAACTTTGCTGGCTTAGTTTATGCCAGCCTAACTCCAGTTTAGGATTGCACTCTTAGTTATGCTAGTGTTCATATTATCATGGGGTGATAAACAGCAGTGGCTCTTAAGGTATGGACATGAGAATAAATGCCCAAAGCAACCAATTTCAGTGGAGTCTAGATCTGTACCATTAATAAATACACTTTATCCAGCAGGCAAAGGGTTTTATCAAGTTTTATCAAATTGTATTTTAAAATTTTAACAGCTTTAACTGGTGTGTTATACAAGCTGTACTAGCCATTTCCTCATTGTAACAGTTAGAAATTCTTCTGATACAGGGATACCAGGGTTGAGCATCTGTTGGACTATTTCTTAAAAGAAAAAACACCTTAGGTGCAAAAGGAAAAAACAAACTGGTATAGAAAATGCAGCTGAAAAGGTCATGCTGTTGGGAACTCCGGAACTGTACAAATTTTCCCCTGCAAAAGAAGAAAGAAATCAGTAATTTAGAAAACTGACTTAGTAAACACACTAGACCTTTCTAATCTCTGCTAACTGGGCAAGAGGCACAAGTGCTCCTCATATGTTTAGCAGGGGGAGAATAACCATCCCTATTCACCCCAGCACAGTATCTTCTAGTGGCTGTTGCTAGTGAAGTTCTGCTTTTTAAGATTATGAACCCTTTTGGGACAGGGAGCCATTTATTCTTTTATCGTGCCTGAAAACAGCTTTGTGAACTTTTTGCTGGAAAATGGTATATAAATATTGATTGACTGGTTTTACCTAGATCAGCAATTTCCAATCCATGTGCTGTGGTACACTGGTCTGCTGTGAATGGTCTGCGGGTGTGCCATGGGAGTTTGGGGGGAAGATTTGTTCAAACTGTCCCTCCCAGTGGATATACACTCCACCAATATTAGTTACATTTAATACTCTACACATGTATAGAGTGGCAGTTCAAACTCCCTCCCCATGCAAAGAATCCTTGACATATCAGATCACATGGGAAGCAATTGTGTTCGTGATTTAAGAGAGGCTGGCAGGCAAAATATCATCTTAACCCAGTATCATTAGCCCAGCAGCTGATTATCATCAAACTATCATCAGCCCAGCCGCATGGAAACAGCCCTTGCCCATTTTGTCTTGACCATACATTCATTAGATGGCCTTAGGCAAGGCACTCCTCCTCAGTCTCAGATCACTAGCTAAATATGGTGATAGTAATACTTGCCTCCCTACAGAGTTTTTGTACAGACTACACCTGGGTAATACCTTTTACACACTCAAAGTGTAATACAAATGCTTTAGTATTACATCATCCAGGTCCCATCAATTTCAATGGGAAAGTGAAGCACATGCTTAAATAATCCATTAAAATCAATGGGGACTCAAGTTCTTTAGCCTCGGCACATAAGCATTTCCTTCCATTGCAATATACACTGATCTTCTGTTTCTTTAATATATTGTTTGGTTCATGCACATCTTCTGCAGCCTACTAGAGATACAGGGTTACATCTAAGTACAACAGACAGATTTACCTTTGGTCTTCAGCCTCTGAAGAGGCTGATGATATAAGAACAGATATCATGCAGTGACTCCCAGCAGTGCTCCCGAGCTAACTTCATTGCCTCGGAATCATTTTCTGATAGTTGACCTTGATGGGTTGGCTTTATGGGCAATGGAGATGGTTTGGGTTTCCCCAATTTTTTAAGAGAACTTCTTCCTGCTTGGCTCTTTAGGACTGTCTTCGCTTGGTTCAGATCTGACGGTTGGTTGGGATTTGGGTTTGGCTTTATGTTGGAAGACAGTTGCTTCATGTGAGCTTCAGAAGGAGCCTTCAGACACATGGTGGGCTTCAGAACAAGATTGGAGTTGCAGGCATTGACCCGTTTCCTTAGTTCCAGGACAATCTGATTCCAGTAAGTCCTTGGATTGCTGTTAAAAGAACGACACATGGACGGCTTTCCAGTATATTCACACCAGTACGTCTTGCCTCGACTCTTACATTCTATTCTGAGCTTCACATCGCCGTTTCCACTTACATTCATCGTGCAGGCGTCTTTCCCTTTCGTTTGGAAATGAATTTCTTCGCCATTGCTCCTTTTCTTGGGTCTTGCATTTTGTCCCCAAACTCCCATGAAACTGATTAAAATTACGAGAAGGGCCACCTTCATCGCGAAGCACAGAGTTAAGTCCTTGGGAGCAACTCAACACAAGTGAAAAGATGCCGAATGGGGCTGCTTTAACAGGTTGTTATACAAAGGACTCTCTCTGTCTCCTTGCTCTTGCAAGTGGGGTTGTGTGTGGTTTGCTCACCCCAACCCCCTTTTAAATAAACTCCTGGTGCAAGCATATGGCCATAATTTACAGCTCAAGGGAATGTTAAATAGCCTATGAACATTCAGGAAGGAAACAAGACAAATCTTGCTGCCTCAACACAGAACAGCGGTTGTATAACTAAAGTAAATATTTCTGTCCAAGATGCACGTTACATTGGATTTTTAACCAGATGGCATTTTTTACTTTCCAATCACCTTATAATTGGCTTTCCATGTCGGGTCTTGTTCAATTACCCTGAAGCAGTTAAACATAAGGTCAAGCTTGCAAAAAATTGCAGTAGTTAGGTTGTGCAGAACTGCCCTTATTATTTCCAGTTTCATCTTATTATAGTGATCTTTTATATACAGGACATCTATCCACAAAAGGAGGTACATAATTTTGCAAGGTTTGGCTTTTGCCTAATCGTTGGTTTATTTCCTATCATCAAAGTTTACCGCTTTATTGTTTAGCACTGGTTTGAATCTAAAGGTCATGTTGTGCAAGCAGAAGCTGCTTCTGTTTGCATAGGAGGGGAGATCTTTTCTTCAATTCTCCCCACCATTTGCAGCCCCTGAAACTAGTTCCAGAACCTCAGAGATCTTCCAGCAGTTTTTGAAGGGTGCAAAGGAGATACATGGTGGGCTTCAGAACAAGATTGGAGTGGCAGGCCAAGTGGGGATGGGGAGATAGAAATCAGCAACATGCCCCATGCAAAAGGAAGTATGTTCAACTCGTGCACTGGGGCCTCTGTTTTGCAAGTGCTACACTATTCCTTAAAAGCATGTGCAGTGGTGCCTCTTTCCCCATTCTTTACATGACTTGAAGCAAGCCACTGCTTTATTTCCTCTCAATCCTCCCCACCCCACCCTGGATATACTACAAACAGCCTGGAAACTTGCTACTTTATTCAGGACCTTTTGCTGTAGCTACATCTATATAATCCTTATTTCAGGAATGGAAGAACATAGAACTTTCAAAACTCTTCCAAAGGTATTTTAGGGTAACTTCCAAGATGTCTTCTGGGAGCTGTTTTTTTTTTCTTTTAAGGGTATAGTTTCCATGCAAATACAAGGCACTGGAGATCATCTTCTTTGGGAAAAAAAAAATGCCATTTGAATGCTACCAAATGGTAACTTTTTTAAACAAGGAGGAAATAATGTGCATCTTTCAAGATCCTCCAGAGTGACCATCTGCATTCAGTGGAATATTAATCCAACAGCCCAATCCTATACTGCACTGGAACAGGCAGGCCTGCTGGCCTGTGCTGTATCCAGCGCAGTGTAAGAGGTGGCTAGAGCTCACCTTGGGGTAAGGGGATATTTCCCCCTTAGCCTGGGGTAACTTGAGGCAGCTGTATGGTGCTGCTCGGATCTGCGTTAGCAAAATCACTGGCACAAATCCGAGTGGCTAAATGAGGTGCCTTCAACTCCAGTTAGTTGGTAGCAGTTTGGAAGCGGATTTCAGGCTGGGCAGTCAACCCACCATGACCACTGATCACGCTTATTGACCATCCCGAGGGAGAAAAAGCCCAATAATAACCCAGAAGGGAGGAGGAATAGAAGAGGCATACACACCTAGCTTCAGGGTCTCACTCCTTCCACCCATACCTTGAATTGACAGGGTGATCCCTCACCTCTGCAGCAACAGCTAGCCTGGGTAATGTTATCTGTTGGTGGACCATAAACGTTTTTCCTTCTGTGTTGTGCTCAGTGACTGTGTTTCAAGGAAAACAGCAGTTTGCTTCACTCAAGAGTGACTGTATTTCTTTCCATCAGTAATGTAATTGCAGTGGGGCAGCATGGTAAGTACAGCAAGTGCCACAACGCGCCATGTAAGCAGCTCCTCCCACTTGCCATCATAGCCATTCCAAGCAGTGTTGCCACCCAGAATGGCTCTGACAGCAAATGGGAGGGCCATTTACCTGTCACGTTGTGGCACTTGCAGTACTTATCGCACCACCCTCCCGTAGCTATGTTACTGCTTTCCACCAAGTCAAGTGAGAGCCTGCTTAACTCTCACAGCATAGAGACTGGTCATCCCTGTGTGGAGACAAATAAACCTAAAGGTTTCTAGCCCCTCCTTGGTCCCAGAGTCCAATTTCTAACAGTTCTCAGTTCTTTTCCTAGATGCAACTATCATTTACTAGATTTAACAGTAAGCAAAGATCAAATCTAATTATGAAGTGATTTCTTTATGCAGAGATCCATTTTACTTCTGATTTGAACAGAAGTTTTAACATAATGTACCTGTTTTCTTAAAAATTACACAAATGTTAATCAAGCTTCCACTTTATTGAAATGATTTGAGGACATTATCAAATTAAAAATGAGAACTTATTTAAATCTACAAATTTTGAACATTATATGTGTGTGTACACACACACACGGACATACACACTGAATTATTCTACACATTGTCCAGTTGAGATAATTAATTTGCCCTACTAGTGAAAAACGTACGTTATTCCCCCCTATAATACAATACTAGTTTCTGTTCCGTGTGAGAGCTGCTTCTTGTGTGGCATTTTTCCAACACAGAGCTATGCAGGAAAGCTTTCACTGGATGAAGTGTGGCACACGAGTTCATTTCACCACCGGTGCACAGATTGGGCAACTGATGGGCAAAAATCATGTAAATTACAAATCCGAAGTTTCCCGAGAATTATTCTTACTAGAAATTATTCACATCAGCTGTCAACACTTGAGAAGAACCATCTAATACCCTAATAGCGATCATTGCCAAAAAAGATAGTACCCCAACATTATTGGCATAAAAAGAGTGCCCACTAATTCAATGCAAGATGCCCATATTTTCCTCACAGTGATTTTCGTTTCTCATGTACAGCCCTTTTGAAATGGAAAGTCAATAATATTCCTGTGCACACCCAACTTCAAGAACGGGGAGTGCGACAGCCTTCAAAGACTTCTGCAATTTTAACACCTTGTCTGTAGTTAGCAAAATACAGCCAATTCCTTTTTCCCCCCCCAAAAACACCCTTTTACAAGTTAACGCCTATAAAGAACTCAGCAGAAGACCATGATGTCTTAGATTGCCAAAGGTGCAACTTTAGCCCAAAGCTGAGTCAATGGACTGTGCGATGAGAATGAAACTGTGTGGTACCTCTACTTCACTCTCATACTTTGCTGCAAGATCTAAGTGAGCCAAAATGCATATGCACGGATGCCCAATATGCTGTCTATCTCTCAGATATGGTGTGCACGAAGGACTGTGCAGCTGGATATGAATTCATAGGCATGTCTGGCCTTTGCTCCCTCTAATCTTCTGCACTAAAGGATCTGATGCACAAAGCAGACTGGTGCACCCATCATACACTGCCTTTCCCCGTCATACACTCAGTCTATACAATTTGCTGAAGCTTTGAATAAGTCTTTTGGACATCTCCTACCCTGCTTCTATTTATTCAGATGGCAAGGATGGAGGATTCCTATCCTCTCTTCATTGCACCATTGTCTGCAGCTTTTAAAGCTAGTTGCTCTCAGAAAAAAGAACAGTTTTGGTTGACATAATACATTAAATAACTTTAGAAAGACTGAAGAATAACCTTTGGATTATGTGAAACGTCCCCAAAGACAACACACAAGATACTGCAGGTTTCCATACTTTTTTTTTCCTTTTTAACAGTCAACTCTAGCCATCCGACAGCACCAAAGGAATACCGATCATGCTGAAACAGGTCGCTTGTGAAGTATAACAAACAGTATTAAAAAATCTGCTGAAGGACAGCTGTAAAAAACAGATACAAAAGTGTCTGTACACAAAAATGTATTCTTCATGTAAACACAGATTTATATATACACACTATTGTTAACACCTCCAAACATGGTTAACAAGAACTCAGTGATTCCAACTGGTCAAGGTAATCTGAAGCAGAAACAAACAAAAAGCAAACAAGCCAGTGCAAACTAAATTAACGTGTCATGGGCTGTAAAATAAACCACTATTCCAAACTTTTAATGGTACTGAACAGCAAGTAATTGATGTCAAGGGATCTGATCTCCAGGAGCCTGCCAGTCATTTCATAGCAGGAGTCAGTCGTTCTCTTCATTCAAAGTTAATTTACTGTACCGTCCCTCAAATGAGGGGATCAGGATTCATGATGCAAGTTGAGAACTTGAGCTAGATTGGAAAGGTGTTGCGTTTTTCCATAGGACCATCTGAAGTATTATTTCCCGAGGCTAAAAACGGTCATAAGAGAGAAAATTCTGAGTATTTCCACATGACAAAATAGGGGAAATAAAATAACGTACACAGTGACCTTTGGGGTTACTACCAAGTCTGTCCATGTGTTCGGTGGCCCCTTGTCACAACCAGAAAACATGACCACACAGACCCAACTCAGGATGCCATCTGTAAGAAGCCTCTGGTGTATAAAACCTGCCACACTGAATCAGACATTGGTCCATCTAGCTCAGTACAGTGGGCATATCCGCAGCAGATCTGTGCCAGGACACCCCCCCCCCACGGATAATGAAATCTGCCAGGAGAGTCTCCCAGAACAACTGGAAGTGCCTGCTGGTCACATCTGAAAGTCCTCTGAGGCCTTTCAGCTGTGGGGTTGGCACCCATGGATACTGAATCGATGGACGTTGACCGGCGGATAAAGAGGGCCCATTGTATTGTCAACACACAGATAGTGGCTTTCCTGGGCTTCAGAGAACAATCTTGCCCTGCTGAGCCTAGAGGAGCCGGGGACTGAACTTTCTGCATGTCACCAATCCACAGCCCCTCCCCTCCAACCTCCAATTGGGGCCTCTACTTAGTAGTTCAAATGAGCTGGGCTTACTATCATTTACAAGGCCCACTTAAAGAAAAACAACACCACACACACACACACAGATACACACACACACACACACACACGCACACACCAACCATGAAACTTACCTGTAAGGTTTCCTGTATGCACTACCACTGTTCCACAGAGCTACAAGAGAGAACATGGCAATACAATCCGTTTGTGGCATGCTACGGTAATTTTTACAGTGGGCAACACTGCTTCAATACAGAATGGAGCGTTTGTATGCAAAACAAGAATTCCCTCAGATTTCAGAACATATTTTGACTCATTTTCCTGGGTGGCCAAGTCTGCTTGTTTTTCTTTTGAAATTATAATCAGTAGCAGCTTTCTTCCCCCTCCCCACATTTCCTCATGCAAAGCAGTGGAAAGCTTTTATTATTTCTAGGTTAGACATGAAAAATATAGGTAGTTATTGCTATTGCATTTGCAGTCAGAAAAACCATTGGTAAACCTAGACCACAACTTAGCCTTGACAAGGTCTAGTCCCTTGTTTCTCAGCAAAGATGCAAAATCACTTCCTATCTAACTAAATGGGGGAGTAAGAAAGCACTGAGGTAGCAGGGAATTGGAAAAGGGTAGGAGGACTACGATCAAGGAGAAAAAGGAATAGAGACAGCAAGGCTCTTGTACGAAGGAGCAGGGAAAGGCAACTCACAGGTTTTCAAACTCTGTCTCAGGTCTCTTTAGAATAATTTTTTTAAAAAAAAAAAACTTGCACTGAATTTCTTTGGGGGGGGAATGAGCAAAGTGCTGACTAGTCAGTTCAAAACATTTTCACGGATATTTAAGGGCGACGAACAATGTACAAGTAAGCCTGCATTATCCGTAGGTTCGACATCCGTGAATCTGAAAACCCATGGATGCTCAACACCCCCTCCTTGGGAGGGTCCCACCTGCACCCTCCGAACCTGACCAGAGCTGTGCCTCTGTGGGCAGTAATGACTTTTTATGCCCTTATAAGGCATGCTAAGTCCAATGGTAATCTTCAACTCTAATCCACTTTAGGTCTGGCTGACATGACTTCTTTGAGAGATGACAATATTGACCTGTCAAATAGCGCAGTGCTCAACGAATTCATACTTTCCACCCAATTCATACTTTTACCATCTGGATTAGTACAGGCGTGCCCAGTATCCACTGATTTAGTGGCACACTAAAAGTTGTCAGAAAAGGGAAACATTTTCAGCACTGCCAAAACATACCCAGAAAGCGTTTTGGCTCTGCCCAGCAGGGTCATTTCTCATGAATAAATCCAAGGAAATTCCTTATACAGTATTATTGTACTCCCAATACAATGGTTTCTATAAAGTGAGTACATATCCTAAAAGCACCTAGTGCCTAGAATACACTTCACAAGTTCTGGATAAGAAGAGCCCTGCTAAATCAAGCCAAATGCCCATCTAGCCCAGCTTTCTGTATCTCACGGTGGCCCATCAGATGCCCCAGGGAGCACACAAGACAACAAGAAACCTGCATCCTGTTGCCACCGCCTTGCATCTGGCATTCTGGGATAGCCTACTTCTAAAACCAGGAGACTGCACATACCCATCATGGTTTATAACCGATGATGGACTTTTCTTCTTGAAATCTGTCCAATTAAAGGCATCTAGGCCAGGTGCCATCACACATCCCTGTGGCAAATGTCTGGCAAGCTTAAAAACTGAAATCTGTGGTCTTCCATTGTTAAATTACAATGTATAGTGCTCTATAGGGCATCCTTTCAAAAGAAAAGTTAAGCAATAAAGAAGTCATGCAGAGGAAAAAGGTACTGACAAAAATGTGCAGAAAAAAATGGGTTGAGTGAGAAATGCACAACACATTAAGCATGAAAGCTTAAAAGGCAGGCAGTTTCAAACTTGGTTTACCTTGTCATAACTGGATTGTGTATACCATATAAATGCTCTTTATGATAACCATTATTACCATTTTCCAAACTGTAATAAAATAAATATACCAAGAAAGGACTGTGTTAATGATAAGATGCAACTCCATACACACCGTGGTTACAAAGATGATGACAAAAAGATAAAACAAACAAAACCAGGCATTTATTTTGAAATATTGTTAATTGCCTTTCCAAAAAAAAAAAAGTCTTGCCTAGGCAAATTAGAACCAAAAAAACCCCTTCAGAATACAATAAGACAACTCAAAAACCTCAATATTTGAACTGTATGATGAGGTCACATCCTCAGAGGAGCTGGGAGAAAAATAGGGACTGTCCATTTAAGTTATGCCGAGTGAATTAACACTACAGAACATCCTGTTCTTTTACATGCTCGGCATTTAACTATTTGTGTTACTCATGTAGATTAATACTGTACATATCAAAACTGTATGACAAAAAAGCAAAGCATCCCAAATATGTTGACCATTTTTTAAAAAAAAAATACACTCCATTTCTATAAACAAACCCTCCCGCTTTAACATGTCATAGTATCAATTAAAATCTCTTACTTTTTCATGGGCATAGTTTCAACACTACAAAATATAAAAAAAGAATTAGTTATCTGTAGTACGTGCGAATATCTGGCTTCACAATATTTCCCTATTTTTTTTCCCCGCTGCTATACTATAGCAAAAGAAAGAATTGAAAATGTTCTACATAAAATGACTTTTTAAAAAATCCAAAGGAAAAAAAATCCAAAGGAAAAAAAAATTAGGCACTGGACAGAATTACAGAAAAAAAATGGCCAAACAACAAAGAGGTAAACTGAAGACAAGTGAAAAATAAGTAAAAACAGCTATCATAAAGTAAAATGCCAAGTCCCTGAGACAGAGGAACTGCAAATGGAAGAAGAGAAGTCCAGTTAAGGAGAGCGGGATAACTAACGCAAGATAAAAGCAAAGCGCTGCGTCAAGGAAAATAGAAAGCAGGCGATGTATTGTAAGGTCATTGCTTTGAGGGTGATGATATTGTACGGTGGAATTCTTTTAAAACAGGTTATTCACTAGAGATGCCATCTAGCAATATCATTCATATCAACCACACATTTGTCTCTCTCTCTCTACTTATCCTCTCTGTTTGTTACTCTCACTTCCACTCTCTCTATTGCCTAGTCCAGCGGTTTTCAAATTCTCAGGGAGAGTTTGCACCACTGTATGTGTGCGTGGGGCGAGGCAATGACGTGATCCCCGGGACAGGTGACAGGGGCTGCAATTGCTTTACCTGTCATAGCGCTGGGCTCTGCAGGGCTCCCCAAACATCAGAATAATCTTTAAAAAGCAATTGTGGCCCATTTCTGGGTTGTGATTGTGAAACTGGAAGTGGGTCGCAATCGCACTGTTTTATTTAATCTGATATTGGGCGAGCCCTGTAGAGGCTTCTGCAGGGCTACACACACACACACACACACACACACACACCAGGGCCCAGCATGGTGACAGGTAAGGCAGTCACAGCCCGTGCCCTGGGCAGCAACATGATCCTGGGAATCCAGTCGTTGCCTTTCACCGCCCCCCCGCCCCTTAAAGGCACAGCAGCAGAGACTGGGGCATCACATGCCCCAGTTTGAAAACATCTGGTCTAGTCTAACTCTGAAATTTAGGTGGCTAGCTCCTTCGAGCAGTGCCTGGTAATTTCTTTTGTGCATCTCTATAAAATACTGTAAAAATGCCATGTATGTGAATTTCGCATGAATGCAGTGGGACCTCCTTATCTGCACGCTCTACATGTGCGAATCTGAGTATCCGCAAATGCTAAGTCTGGGGCTGGAGATCCCCAGAAGGCCTTCTGGATATGACTGGAGTACTTACAGGTAGATTATGTGACTAAAGTTGCATTGAATTTGATCCCAGGACACCCTATGGAAATTTCAGTTGGTGCAAGATCTAGACACGAGAACACCGATGGTAGCTAATTTTTACCATCACATATTGCCTTTGTTTTGACTGCCGTGTGTCAGTTCATTTCTGGGTGCTACTCAAGGTGCTGGTTGTGAGTGCAATCCAAACTGCTCAATGGGCTGGCAAATGCACGACAAAGCTCATTTGCGCCAACGCAGAGAAGGGAAGGCCAGCGCATGGACTTGGGCTGGCGTTCCTGTGCCAACAAGTGGGCCTGCCAGCATGGAGGTAAGGCCGACCAAGCTCAGCCTGCGTGGGAGTTGGGGAGGGCAGGGGATGAGGCAGAATGAGGAGGGGGAGGAGAAAAAGGGTGGGGGAGGCAGGAAACAGGTGGGCCCATGGGCCTACTGGCCTGGGTAAGGCAGTGGAGACAGGAACCGGCACTTGGGCCAGATCCTACCTACCATCCCAGTTCTGATCCAGATTGCTGGAGTTGTGCCAGCGATTTTGCTGGCACAGTTCCAAGTAGCCCCAAGTGGGCTGCTGCATGTTACCTGGGGAAAGGGGAATGTATTGTCCTAGTCCTGGGTTTAGCCGCAGCCAGTACCAACCCTGTCCTGGATACGAGGTAGACTAGTTGGCCTGCCTAGTCCAGCTCAAGTTTAGGATTGCACTCTTAATGTCCAGAATAGTTAGGGGCCACAGTAATCTGAAGGACCACGTTCTTCAGTGAGAGTCCGCTAGTTTCCCAAGATCCTCCAGGGAGGTTCTCTTTTGAGTCCCACTGCTTTTTTGCTATGCAACTTGTAGGAATGCATGAGAGGGCTCCTCAGTGGTGGGCCCATCCACATGGAATTACCTCCTGGGCGAGATGCAGCTGATCCTCCTGACCAATGTTTAAGGGAGGATGAAGACCTTTTTGTTTCAACAAGCATCCTCTGAGGTGGTGTTTGCTGCTTTGTGTACATTTTTGCCCTTCTTAACATTTGTTGGATTGATTGCTTTTGTTGCTATACTCTTCACACTTTTCAGTCTGTTCTACTTAAGCTGTTCCTAATTTTCGCTTTGAGCTGCCTTGGTTATGAAATGAAAAGGGCAGCATATGAACCATACAAGTATTTGCAAAATCACACAATATGCCTCATTCCCTTAATCAGATTCCACTGTTCTAATGAGTCCTTAAATGTATCCCCATAGTATTGTGTTTGGCAGCATTTCCTTATTAGGAGTGGTCTGCTTACTTACTCATCGTACACATCTTCAGTGTCCATCCTCCGGTAAAATTTGGCTAGCTTTACGGCACAAATGATGGCAGGGATCAGAAACACTGAACAGCCTCCCAAACCAAACCAGAAGACATTCTAAACAAGACAAGGAATAACAACGTAAAATGAGACATTCAAATGCGTGCCTATGGTATTCTGCGTTAATTATAGTCAGCTCTTATCCGCTGAGGTTAGGTCCCTGAAAACCCAGCGCATACAGTAATCCTATGGAATTAGGTTCCTGCAGACCCTCTATGCTACACATTATACTGTCTATACTATGGCATAAAACACAGTATATTAAAGAGTACACCTTTGATGAACGCATCCTGCATTTGAGCAAGCCCTCTTCCTCACACTTTGGCAGCAAACTGCTAATGCCTGTGACTCTGCAAAGCATTCTGGGACACTACTTGGCTGCTGCAAAGCATTATGGGGCTGTCTGTATGTCACTGGATATAGAATAGCTTCAGAATTGCTTCAAAATGGCCACCAAGAATTTAAGATAGCCACCACGGAGGTAGCAAATAGTTTCAGTATGACCACAGAAGCCATGGATAGGTGCAGGTAACTGAGAATAGGCAGAGGATGACACACGAGTAACATTATTGTTCCCACAGATAAGTGCAATAAACTAATCCATGGGTGTGTGGACAGGGAGAATTGATCCTATCCTTCTTAATCCTTCTTCCAAGCAACTCCGGGTAGAGTACATGATCTCCCCCTCCTCATTTTTTCCCCCTCACAGAAATACTTGTTAGATCAGGGCAAGAGACAGTGAAAGGCCCACGATGGCTTTGTAGCCGAGTAAGCATCTGAACCTAAGTCTGCTTGGCCCTATTCTAAGACTATAACTGAGATGTTCCCAAAGTGTATACTGCGAAACTGTGGGGCTTCTCAGGACACCCACCGCCCAGCAGTGAGACCATGATGCAACCCTACAAACAGCAGTAGGAAGCTCAACATCATGGGTAGAGCTGCTGTGCACAGTTTTTGTGCATGTGGAAAGGCCCTCCTGTCCACTTTGACCCTCTTACTGATGGTTGTAGGGTTGCTTCTGGCTCGCTCACTAAACTCTGAAGTAAGTGGTGGTGATGTCATCCCACGAAGCATTTCGCATCATCTCCTTTGCATTATCCACCACTTCTAGGTTCTGGACTCTATGTCTGCAGCACAAAGGGCATTGTGAGCCAATAAGTTTGAAAAGCACTGCTGTAACCATTCACCATACTGGCTCGGTTATCCTCATTCCTTCTCACATATTCTGCATGCTGCCAACAGTTGTAGTTTGTGGGGACCAGAATCAATGGAAATTAATGGATCTGAACTTGACTCAGAACCGAGTTAAAGGAAAGCCCTGATTAAACATGAACCACAGTTAATCAACAGTGGGGGAGGGGGAACATGGCCAGTATCTTGGATTGAGTTTGTGGAAGAAAGTTCACTGTCTCATGTTCATTCTGCATTTCATCCTCCATTTGAGGAAGCCCTCTTCCTCATACTTCAGCAATTTAGCAGCAAACTGTTAACAGCTGTGAACAGCCCTGCTGGATCAGGCCAAGGCCCATCTAGTCCAGCTTCCTGTATCTCACAGTGGCTCACTTGATGCTTCAGGGAACACACAAGGCAACAAGATACTTGCATCTCATTACCACTCTCCTTCATCTGGCATTCTGAGGTAGCCTACTTCCAAAATAAGGAGGTTGCACCACCCCTCACAGTCTGCGACAGACTTTTCCTCCAGAAATCTGTCTTTTAAAAAGCACCTTTTAAAAGCACCTAGGCCAGATGTCATTGTGGAAGTTTTCCACAAGGAAACTTATAATCACCACTCCTGCCCCCTTTATGCCCCCCAAAGCCTGTCTTGAGAGTCAGGGGACCCTTGGAAATATGGCGCTACAAGGTGCTACAAGGGAGGGGGAAATCTCCCCAAAATGAACAGAGGCACCTTGTTGAGGGGAGAGGTGTGTGTCCCCCAAGCCTCAAGAAAGGGGGAAGCCAAAAAACCTTTTTGTGTAGCTCTAAGCAGACTGCGCAGGTGGTTTCTCGAATCCCTGGTGGACTAAATTCAGCTTGGGGGGTCTTATTATTCAAGTCTGCATTCAAATGCTATCACACATGGAGCAAGTCCTCAGAGTTTTTAGAGAAAGGAAATCAACTGGGGAACCACCTCACTCTGCACACCATAATTGCCCAAACCCAAAACAAATTCTCAAGCCAAACTAAACTTGATGGGAGCGTGCCGTCAGTCTAGCATGGTGCGCTACACAGAAGCATTTGGAATGTAGGCAACTACTTTTTTTTTTTTTAAAGAGCCTCTGAATCACATTGCTTCATCCCAGCCAGCCAAAAGCAAACCGCAAGGTATGTGCATGCCTCAGGAGATTAATAGACTAGCCTAGAAGGCTTTCCTCCAACAAAAGCAGCCTTATCCCTGCCTGCAAATGCAGTAGCTCCTTAGTAGTCAGGACATATTTACACAAGAAAGAATAATCCAGAGATTACACAAATTAGCCCAATTAGCTCTGCCTTTAAAAAATGTGTTCTGACTCTCTGGATTCTGTACGTCTGGACTTGTTTACCCAACTGTGTGGGGAAACATTCAGGGCCCTTCCAGGATAAGCAATCCTGTAATCCAGAACATCTTGCTCACCACACGGAGACTTAAAGAGACCACACTGAGGGTGCAATCCTAACCAACTTTCCAGCACTGGGGTAAGGGCAATGCAACTCTGAGGTGAAGGAACAAACACTCCCTTACCTTGAGGAGGCCTCCATGACTACTGCTTCACTGTAGCATGCAACACACTGTCCCCTTGGCACAGCTATGTCAGTGCCGGAAAGTTGGTTAGGATTGCATCCTGCGTACTGCTTAACATTTGAGTGCCCCTACTAACAGACCTGAAGGTGGAATCTCCCCAAAATGAGATGGGCAAGTAACCTTAGAGATTTTGCTTCTCCCCCCCCCCATATTTTGATCACAAGGAACCGTCTTTCTTAAGTGAACTTCGGGTTCCCTTCCATTTCTATCAGTATTATAATGCTATTAATATCAGTATATTAGATGCAATTCTCACCTTTATCCTAACTGGTAGTACAACTTCATACAGTTTTACTCTTGCTCCTTTCACAGCATTACAAGCCACTAACAAAAGTTAACAATGACAACAAATAACTGGGGTAGATTTCACTGGATTATTCTTTTTTTTCTCCCCCTCTTGCATAAGAATACAATTTCTGTGCTTTCCAAAGCATTTAAGTAGCAGTATATTGCAGGCGGCAGGAGGTTGTAGTCGAGAGGGTTAAAGCCTCCATTTCCCTGAAGATAACATCCGAAGGTCGCCAGTTCGGGATCACTGGAAGTCTCCGTGAGTGGCAGACCTTGTAAACTGCGACTGATTAGAGCTGAGCTACAGCTGCCTGTGAGAGGGGAGTGTGCTGTGCCAGCCGCTTCTTGGTGGGAGCAGAAGCTGCTTATCAGCCAGCAGGAAGGCAAATTGTGTGGCCAGAAAGAAGACTAGACCACGAAAGTACCATCTGTATGTTGTATGTTCTTGAAAGATAGAACTTCCTTGTAATTTGTAAAAACCTTGTGTTTGAAAAAAGCCTGCTTATGTAAACCAGGGAAGAAATGGAAGCAGTGACAGACTTTACTTTCCTGGGCTCCAAGATCACCGCAGACGGTGACTGCAGCCATGAAATTAAAAGATGTTTACTTCTTCGGAGGAAAGCTATGGCAAACCTAGACAACTTAATCAAAAGCCAAGACATCACCCTGCCAACAAAGGTTTGCATAGTCAAAGCGATGGTTTTCCCAGTAGCGATGTGTGAGAGCTGGACCATAAGGAAGGCAGAGCACCAAAGAATAGATGCTTTCGAATTATGGTGTTGGAGAAGACTCTTGAGAGTCCCCTGGACTGCAAGGAGATCCAATCGGTCAATCCTCCAGGAAGTCAAGCCTGATTGCTCCCTGGAAGGACAAATCCTGAAGCTGAAGCTCCAATACTTTGGCCAGCTCCTGAGAAGAGAGGACTCTTTAGAAAAGACCCTCATGCTGGGAAAGATTGAAGGCAAAAGGAGAAGGGGGCGGCAGAGGATGAGATGGTTAGACAGTGTCACCGAAGCAATGAACATGAAATTGGGCGAACTCAGGAAGCTAGTGGAGGACAGGGAGGCCTGGCGTGCTGTGGTCCATGGGGTCGCGAAGAGTCGGACAAGATTTAGCGACTGAACAACAACAATGTAAACCACCTTGAGTTAAAGTCAGAGGAGTAATCTAATGACCTAAGAAAGGCGGTATATAAATACGAGCATTATTATTATTATTATTATTATTATTATTATTATATGTTGCCACTGCAGCACAAAGCACACTGGTGAATCCTGCCATTGTCCAGAATAAATCCAGATGGTGTTTTCTGTATGGCAGCAGAAGAGAGTTCCATATAACTTCCAGAAAACTCCAGAAGCTTCATTGAGAAGTTGAAGTTGGCAAATTGATGGCATAATCCTCATATGCCTCTCAGCTGGTACTGGCTTCCTTGCATGGGCTCCAATTGCAGAAAACATGCCGTAAGGCACATTCCCACACACTTGGGAGATGGCAATAGTAGCACAGATCCACACTCTGTGCCAGATGGCCCGGGGGGTGGGTGGGAGAGAGCGGTGGGAGGACTGTGTGGAAAGTGCACTTTTGGGTGGGGAAGGGCAGAACGAGGGGGGAATTGCAGTATAGAATTGCTTCCGAGGCCTGGGAGCGGGTTGAGGAACACCGCCATATCCTACCCTCTGCTCCCAGGCTAGGAAGCCCTACATGGCTGGCAGAGATCCAATGCTGAAATGCTCAGCCATAAAAGGCAACAGGAGGAACACATCCCCCATTTCCTCTAAGCCAATCCCAGCAGCATTTTCCAAAGAATGATCAGCTGGGAAAAACAAGTTTCTTTCTCCCCAGCTCCTTGTTGGGTTCATGGGAGAGATGAGGCAAGTGCCTAAGAGTGGTAGGAGATTCGAGAGGGGGAAGGTCTGACACATCCTGCAGCCCCTAAACCTTTTGCACAGCAACCTCACCAACAGGTGGCTTCTTTGCTCGCTTCTTCATGCAACTGCGGGTTTAGACGCGGAGAAAGAGTGCTGTGAAGGCCACAGCTATTCCCAGCCTACCCACCACAGTGACTGCACGGCCATAGATGACACAGAAGAGGAGGATGGCAAAGGCTTGGCGTAATGTCATGACGAGGGTGAAGACGGCTGTCCCAAACTGGTTGATGGTATAGGAGATGAAGAGCTGCCCAAAAGCAGCAGCAATACAGCAATGGGCAGCAAACGCCGAGTGGCGTGCCATGAAGTGAGCTGATTCCAGCAAGGCCCCCTGCTCCAGCAGCGAGCCCACCGTGAAGAGGCACGAGAAGACATTCACTCCGAACATCATTTGCACAGAGGACATCTTGTCGGTGAACAGGGCATCCTGCCAGTTGGAAGTGAAGCTGTCAAAGACAATGTAGCCAACCAGGAGGACCACACCAGAGAAGGTGGTGACAGTGGAGAGGTGCTTTGTCGTGCGTGCTGGAGAGCAAGGACATGCTGACCCCTACAGAGATGAGCGCTGCCATCAAGTACTCCCAGTACTCCCAGCAATTGCGGGATACCAGCTTGCCCATCAGCATGACTGGAATCACTTTGGAGGCTTTGGCGAGCACCTGGGTGGGGAAGCTGATGTACTTGAGCGCCTCATACTGGCATCAGCTGCTAAGGATAATGGAGAGGGAGGCAAAGGAGTACTTGTACATGCGGGCACCATAGCGAGGCTGCTTGGTCAGGGTGCAGTACAGGCCAGCCACAGTGCAGGCTAGGATCCGGTTCATGAAGACCAGGAGTTGAGAATCCTTAAACTTCTCACCAGGGTCTGACTCAGTCACTCCATATGTTCAGGTCATCACACACTCCTGAAGGACACCCCAGGTCAGGTAGGAGATCTGTAGGCCTGTTGCACAGATCAGCAGCTTTAATATGCAAGGTGCAAGGGAGTAGCAACAGGTGCAAGGGAGTGGCAACAGGATGCAAGCATCTTGTTGCCTACTGAACTCCCTTAAGGCACCTGGTGGGCCACTGTGAGATACAGGAAGCTGGACTAGATGGGTCTTTGGCCTGATCCAGTGGGGCTCTTCTTATGTTCTAATATATCTGCCAAATTGTAGAGGACTCTACAGTCTCATTCCGCGCTGCCAGCAAGGCATCATCCTGGTGAGCTGACTGGCCTCATTGCCGAAGACACATGATTAGATTTGACAACTGGAAAACAAATGCCACGACCTGTATCCAAGAAGTAATACTTACTGTGCCTACAACCATTGCTACACTACTGTTCCTCTCCTCTTCTGAGTACACAAGTGTGTGTCTATATCAACAATTTTCAACCAGCGTGCTGTTGCACATTGGTGTGCCGTGGGAGTTTGGGGAGCATCATTTATGAGTAAGGCCTTAGGGGGGGATGTGAACTGAAACAACTGTGTATTTGCCAGTGCCAATGTGTATTTCCCTCCACTTTATCTGTTGTCTCCAATGTGCTGAATTTTAGATTGAGAACTCCAGGAGACAAAGACAGCTCCTTTGAGGTTCTCTAAAGCAACAGCATGCTAATAAGATAAAAATAAGACATTGGTCCCATCCCTCTTTGAGGTCCCCACTCTGCACACACACCACACCATAAGTAAGTTTGCAGGAATTAAATACTAAGTATTCTTACCAAAGAATCTATTACATAGCTGCATAAAAATATATCTACAGCTGTATCTATCACATTGGCAACTGGTTTACACGTTGCCACCTCTGTAGAAATCTGTAAGAAATCAGAAACAAGATTATTGAACATTTTATATTAAATGTCCAATTCTTAAAACAAGCTTTCTGCACCATTCTTAAGAAAAAAAAAGTTAGTTACCCAACCAGGAAAATATATTTGATGAGGAAATTAATGCTAGATTTTAAGGGTTGTTCAATTTCTACTTACACCGATGGATGGCACAATCCCAAGCCCTTTTTTTTTCCTATGCACTTACTGTGTAGTATTACATTTGTTACATAAACTGCTCTGTGAAATTATTTTGCTGATAAAAGGTATATAAAGACTGTTAAACATAAGAAATAATTTGAGTAATTTAAAATAATTTGAAATATTTTGGGAGAAAAAGAGCACCTTACCGAATCCTTGACCCATTCAGCATATTGCTCAAAGTAACCTATTATTGTATCCATGTACTTTTTGGTTTCCTTTGGACAAAAAAAAACATAGGAAACACTTTTAATCACACATTCATAAGAATTCCAAGCACACTGCACAGTCAAGCACATTTATAAAACACCTTTCAAAACAAAGAAGAAAGTTTACCTGGACAATAATGAATGAAGCATTATTGTTTATCAGATGTTGTGCAGCATCAACAGCACTAATTACATTTTTCACATTCTCCTGTAGCAGAGTTGTAAGGAAAAAACAAGTATACAGTTAAATCAATCCAAGCCTCTATTTATTACGATTAAGTTTGAGAAAAGCAGAGAAGGAAAAACTTACTGTAAGTTGTGATGCTGTTCTCTGTAGCAGTCTAATGCTCTGGCTTAAAATACTCTGATTTAAAAAAAGAAAAGAAAAAAGAATTCTAAGCAGTGGCGTCACTAAGGCATCTACTACCCCAGGTCAAAGATGATTTTGTAGCCCATCCCCCATCACAACATCAAATTTAATTAAGTAAATAAATATGTTTTTGGTTAATTGGCCATAACTTTTGATGAAACAAAAACATTTCAATGCAGTTTGTTTCGTTGCACTCTGCTTTAAATACCTTTCCAATGATATTATAGAACATGATGATAATATTTGTCCTGACCAGGTTTTCACAATTTTGGTTTTCATAATAGTATCAGGTTCAGCTTGTTACCCTCCTAAAGCTTGTTACCCAGTGCAATTGCACTCCCTCCGTACCCACTTAGCACACCACTGATTCTACCGCACAATTCTCTTATACTATAGTCCACAGAAACAGGTTGAACCATAAAATACTGGAATTTTATTTATTTATTTATTAACCTTTGATTGGCATACAAAAATACTGGAATTAATTTCTGTGTATTTCAGAGTCTTTAAAAAGTATTTCAAGCTGATGTTCTTCCAAACAGCACTATTACGAGGTTTTAAAAGCTAAAAATACTAGCAATTAAGTTTTACCCTGAAATCTTTTATTAGCATATAGTTCTCATCTCCAACAGAAACAGAATTTGTACACAGAATTTGGCCTCATTCTTCCTTTTATCTTTGCATCTGCTTTCCCCCGCTTCTCTTTTTAAGTTTTGTCCTGCTAACTGGGGAAAGAGGAACTTCTAAATGGTTTTTCCCATTTATTTAAGCCAGGGGAGAAAAATTGCCCCTTCTCACTCCAGCTATGCATTCTTTTCAATGGCTATTTACTGGTGTCTTCATTTCAGATTGTGAATTGATTTGGAAAAGGAAAGCATCTTTTTTTGCATATTTTATTTGCAATGTAAACTGCTTTGTGAACTTTGTTTTGTTGGAAAAATGGTATACAAATATAGCATATAAATATTCTAAACCAGTGGTTCCTAAACTGTGAATCGGGACCCACCAATTGGCCATGACCTGATTTTTGGTGGCTCGCAAAACTGACAAGCTGATAGCGGACAAGGAAAATGTATTGAGTCCTATGGAAACCGAAACAGAGCAGCACATGCATATTCACTCGCAAGTAGGCAAATTTGCCTCGGCAATTCTGGAAAGTCAGGGAAAGAGGAACACAAGGCCACCAGAATGGTTCTGATCCAATGAATGTAGAGCTCAATACATACTCTAGAATGCAACCCCCCTTAAAACGTGGTCCCAGTGGAAAAATTTGGGAACCACTGTTCTAAACAACAGCAAATAATTTGTTGTCTCACCACTGAAATTAAGACTCTGTTTCCCAAACTATATGCTGCAGCACCCCAAGGCACCCCAGCAACTCACATGAGTTCTGCTCTCCTGGGTGCTGCCATCTTGGCCGGGCTGAGATCTTGCACAATCTTGCAAGGTTCTGAGGCAAGTGATGGTAGCCACCTTGTCTTCTTGCAGTGCTGATGTAACAGAGCACTGTGAAAGAATGCCCAGTGGCACTAAGGTGCCATGACCAGGGTATGTTTGCTTTAAGCCCTCTGGGAAAGACATTTCCTCAGAGAACCACACTGTGGCTACATCTTGGACTAAGGATTTGGTGAATCACAGAATACTTTATATTTGTAAAAACCCCATTGAAAAATGGTGGTTTAGACTAGCCTGCCTATATAAGCCACCTTGGGCATTTGCTTCGGCATGGGAAAGGCGGGATATAAATTCAGTGGTGGCGTCTAAATGATTTAAGAACAGGAACTCACTTTTGATTGGCACGTGTCGGACCCGCCCACCAGAAGTGATGTCATAAGCCGGAGGCTGGTGGAGCGCAGGTCTACCTGTGGCTGGTTCCTATGGGTAGACCTGGGCTCCGGAGGCTGGTGGAGCCCAGGTCTACCCGCAGCTGGTTCCTAGTCAGCGACGAGTGGGCGGAGCCAGCCGGTTCTGTACAGCGCCTGGTGCCAACAGAACAGAAAGCGAAGAATTCCCCCCCTCCCCAATTGCAGCTCCAATAGCGATGGGGACAGTCTCCCAAAGAAACCTCACACCCAGAGCGCCAATGAAACGCTCTGGACTGGAGAGACAGCGGCCAAAGCCTTTCCTTGGTCTTTGCGGCTAGGCGAGGTGGAGTTATTCAAAATTGGCAGGGAAGTTGAAAATTGGCACGGGGGCAGCAGCCTCGAAGCCGAGGCTGGCTGAGCAGAATGAGGCAGGGACCTGTGGAAGGGGCTGAGGGGCGGCACCACTCCGGACGGCACCCTTGGGCGCTTCCCCACACCAAAGCCCGCTTATGCTGGGCAGGTCAGGAGGGCAGCTTCAAAAAGTCCCGGCTCCCCTCCGTCCCCTCCAGGGCCCCCCTCGATTCACCACCGCACCCCCAGGATGCCCCTTCTCCCCAGTGAGCTGGAGACTCACCAGAGCGGCTGCTGACTCCACGTGTGTGGCTGGAGGGAGCGAGGAAGGGGGCTGTGCAGGACGGGACTTCCCCACTGCAGCCCTTCCCCCTTCGCCCCCCTAGGAATCCGGAGTCGCTCCCTTTAACCCTCTGAGTGCCAGCCAACCAAGAAGAAAAGCTCTTTGCAGAGGAATCGGGAGGGGGGAGGAGGGAGAGTGAAGTGGGCGGAGTCAGCCCTAATTTTAACAAGTGGAACTGGGTTCCCCCGCGTTCCCCCTGCATGACATCACTGTATAAATTCTTCAAATAAAATAATAAATGAAATAACTGGTGGTGACCACAATAAATATAGTGAAAAAATACTGGAGTGGAACTTGGAGTGCTATTTGAAATGGAAACTGAAATTAAATGCTTGCTTGCAGTGTAGGAAGAGAAAAACAACTTACCCTAGCTCTAACATATTTCTTGACAGTCAGTTTTGGAAAAAGAAGATTGAGAATGATTAAGAGTTAATTAGAAGAGAGTTTAAAGAAAAAATAAATTTTAAAGAGGCACAAGACCATCTATACTTTTCAAGAAGAAAATAATTTCAAAATGAAATATAGCACCATTGAGTTGCAACGCAACAAGAAAAGCCAATTCAAAGTCCAACGTGTAGCAAAAAATAGAAAACCACAGCTGCTTAGCCCCCACCCACCCACCCCACTCCCAATTCAATATAGCTAATTCTACAGTTTCACACCACTGTCTCTCATGGGGGATATTAAAACAGAAATCATTTTAGAATACATCAGGGAAAGCCCGTTAATTGAACTGTGGTCCAAAAGGAGAAGTGTTTTTAGCCTGGCTGACAGCCACTGAGGATTTTTAATTATTAACAAACCAATAACCAATATTAAATCATTTTCAGAGCTTCGCCTGCTGTTGCCTTCCCCATCTTGGAAGAATCACAAGGCAATTTGGACAAGTAAAAGGAAGAGCCTTGCAATGCTGGTTGGGATTTATGGGGGAAGGGAGAAGGCGGTATTTTCTCCCACTTCCTTAAAGTCTTCCGTTGGGCAAAATATATAAAAGATTAAGTGTGGGTCTGTTTATCAAACCTGAACCTGAGCATTTTATTGCTATGGGGGGAAATGGTTCTGCAAAACATAAAGGGCACTTATTAGCTTTCCTTCTGCTTGAAATATGCCTTCAAGTAAGGACAGAACAGGTAGAGTGGGGACTTTTAACCTTGTGTTCCCAAACTATGAGCTGCAGCAAATTTACAAGGGCGCTGTCCCCAGTGGTGTCTTCTTACCAGCTCTCCTGGTCCCCACTATCTTGATTTGGAAGAGATCTCACACAGTTCAAGATGGTGGTGCCCTGGAGAGCTGAGGAATGGTGCTGTGACAGTAGGGCACTATGACCGTGGTAAGTTTGGAATTTGCTGCCTCATTGCATGCACCCCACAGACCGTAATCCTCCTCCAGGATAGTCACTAGAAACCGTTAGCTGCTTGAGCAGGCCGAGTTCTTCCACTGCCCGCTACCTCCCTTTCTCCCCCTCCTCACAAAATCCCCACAGCCATCCTGACACTTTGGCTCAAAAGTCCTCATTATCCCATTGGTCCTGAATCTCAAGTTTCCATTTTTTAAAATGCCTTTTCCTTTGCAAAGGTACATACTTCCATATACTGTATCTAGGGAGTCCTGAGCATGTGTAGAAGTCATGACCTGATTTTTGGGTGGTCCCATTTTGCTTCTAAGCTGATGGGCACTTGACTTTACTGTTAATATACATGTTAATGTGCGCCAAGAAGTTTGAACAAAGATGTCAAAACTTTATGCTAGTATACGAGTCTGCATGAAGCCAAGCAAAACCTTGCACAATACCCTAAAAACTGTAAAATTCCCTTTTCTGTTGCACACCGGCATAATAACTTGAAAGATTTTTACCATTGATTGCTCCAGTGGAACAACGTGTTGGTTATGTATCATTCGAATATTATTTGCATGTCCCTTTAAGGCGTTCTGCAATGCTCCTCTAGGCTGCAAATAAAAATGAATATGGTTACACAACAGCAATTCTTTTTTTTAAAATATATATATAGTCTTTTCCAAACCATAAAGAGCACACTTCCCACACAAGGCTGAAAACTGAAATGTTTTGCAAGAGTTTTAGCCAATCTCCACTATAGTTCTTGTACACTTCAATTTAAAAACATTTTCTATATGCTAATTCAGTGTTCCCTAAACTGATTCATGACCCGATCTTTGGTAGGTCGTGGAATCGCTGAGGTCAGGACAGTGCAAGGTAAAATGGTTAACGACCCGGAAGTCATTTCTAGGTTGTGCTCATGCCCCGTGCCATTGGCGACATTGTGAGCTGCAGTCAACTGGCATGACACACACTTTGGGGGACACATTTTGGGAAGCAAGGTGCAGCATGGCCAAGGGTGTGGGAAACACACACACCCCAGAAGCAACGTCTGGGTCGTTTGCCATTTTACCTTGCAGCGTTCTGGCCTCAGCAGGCTACGGAACTACCAGGTGATTTTGCCCGTTATCCAGGGGGCCCTGGAGCTTTTCTTTCTGGAGTTTTAACAGCACCCCAGAAAAGAAAGCGTTAAAGATATCAAATAGATCTGCCATTTCATATGACTGGTAATACCCCAGCCAGGTGAACTCATAAACTAGATGAGGGCAGAGGATTGGGTAGGGTCAGCGGTAGGGAACTTTGAACTGGCACAGAAAATTAAGGTATTCGTGCTGCATGCGTAGAAAGTAGCTTGGCATACAGATTGTGTAACTCTTATCCAGACTGCTTGGGACATGAAGGTGGCTGGATTCCGGATTTGTCTGGGTTCCTGAATAATTGTGTAAATATAATGAGAAATGTGTCCTCTTGCTCTTTTTATTGTTACCCTTACTGGTGTCTGCTGGCCTCTGACATTTTCCAACAAGGTACACACCTCAAAGCAGATTAGAATTTACAGCTTGTATGTGGGAATGAGCACAAGACCTTCTAGTATTCACACTACAGAAAGAGTCTTGGACAAAAATGTTTGGATGTCTGGATAAGGGATAATCCACCTGTAATTTATTTGCGTTAATTAAACCTGATCTGTTCCCATAATTAGAGTAATGCCTTCCCCAGAGGGGTACACCAGACACCAGTTTCTGGGTTTCCAATGGCAACAAAACAAAAACAATCTGACCTTCAGGGAACAGTTACTGTACAGTATTCTGCATTTTTCAGATCTATTTTTAGTATTTCAGTTCTGTTTTTAAAATTGTGAACATACTGTGGCCTTGATGCTGTAGGAATTGTCTGAATATTTAGTACACTGCCTCAGGTCTTTTAACGGCGAGACTTTTTAAAAAAAGGATACGTAAATTTCATGTACAAGGAAATACTGGAGACACGGCATTCCCCTGATTATGCTTTAAGTCCACTGACACTAATTAGTAGCCTAGAAAGAACATGAATTTAAATTAAAACTGGGTTGAAAATTCTCCAAACACAACTTTCAGCTGAATATGTGGGAAAGAGCATATGACGCATCAATTTTTCCTCAATGAACTGCGGAGGCAATTCTACAGCAGCCATGTATGTTTCTCTCTCTCACACACATGCAATCCCCCCCCCCAATATAGGCAAAATGGCAACTGTATTTTGTCACCTGAGAATGTAATGGAAGCCATTGCAGCTCAGCCCCAATTTACGATTACCATATGAAATAACACACATTCACTTACATGCTTTCTGGTGTTACAGAATCCCACTTCGACAGTTCTTATGGCACAATATTAGAACACACACTACCTGCCTATGTTTATTCTTCCTTCCTGGAATGGCATTAGGTGTTCCTGCAACATCTACTTCAGCGTAGACCAGGATGTGTCTCCTTCATGACTGTTTTCCACCAGTTACTATGATGTCTCCACAATGAAGATTGCCAACAGTAATTCTGATTTATGAAAATAGCCCATACTGCAACAGTTACATTTCAGTCAGTTGAAAAAAACAACTCACCAGTTGGTCTGCTCTGGCTTCCAAATCATTAGCAAAGGACAAGAGATCCACTTTGGTGACACTCTTATTGATCTGTACAAGACAGGAGGAAAAGTCTCATCATGTGCTTCCCAACCTTTAGGAGCCTGCAGACTATTGAAACTCACCCTTTCTGGTGGTTCATGGGGGAGCACTCACTTGGCAAGATGCTAGAAGTTATCAAAGGCTATTTTTTCCCCCCCTGAAACTTCATGGACCACTTCTCAGAGTCACACAAACCATCTTAGGTACATAGACCATAGGTTGAGAAGCAGAGTCTTAGAGGTTGTGTTTAAGCTTCCAATAGCTGAAGTATACTATGTTCCAAATTTAAAATGGGAGAGAAACTTCACTTTTACACCTAAAAAAACCCTAGAGGTAGGCAAATCCAAGCGAATTACTAACACAGAGGCACAGCTAATGACCTCATCCTCCAAGGGAAGATAGTTTGGGTACATCACAGCATTAAGTGCAGTTGGAGCATTCAATCACTCCTCTTGCACAGACAAAGCACATTATGTGTCTTTTCAGGAGGTTGTTCAAAAGGAAACACACCCAGATCCACAAACAAGACTTCTGTTATCTTTTTTCCCATGCAGCATGAACCGTTTGAGAAAGACTACTTCAAAGGGTAGTGAACTTATCTGTGGTTTGCAATGAATACTTTTGGGCAAGCACTTAACTTCCCACTCCAGGACAACAATGCCAAACATCTGGAGTATGTGCTCATCACTACCTACTAATAAATCATATTTGACACTACGGGTCCAATCCAGCTTTCATATCCAACTTTCCAGCACTGATGCAGCTGTAATGCAGCCCCAAGGTAAGGGAACATTTGCTCCCTTACCTTGAGGAGGCTACTGTGATTCCACTGCCCCCCATCGCAGGATGCAGGGCATGCCCCATTGGCTGCATCAGCATTGGAAAGTTGGAAACAGCACAGAGAGGAAGACGAGAAGACCTGATCAAGGATGCAGAACCTACATTATACCCTCGAGCAAGAAAACACAATACCGGATGCATTTAAATCTTGGTGGGCCACTGTGAGATACCGGAAACTAGGCTAGATGAGCCTTTGGCCTGAGCCAGCGGCATTCTTCTTATGTTTTCTCTTGAAAGGATTTATTTTCCATTCATTTGTAATGGGACCTCCTTATCTACAAGCTCGGCATCGTGGATTCAAATATACGTGGATGTGGAGCCTGTGGTTGGAAGGCCTCAGAGACCTTTTGGACTCAACTTCCTCATGCCTCAAAGTGCATCTCTGATGTGACTTCTGGTTTGTTGGCATGCTCCCCACTTTCACTCTCCGTGGGATTTGGTAGAACAGCTCCCCCATGAATACTAAGGGCCCGCTGTATAGGAACAACCCAAAAGATGGTTCTGCCTATTCTCCTTACACCTACAATGTGCCCAGTCCTCCATATCTGGTCTCAAATCCTACTTTTTCATGAAGATTCCAATTTAATCTTACCATAGATACAAGGTAAGAAAATCTTTAGCAGAAAATCAAGGTTGGATCATCCACTTGTACTATCTGAGATGCAGGGCAGTTCAGGGGTTTCTCAGCAGCCCAGGAGAAGTGCAAAGGGGCTCAAATTCTGTATTTTTAGAAAACCCTTCGATCCGGCAGCCATTTTTTTCTTCTCTGACCCTCCCAGACTCAAATAGCCAGAATGTCATTCAGGCAGGCAGGGTGCCGCTGGGTCTTAAAGCCTGCCATTCCAAACATAGTGCAACTGCAGATTGAAAACATTACCCTCGTTTCCTCTCTCCCCCTCACTCTGGGCTGTTCCATTACACAGAAGGGGGAATGGTACACAGTGTTCTATAAGCAGCACCTTAATTTCTACAAAATCAGTAGCGAGGCTCAGATGCTTTCCCCTTTTCAATCAAGCTCCAGGGCAAGTCCCTCACAAGCACCATTCCCTAAGTTTTTACCTTCTCCCCCAACTTATCTAAGGATCATGGAACATTCCATGATTTTTTGCTGAAAAATCTGCCCACACCTTATCTGTGAGATAGCTTTATAGGTGAGTATTTACGGTATATTCCAAACTACAAAAGTCCACAGATCTGTAACAGGATATTCTTGCTCATGCCTTTTCCTGGCTATCATCACCTGCCCCTCTTTTCACTTTGTAGTCTCTCCCTCTGCTAAAATCGAGACTGACAATCTTTCAGAGGGCAGGAAGATGAGCTTTTGGTTCATGAAATTTTGGAAATCATGCTGTAAGTAACAGCATTACAGTACTGCTCATCTGGTATGTGGAATTCTACCATATTTTATTTAAACAAAAAAAATTGCTTCATTACAACGGCTCAGTTTTCAGCATCAACAATCTTTCTTTAAGCTACAGGAAAACAGAGGTTACAGTGTCTTACCTCTGAGAGATAAGCTGCAAAATTTATCTCATTGATTCCTGAAGCACTGAAGTCCAGCAGATTCTTCCTTCCAATTTCATCAAGCAAAACTATGCTGCTTAGATTTACATTAATATACTTGATTTTAAGTGACACATCTTCTGCATACTGTGGAAAGAAAAAGAGAAGGAAACTATTCTTACCAAATCCCCATTTATCTCATTGGTACATTCTCAAATGGCAAGTCACTAGTCCCTATTATAAAATAGCTCATTCAAGATGCAGGTGGGTCTACACAAGAAGAAGGCAGCAGTAGATAAAACTGTATCATTTTTAAAAATCAACAAAACAATTAAAAAACTATCTTGAAAGATTGTCCTAGTGGGAATGCTGGGAGAATATCTTAAATAACATTTTACTACTTGAGAGTACAGTGGGTCCTCTTTATCCACAACCTCTCCAGGCCTCAAAAGACCTCTTGATGCGACTTCCGGTTGCTTCCCGTGATCCTCATGGCCCTAACCCAAGGTTTCCATTATTCACAGGTTTTGGTATCTGTAAGGGGTTCAGGAACGGAACTCCTGCAGATGCAAGACTTGTACATTTTACTACTTGGGGACACCAATTTTAAATGCTCCTCTATATGAGAATACAGCAGGCTCGAGTTATCCATTGGGATTCCATTCTGGAACCCCCGTGGATACCAAAATCCATGGATGTTAGAATCAGCTGATTTCGGAGGCCCTTTAAACTGCCATAGTCTCCAGAGGCTTTCTGAAGCTCAGAGAGGCTGTGCACATTCGCCCACCGCCTCTGCAGGCCTCAGGATGCTGCCTAGAGCATTTTAAAGGAAACTTCTGGTTCTCACTGAAACCCAGAGGTTCCCTTTAAAATGTGCCTGACTTCATTCTGAAGCATATATGTACAGCTTTCCAGGCTTCAGAAAGCCTCTGGACCTGAGTGAAGCGCAGTTCCAATCAGGTTTGGAGGGTGGGAGGGTCAGTTCGGCACCCATGGATAGTGAAATCCACAGATGCCTCCTTAAGAAACCTCAGAAAAACAAGTATTTGTTCTATTTTCCCAGGTCTTCATTTGAAGGGCCTAATGGAAGAAATTGCTTACGTGAAAAAGAAAATGCTGTATTACTCTCGGCCAGTGAGGACTTTCAATGGTTATCCAGAATAGTCCCTATCAGCTGTCTGCCAATTCTAGACTAACTGCAATTGTCCCTAGTACTAGCATACAAGCAAGCATCCTTGTAAGCTTATCCAAGAAAGGTAGAAGTTGAACATATTCAGTACTTGGTATACATTCACACCACAATTTAAATTAACTTACCATGCTAACATTCAGAAATTCATGGATACTGAAAAGGTTTTCTAGATTGAGTGTCGTGTAAATGCCTTTGTTTTCCTTGCAGTCACTAAAGACACAGAAAAGTATACACCATTAAGATGGCCAATTTCAGATAGTAACAATTGCCATCAAAATCCATACACAGTTTGGGCATCCCTTATCCAGATTTCTGAAATGAAACACTCTGAAAACCGTAACTGACATAACACCACAAATGAAAAATTCCACACCTGACTCATGTGACGGACTACATAGAACACACAAAATTATAAAAAATATAGTATAAAATTACCTTCAGGCTATGTGAATAAGGCGTATACGAAAATAATTTTTTTGTTTTGACTTGGGCCCTATCCTCAAGATCTCTCATTAGGTACTCAAGTATTCCAAAACACAGGAAAAAGACACTTCTGCTCTCAAGCTCTTCCAGTAGGGAATGCCCAACCATACAGATTGAAAAGATAAGCTTTTCAATAATAATAATAATAATAATAATAATAATAATAATAATAATAATAATAGCAGCCTATCCATAGAACCAGGAAGTTGGTTTCAGATGTCTGAGGAAGGTTTGGATTTAAATACAAGTTCCCCCCCCCCACAAGGTTGATCACATCCCTCAAGCTGGGGAGCCCCATGCTAAATTTGACCCTCCCTGTCTATGGACACAGAGGCAGACTTACTATCATTCTGATCTCGATACTTTTCTCCATCCCGAATTCATACAAATGACTGTTGTGGACAGGGACTGGCAAATGTGGGAAACCATCAAAAGTTCCTAATATAAGAATTATGTTCCCAAGAATTATGAGAAGGTATTAATATGGTGGTGCTGTTTTTTGGAGGCAAGCCTGTATCCAGCAACACACTGAGTTCTGCTCGTAGTTCTTACAGTAAAATAGGAGTTCCTACTCCACACTCTCAAGTGAGGGAGTTTCCAGACCATCCCTGGGATTGCATCAACATACTTGGGAAGGGTTACCTGTAAACCTTTTCAAATGTCAAGTTAACATTTGGATTTTTGAACATGATGCCAGAAAGGTAGTGCTTCCAATGCCGATTCAGTAAGTAGGGTGTGTCTAAAAGCTGGAATGCAACAGAACAACAAGATTTTCATTGCCCCACATTTCAACTCTGAGAATTGCCAAGTACGTACATCCAATCTAAACCTCTTTGTGGCTCACAACGTAATAAAATTACAGTTTCTATCACTTTATTCATCTGCATGACCATGTCCTTTTCCTCCTAAGCTTCTGAACTTCTTCCTTCTTTCCACAACTACCCCACACTTGGTGAAGGGAGGAAATAGATTTGATGCTACAAAAACAACAGCTCTGAGCTGAGTTCGCCCTAACCTTCCCTGTGACATTTTGGCAGACTTATCTGTGAAGTCTGCCAAATTGGAGGAGAGCGTGAAGGTGAAGAAAGGCCCAGCTGCATTTCTATTCTGGAGATCCATGCTATGCACCACGTGGCACCAGCAGTCCGGGTTCCTAGGGATGGGGGCCTAGCTCAGCCTCCCAGGTGACCTCAGAACATCCATGGGGTGGCAGTTAGGAGTTAACCTGTGCCCTCTTCCACAAAGTGGGCATCTTTATGTCCTTGAGCAGACGAGTGGCACAGCTAGGGCATCTGGGCAAATAAATCTTTTCTCACACCTCCATAGACCACTGCTCCTGGCCCTCAGAAAGCCTCCTGGATGCCTAGAAAGGCACTGTCAGCTTTCTGCAAAAACCAGAAGTACCCTTTCCAAGGCCTCCAGGAGGCCTTTTGACACCTGCTCAAGGCATGGTACCCAGGAATGTCTCCCCTGGCCCCACCTTAACTATGCCACTGGGGCAGAATGGCCAGATTGCCTTGGGACACTTGGTCAGCTTTGCTCTCTGCTTCATCGTAAGCTTGCCTTCACCCTTGGCAGGGGACTTTTAAACACAGTGGTGGTAGGAGTGGTAGTATTGGTAGTCACCAACAGCTGCAGTGCACCAGAAGCCCTTCAACTGCCCACCCCCAGCCAGGGCACAGTGGGTTGTGGCATGCCACACCACAATTCAGTGGCTGAGATGGAGGACCTCTCCCTAACAGGTTAAATCTGATCCTGGACGTTACCGCCATTGCAATATCACCACATTGTGTGTTTCCCTGACCTTCCTGCATTTCCGCAATTGCTGCTGGGAATGGGAAATTTGGAAACTCATCACAGGCCAAGCATATCTAACTAGCATGAGAAGAGTTTGATATGAGACATCCACCTTTACATCTATTTCTGTTTTTGGTTCAGTACTTCGGTATTCGTCTAGAACAGTGATGGTGAACCTTTTGGGCTCAATGTGTCAAAAACTTAGGAAAATGCTTAACTTGACTCTGCTGGTGTGTCAAACAAAACCTTTTCCAAACAAAAGAGAAACAATTCTTTATATTCATTTATTTAAAGAAAAAATACAGCCCAATCATGTGTGGTGTAATGTATTATATAAAGAAACACCAAATAATTACAAAAAAATGAAATACGAATAAAACAAACTCAGTTTTTGTCAGGTATCGGTGATTGTCGGTGTGCCACCCCAAACGTTGTGGTGTGTCACCTTTGACATGCGTGTCATAGGTTCGCCATCACTGGTCTAGAAGGTAGTTTTTCTCCAGTGGCTTGGTCAATGCTACAGTGCAACGTCTCCAAACTGCGTTCTGCAAAAGCTGTTCCTGCGCGGCGTGGTGCTTTCCTTCCACGCTGCAGTCACTTATCTTGCCAGCTGATCACCCCAGGGACACATGCTGGGTAGCTGCTTTTGCTGCGTGTCACCCCAGCAGGCTACGCGTCCAGATTTCTAGGTGGACACGGCTGCCAAGTGCCAGTTTTTGGGGTGGTTGGTTGTCAAGATAAGCAGAACAGAAAGCGCCGTGCTGCATGGGAATGGATTTTTCAGGACAATGGATCAGGCCCATGGGCTGGGGTTTGGGGCCCACTGCTGTAGTGCAAGCCTGAAAGGGCATAGAGAAGATCCTAGCTAACATGGGGACAGTTTTCTTCTACCAGCATCCTTCTGGACTCAGCTACATGCGTTCATCTTGCTAGTTCCTACATTAGATATGCAAAGTACTTTGAAGACACCTAGTATTATCACCATGTTCAGCCTGAGCACTAGTACACTCAACAGTGCCATAAGACAGTAAACTGATTTTAGTATTTCGGAGCAAGATTGTGCTTTCTTACTTAATGAATTATGCCCCTGAAATGAAGGATCTTACTTTGAATAAAGTCTTGTCTTCAAATGGTTCACAGACAAGTTTTTCCACATTTCCACCTGTGATGAAAGTAACCACTACTATCAGCATCAGAACCCAGGAAAAGAGGAAACTGAATCCAACGCCCCTGAAAAAAAGAAAGAAAAACAATACATATAGTGAGCTATATAAGAGTCTGTTCCCTTGGTCTGTAAGGACCACGGCTCAATAACTGAGCACATCTTGAATGCAGAAGGTCCCATGTTCAATTCCTGGCATCTCCACTTAAAGGATCTGATAGCAGGTGATGAAACTCTACGCAAGAGCTGGTGTCAATCAGAGTAGACCATTCTGAGCAAAATGGACCCATGTCTGACTCAATATAAGACTGCTACATAGGTGCATATAAGCAGACTAACCAAAATCCTATTATCAGACTATCACCACAACACTGTAGATAAAGTCAAATCATTTAAGGACATTTATACTGTATATATTAATTTGTCTATTATCCAAGCATATGGCGGGGAAGGAAAGGAAGTGAAAAGAATAGCACACACTAGTTTACAGTCCAATGCTAAGCTGAACTGAAACAGGCAGGCTGCATCCGGTGCAGGTTAAGTGCAAGGCTGGAGGTCACAACAGGGTATTTCTCCTCTTAAGGCCCAAGCATCGTTACATGGGCTTCTTGCATTTGCAGGAGCTGAATAGCTCTGAGTAGCCCCATTGGACAGGCTGGGACTCAACATACCCAATTGGGTTACTTGGATCTGCACCAGCTATTCAGCTCTAAGCAAATATGTGAAGACCATGTAAGGTTGCTCAGGCCAAGGACAGAAATCAGGATGTGGCCTGCACTGCCATGGTTGACTCCATCCCCTTCCAGGCCCCCATTCTGCCCTCCCCTGCCCAAAAGCACCACTTCTCATCCCCAGAAGGCCCTCCCGCCACTCTCGCCCACCTCCTGTGCCACCAGGCTCAAACTTTTCCCATCAGGCTGCCACAGAGTCTGGATCTGGCCCTCCCAGGATGGTGTTGGCTTCTGTGCCAGCCCAGCTGACTCCCAAGTTGGCACAAATTTGTGACACTCATTTGTGACACTCATGAGCTGGCACAGGGGGGACTGCGTTGGCTCAAATCATTCTTTGGATTGTGCCCTCAGTGTTTACTTAGGTTTGCAGAACAATTTTGGGTTCAAAGTGATAATTACTAAAAACTGCAAAAGCAAAGGTGAAAGGCAAAACACCAAGAGCCAAGAACCACACAATGAGGATGGGTGTGGCAACTCTTCTCAAGCAAAAACAGCTGTGTATTTTGCCCACAAGTGATGTTCTGCCTTTCTCAGAAGCGGATAAGTATTAACACATTTTCTTTGATGGTTAGCCCATTGCCAGGGAGTGAATTTACCCACTTTTCCCCCTGTACATCAATACACATAGCAAGAGAACAGACTAATTTCTACTCCTGCCACAAGAAGTTCTCCCCCCTTCCACCCTCTGGGACTTCAGAAAGGTTTTGAACTGCCTGCGTCAAACAAACTTTACTTTAGAAAATGCAGCGCAAGCCTCCTTGTATACTCTAATTAGCATCCCCCTTTTTAAAGTTGACAATTCCCAAGCTGGTTTCAAAATAAGGACTTGCCTCCCAAGTTGCTATGATAAAACTCTCTCTGCTAAGTATGGATCACTATTTTATTAAACACACTACTACAGAATTTTGTTAATCACATAAATTTTTGTCTGCCACTTACATGCAAGAAAGGGCCAGAGATATGGTTTATTTTGATCATGTGCATAGCTTCTAACCACTGGTGCAATTCAAATGAATTAACAACCGGTTCTATGATGTCATAGCCGGAGCAAAAAAAACCCGAAGCCAGCCGAGGTAAGCGAGTGGGCGGGGCCCGGCCATTTAACAACCGATTCTATAAAACCTGGGCGAACCCCCTGAATTTCACTACTGCTTCTAACCCTCCAGAGCCTGTGCACTAACCCACCTCTTTCACCTCCTGAGCAGTAGCACAAAACTCTGATGTGGACATTGTGGTTTGTGAAACTAAAGCTCCACAACCTATTCCAACCCACAGCTTTTGTTTAACTGACCTAACAAACCAGTATTAAGAGTTGAACATCTACTTCACAGCCAAATTGAACCATGGTTTGTTAACCACAGTTAAAGCAACAGCTCTAGGTTGGAACAATTCCCCATTAAGCCCCCTATAAGAAGTATGCAGGCTCTGGAGTTAGAAGGCATACGCATCTGAACTGGTCCTCTTAATATACAGTGGGCCTGTCGTATCCACAGGCTCTACAATCTGGGAGTGATATCATAGCCGGAAGTGACATCATCAAGCAGGATGACACTCCTGGAATGCAAACTGGCATTCTTGGACTCCAGCAATTACACAACCATGAATCATCCCTGACAGAAAGCAAGATGAGAACAAAATATTATGTAAAAGCACTGAACTAAAAACAAAATAAAAAACCCTCACTTGAAAATGAAACTGTAACCTGAAAAGGTTAACACTCATAAAAGAAATACAGCAAGTGTAAGGTCTGCAGCTTCCAAGATAACAGCTCCCAGCTTTCTGCAACCCACTAGATATCAGATTGCAACCCACCAAGTGGGTCTCAATCCACAGTTTGAGAAATACTGCCTTATAAGATCATCACAAGACCCCCACTATATCAGGCCAACAGCCCATCTAGTCCATCTACCTGTATCTCAATAGATGCCTCAAGGAGCACACAAGACAACAAGGTACATGCATCCTTTTGACACTCCCTTGCACCTGGCATTTGAAGTAGCTTACTTCTAAAGTATGGAAATTGCACTACCCATCATGGCCTGTAGCCTGCAATGGACTTTACTTCTTGAAATCTGCCCAATCCTACCTTTTAAAGGCACCTAGGTCAGGCACCATCACCACATCCTGTGGCAAATTCCACAGATTAATTACATGCTGGGTGAAGAAACACAATTCTAGTGGATGCTTCTGGTGTTTGAGAGAGAAAAGAATGTCCCTCTATCCATCCTATGCAGAATTTTGTACATCTCAATCATGTCCCTCAGGTGCCTTTTTCTAGAGTGAAGAGCCCTAAACGCTGTAGCCTTTCCTCATAAAGGAGGTGCCCCAGCCCAGTCATCATTTTGGTTGCTGTAAAGGAAGGGTGCAGACA
Source organism: Lerista edwardsae (assembly GCA_029204185.1). Classification (NCBI taxonomy): domain Eukaryota; kingdom Metazoa; phylum Chordata; class Lepidosauria; order Squamata; family Scincidae; genus Lerista; species Lerista edwardsae. Next base: position 7,133,483 of record JAJKFI010000056.1, on the reverse strand, counting down.
AACACTGTCTTTGGGGGAGTAGCATATGTGGGGAACAGCAGAATGTGTTGGCCTGCTCATAAAGCTGCTGTAGCCCTGAATAGCCTTCACAGTTGTAGTACTTCTGATCAGGGCTACTGTGAATCTTGACTGGTCCCAAAAAGGATTTCTTTTGTTCCAGTTAGGATCTTGTCTCTCAGACTGGATTTATTCAATGCAGACAGTGTGACATTTTTTGGGGGGGGAAAAGTTAAGCACTCACGCCATCAGAAAGTTTCCTCCAGTGTTTGAGATGCAACCTCTTGTTGTGGGAGTGGCATTTTTGTCATAACCGCAGGTACCACACAGCAGTCCCAAATAGTAAAATATAAGGATCAATATCACCATACAGCAGAGAATTAAGCAGCCCAGCCACCTATTCAAACCAATAAAAACAGGCACACGTTTAAGGTGAAGGCACAACTTAATGACATCCCAGAAAAAAAAAACACTCACACACTGGAAAGCCTATTAAGATGATCAAGAAATGCAAGCAAACAAAAAAAGACCTTCCTTTCACTACTTGAACTTTACTGTACTTCAATAAATGTCTCCACCTTTAAGGTGCCCCAAAACTCTTGGTCATATATTTCTGTAATGTTTCTGTGCCTTGATAATCACTGAAGTGGCCGGCACATACCTGTAGAAGTCATACTGTTCCACTAATGGAAAATAATCTTGAACGTATGCCTCACTCTGAGTGAGATACATAGTGAAGTCTGCTAGCACCTTCTGGAGAGGAAGCGTTTTCGTAAAGGCGGTGATATTTGAACCAATCCCTTCCAGGACATTTTTGATATCTGAAAAAAGTGAGCGTATTTACGACAACTGTTATAAAAATTGCACAGAATAATATGGCTTACTGCATCCTAACAGAAAGGCTTGTTGACTAGAAGTTATGGGCAGCAGAACAAGGCATGATGAGAAGCATGAAACTGGAAAAAGCAAACCACAATAAAGCAAACCACAAACATAATTTCAATGCAAGATGGCATTTTCCACACACACACAGCCAAATTAAAAGTGTATGCATGTTGATGCAAGCAGTCTTTTCTACTTCTGTATGCTCCTTATAATGCAACCATGACCTGTGTCAGTGGGGCTCAAGTGATGGAATGGTCCTCCAAAAAAATCCTTGTACGAGCCCCAACATGCTAATTTTCTTAAGTAATTTTTTAAAAAATCCCCAGGGGACCATTCAATCACTTGCAGTCCAAGCAGCCTGACACAGGTTTGCAGCGTCAGTAAAAACTAAATAAAAAGGAAATGCTTTCTCAGCCATCTCCAAACCACAGGACTGGGACTTTATGCAAAAGCTTTCTCCACGGCAGCATCTTACATTCTGGTTAGAAATGGCTACCAGAGGCATGTCTCAATAGGTATGCTACCCTTACCCTAGGACAACACAACAAGTCAACTGAGTTGTACTGTGTTTATTTGAACTTGTTCTCCCCAATGACCAGCAATCTAATCAAACCCCAGTCCTGTGTTCAAACCCAGTACAGTCCAGCACACTCATTCTGTTCTAATCATTAAGACAGCCGGATTCAATTCACTGCAAGTGATTTCTACTTGGAAACTACCAGTGATCAGCATTGCAATCCCCACTGTTTTTCTGATACCCTGCACTGAAGTAGTGTAAGCATGGGCCATAATCCAGGCAAAGGTAAAGACAGACATATAATTTAAAAAAAAAACAAAAACCACCCACACCGAGCTAGCCTTACAACCGCAGGATGAGATCAGCTCTGCAGTTTACATGGCAGAACACAGATGGTGTAGGGATCTATGGATCGTACAGTGAGCTGAATAGCATTCATGACACCTGCAGAGTGCCAGAAGTGACATCACTAGGCAGGAAGTGACATCATTAAGCAGATGATGGCCAGAAATAAACACTTTGTTTTCACACAGAAACATTAGCTGCAAATGGCAGATGAGAAAATATGCCAACCTTGTTCATGATTTCATGACAGGAGAGAACCCAATCATGACACTGGGAGAGCCCACTTATAACGGTGGCGGGGACGCACACGAGATATTTCTTCCAGGGGTCAAATTCAGCTTGTGGGCCTTATGTTTCACACCCACCCTAGTGAATCAATTCTGGTTCAGTGGTTAGTCTTGCATTCCCTCTACACAGCAAGACAACTGTCCACTTTTTACAATACTAATTGTGCACTTATGATCCAATCACCACATTTTTCATAAGAATGTTTGCAGAACTGCTCTGGGGATTAGGATGTGCAAGATCAGTAAAACAGTGCCATCTCCAGCTGCTTCCCCTTACTTAAATCAATCCTTCTAAATATAGCACTTAATTTTTTTTTCAAGAGCTTGCCATGAAAAAGGAGCAGGTACATTTGAACTGAACATGGTGAGGCAACTTCCAAACTGGCCCCACCACTCTGTGTGTGTGTGTGTGTGTGTGTGTGTGTGTGTGTGTGTGTGTGTGT
>JAJKFI010000056.1:7117635-7130999 GCA_029204185.1 Lerista edwardsae | reverse complement strand
TGTGTGTGTGTGTGTGTGTGTGTGTGTGTGTGTGTGTGTGTGTGTGTGTGTGTGTGTTCACACCCATTGATTTCAAAAGGGAGAAAGAGTCGAGCACATGCTAATTCTCTCCTTGAAAACAATGGGGTTTCATTGTGCTTAACTTACGATACAGAGACAAGACAATGATAAAAGCTTAATGCATATTAACAATTATGGAAAAACAGTTTTGCATTCTAACACTTCCCAGGATGAAAATTTAAGCAGTAATATGACCTTTTGAGAAAGCTTTGGGTTTTTTGGCGGGTGAGGGTGGGTTAGATTCAAACAGTATGCCATATGCTTTTATACATACTATGTCTTATGTTTGCAAACTTACAAGGTACAGCTGATTATATTGGCAGAACAGGTCCAAAATGCAAGAATAAAAAGTGAGAGAGGTTAATACACATTTTGAATATACCAACCTATAACAATATGATAACGACAAACGTACTATAACAGTGCTGGAGCTGTTTCATGAAAAACAAATTTCATGAAAAACAAATCTGTTTTTCTAACAGAACAAATTTCATAACTGTTTCTAACAGTTTTTCATAACTGTTTCATGAAAAACAAATTTGTTTTGATGGGTGTCTAAGGCAGGGATGGCAAACTGAAAGGTAATGAGCCAGATTGAGCCCTCAAAGCAAATTTTATCTGGCCCCGGCACAACTACCAAATCTGAATCAAGTTTTGAATCAAGTGCAGTTTCACTCAAATTGAAGAAATGATTTCAAAGATGTGAAAGAGGATCCTCGACTCTAAATACAGAATCCAAAGGGAAAACATGCAACACGTTTGTCATCTGTGAATTCAATACATGCTTGAATTATGTGCAATGTAATTGTGAAAAATGCACAATGCTAACTGGAAGTGGATCATGATCACTTTCTTTAGCAGTTCTGAGGTGTGGGGAGCCCTGCAGAGGGGTCTGTGGGCTCCCGCACCCTCTGGAGGACCAGTACTGTCCGGGTAAGTTAAAAATGCCCTTTTCTGGGAGTGGTCGCCATCATTGTCCCTGCGCACAATTACAGTGGCCCAAATTCTACAAGAGAGTTTGGGCCTTACGTTTCACACCCATCCTAGTGAATCAATTCTGGTTCACTGGTTAGTCTTGCCATTAGGCATTATGCTGCAGTTGAAGGATTTAGCTTTGATACTTTATTTAAGATAAGAATAAATATATATTCTTGGGTGTGTATAAGGGTGTATATTCTTATAAGAAATATATATTCTTGGGTGTATAAGGGTGTGTGTGTGTGTGTGTGTTCGTTCCGCATAGGCTCCGCAATGCCTGGAGCAATTGACACGAAACTTGGCACACATACACCTTGCGGCCTAGCAACAAACACTGTGGGGGTCAGGCCCCCCTAGTGCCCCTGGGGGTGGGGGTACACAGGGGACCCCACGTGAAAACAGTCGAAAATGGCCAATATCGGCGTCAAATCTGTAGTTTCCGGGGTAGGGTCACCAGGACGAGCGGCGACGCTCCTGACACCGTTGGAATGCGGGTTTGGGCCCCCCTCGGCGTAGGGGGTGAGAAGGGGTGCAAAACAAAATGTCCGCCATGCCCTGCTGGAATGCCTGGAGCGATTGGCACCAAACTCGGCACGCGCATGCCTTGCAGCCTGGCAACAAACACTGAGGGGGTCAGGCCCCCCTAGTGCCCCTGGGGGTAGGGGTGCGCAGGAGGCCTGCGTGAAAATGGCCAAAATCGGCATCCAATCTGTAGTTTCTGGGGTCGCCGAGACAAGCAGCGATGCTCCCGACGCCATTGGAGTCCGGGTTTGGCCCCCACCTCGGCGTGGGGGGCGAGAAGGGGTGCAAAACAAAACAACCACCATGCCCTGCTGGAACGCCTGGAGCGATTGGCATCAAACTCGGCACACACATGCCTTGCGGCCTGGTGACAAACACTGTGGGGTTCAGGCCCCCCCCAGCACCCCCAGGGGTGGGGGTGCGCAGGGGGTCCCAAGTGAAAATGGTCGAAATCGGTGTCCAATCTGTAGTTTCCGGGGTTGCCGAGAAAAGCGGTGATGCTCCCAACGCCGTTGGAGTCCACGTTCGGCGCCCATCAGTGTGGGGGGGTGAGAGAGGGTGCAAAACAAAAAGGTCCTAAATGACCGACATTACTATCAAATCCACAGTTTTCGGGGTTGCTAAGCTGATTGGTGACAGCCCCGATGACATTTGTTACCCGGGCAACGCCGGGTAACAAAAAGCTAGTGTTTCTAATAAAAACCAAAGAGGTGGCATTTAAAATAGCACATTCCAGTCATTTAAACTATTACAGCCAGAGAATGAATTTCCCTGTCCTCCTCACCTGCTAAAATGTTCCTTGTCTGATTGATCACCAAATCAGGAGTGTCATTAAATGCTGCATAGCCCTAGAATTAAAAACAGAGATATCCAACAGCGTCTTAGTGACAAGAGATCAGTACATTTTTCTTTCTTTAAGAAGGGCCAAACCAAAGTTTTACAGCTGCCACATTTTAAAGCCAATGCCTTAACAAGAAAGCTAGCAAATCCAAGCAGAATTTAAGGCAACTTCATTATTCTATATTTATACATACACTTTCATAGAGACATTTAACAGGTTTGTGTACACCCAGTATTCTCATTGTTTGATGAGACTGTGGTGTGGCTCATGTGATCAGCCCCTGTGAGATGAATCTTCATCTCACATTTCAAATAAAGTAGATTCTTCAGCCCACTGAATTCTTCAGCCCATTCAAGCATTTTTCTCCCCATGTATCAAACAAGAGCCATCAGGCCTCCAAAATAAGAGGCACTTATCACAAAGAACTAGACTCACACACTGTTTGTGGTTCATAAAGGGAGGACAGTTTATCTGCTATCGCATGACAACATGCATTATTACACACTGAATATTTAAATACAGGGGATAATCTTCTGTGGGAGCAAAGTATGAGCCCACAGGAAAGGCCAAGTCAGCAGAGGAAGATATGCACAACAGAAAAAGTTTCTGAATTGTATGTCATGAAAGAACTACTAGCACGTCATAAGAAATACACTGAATAATTAAATAATAATTAAATGCATTGAATAATTTCCTATGAGATCAAAGTACCAGCCCACAGGAAAGGCCCACTGCCTGATTCACTGCTCGTGACTTTCAAATCAACCTCCACTGTGGATCAGGGAGGTACTTTTGCCTCAATCTCTGCACTGAAGCAGTCAACAATTCCCAATATGGACTAGATTAATAGGTTGAAAGTGAGAGAGTGGGAATGAGAGCAAATGAATTACCTGGATTCTCAGAAGACTGACTACTGCTTGTCTACATCAGCAACAGGCAGCCTCCTTAAAAGGCAGGTAATCGACAGTATGGACCACAGATTTTGGTCCATTCTTGCATGCCAACTTTTGCCCACTTGCATGACCAGACACTTAAGAAACAATGGCATAGCAGTTGTATGCTTCCCTTTAAACAGAAGTTACATGCCCATTTTTGGACAGAAGGAACATAGTGCATTTTAGTCATGTCCAAAGACACAAAAGCAAGCTGTTTGTTGACAGCCTACACCATTTGAACAAAAAGAATATGGACCTTTCAAGAACATACCTTTTGAACCAGACTAGAGAGGTCTATTTTAAGGACATCATTAACTTTGGCAAGTTGAGTGCTCACATCTGGCAACTGAAAGGAGGGGAAAAAACCACAAAAAACAGTAAGAAGTTTTCAATGTGAATTCTAGTTTGCATTAAAACGTACTCAAACTGTCAACGTGTGCTCAATCAAATGCAGCATGCTATTATTGCGTTACTCCCGTGTCTGCAGCACCAGCAGCCTGGGAGTGGTGGGACCAGTGCCCTCCTCACCTCCGGCAGCATCTCAGGGATCCAGGAGAATATACTTGTATTGTGCCCAATTCAGGTTCTATGCAACCCCCTTGGTAGCCAAAGCCCCCAGCGGTAAGGCTGGACTTAGCTGACTTCAGTTCCCAGAAGAACGGCAGTTTGGAAATTAGATAAGGGTTTATTAAGACTAATGGTTACACTGCTGGGCACAAGAGGCCCAGAACATATCAGCATGCACATAGAAACCCAATGCAAAATAAGAAAGCTGCCCTATCTAGGTCTAGACTGACTATCTCTCACCCTGGGTCCTTGGGTCAGTGTCTGACCAAGTCCATCGCTATCTCCCGACTCCCCAACTTGGTCTCTCACTTTGCAAATCAAGCACCCCTCTCGCCCCCCTTCTTCCCTCTCAGCCAGAGGCTCAAAGGAACGTTGGTCTATCTCGGAGCTGACCCCTGCTAACTGGGCAAGAGGCACTTTTTCAAGTGGTGTCTTCTTATATTTAGCAGGGGGAGAGCAATTGTCCCTCTTCACCCCAGCACAGTGTCTTTCTCGTGGCTGTTGCTGGTGGTGTTCTCCATTCTTTTAGATTGTGAGCCCTTTTGGGACAGGGAGCCATTTAACTTTAATGTTATTATTTGCCTGTAAACCGCTTTGTGAACTTTGCGTTGAAAAGCGGTATATAAATACTAGTGATTGATTGATTGATACTTGTGTATAAGTCAATATAACAAGTAGAGAGCAGGTTTTGAGTCAAAAATCATGGAATTTTCTATGACCCTCAGATAAGTCGGGGGTACATAGGGAATGTCTGACTATATCCAATTTGACCCTCCTTTCTTTCTCCCACACTGAGTAGGTCAGGAGCCAATCACTGTAGCGAGGGGAGAGTGAGAGAAATGCTTGCTTGTGAAGAGGAACATAACCCCCCCCCCCCAATAATGACATGACAGATAGCACTAAATTGAAGTAAAAAACTGCAGGAAAAAATCACAGGTTTTGAACTGCAGGACCCCTCCCCCCCCCAGTATAGCAACTTATAGACAGGGTTGGCAGTCAAGGAGTTAATACATACTCAGAAGAGCTAGCTGCAGAGCGCCAACCAATATAAACAATGAAACAGAGATCAAAGGATAGCTCCAAGTGTAATTTAAAGCTTGGAAACTCTCTGCAAGTCTAAAAGATGGTCAGCAGATCAATGACCAGGCAGATGACACCCCTGAACAGACCTGAACCCTGACTCACCGTATGATAAAGGACAAAGAGGCAATTTACAGCTCATTTATTGGTAACAAATGTTCGTCTTATAGCCGAGTATCTACAGTAGGTTATGTGCATCATGGATTAAACCTGCTACTTGAGGGTGGGAGGGTGCACTGCTGCCCAATCACTGTTATAGCCACAGAGGTTTGAAAGGCTTGTAAAGTAAAACTTTTTGGGGAGATGGGGTGGGTCCAGATATTAAAAAGTTTGAGAACCACTGATCTAGCCTGTGTGTCTGAATTACATGGGGTTTTGCAAGAAGGGCAACTGGATACATTCTTGTTTTGGTTTCCTGGTTCAACAAACAAATAAATTCAGTGTAAAGTTTCAAGTGCTCTTGTAAAAAAATAAATAAATGTGACAATCACAACAATTTTAAGTAGTAACATTAGTCCATTAGGAAAAAAAATTGCAAACCAAAGTAGACAAACACATTTATAAGAATTAACCACAATGTGGCACTTCAGGACCTAATTGAGATGCATTTTTGGGATCATCATGTCTCTACACCAAGTTCAGGTTAACAACATTTTACTTGTTTTTTGGGTGCGTTTAAGACAGTGATGACGAACCTTTTGGGCTTGGTGTGTCAAAGCTTCAGAAAATGCTAAACTTGACTCTGTTGGCGTGTCAACCCCTCCTCCCAAACAAAAGAGAAGCTTTCCTTTATATTCATTACTTAAACAATAAATATAGTCCAATCATTTGTGGTACTATGTATTATATAAAGAAACGTCAAATAATTCCAAAAATGAAAAATGAGTAGAAAAAGCTCAGTTTTGGCCTGTTTTTGTGAATGCTGGTGTGTCACCTGAAATGTGACGGCGTGTCACCTTTGACACACATGTCATAGGTTCACCATCACTGGTTTAAGAGAATCTACCACCCTCCCTGTTCCATCTGGGTGAAGGCACACATGTTAAATGTATTGGAAGTGGTTTAAACCCACATTCTTTCCCTTGAGAACAAATGTCTCAAATGGAGGCAAGTAGGTGCTCAAACCACTTCCACCACACCTTTTACATGGAATTGCATTCAGCTTTATTTCCAGAACCTATCGATACAGGCAGTGAGGAAATCAACAAAATGAAGCTTGTCGCCTCTTGCCTCTTGCACTGTTGACAGCCGGAGGGGAAAGTGGGAGTTCAACTTGGGAAATCACCCACCACAGTATCTGCTTGTTTTGCAATTAGGTCACATGACAATTTTGTACAGCTCTCTTATTAGATCTTCCCCATTATTAGAGATGGTTCTTTTCCTACATAGTTAGTCCACAGATTGCATATCTATGGTGCTTCTTCCTTCTTACATGCACAGGAAGTAGATCACCTTAAACCAGCATCCTATTTCCAGTATCCTCAACGTATGATATTGATAGTCATCTAGTGTGTGTCCTCATCACTGATATTCATTGGAGTAGCTATCTGAAATACAGCATTGTTTATTTTACAGGGGTAGATTACTGGCCTTATGCAAGTAGATAGCTGGGGGATTAAACACGGTAAGTACTGAAGGTGCCGCAACACACTGCATAAGCGGCCCCTCCCACTTGCTGTTGGAACCATTCCGGGAAGTTACAGCAATGTGCAGATGCTTGCTAAACTGAATTTTGCCTTCACTGCCTGTAATAGCTCTGATGGCAAGTGGGTAGGACCGCTTACGTGGCACATTGCAACACCTGCAGTACTTACTAGCTACACTATTGCATTATGCTAAGAAAACACGCATTTTTCTTCCCCTTTAAAAAAGAAATCACTAAACAACTCCTGCTAAACAGAGATGAAAAACAATTTCACAGTTTACACAGTGCTGACTGCAGCAGTAAGAAAACTATTTCACTAAAAGCCAATTAGCTAACCAAGTGATCTGCAAACTGTGTTCCAAGGAAATCTAATGCTCCCTCAAAGCCTATGCGGGAACTTACCAAGTAAAATGACCAGTAACTTGTGGACAAGCTTTCTTGAAAGATAACCAACCTTTTTCTACAATACATAGCCTCAAGGGTATATACCTCAAAGGATGTTGACTGACCAGTGTCCCTTAAGAGTTTATAATGAATCCCCAAGCCTTCTGAAATACATAGGTCTCCTCAGAAAGCAAATCAATTTGGAAAGCCTTTCCTGAAAGAGAGCTTAAGAATCACTGAACAAACCAAATGAAGTGCCATTGCTAGCCAAGTTCTCTCCAACATGATAAATCTGTGCTTGCATCACTTCAGAATGCTGGTGAAAGTTCGCAATGGAAGGATCCTCCGTATAATAAAAAAAATCCCCATTTCCTATATTGTCACATAGATCAATATTTTGCTTCTCCGACATTCAAGGTATATAAGAGACATGCATTTATACATGTGTTCTCGGTGCTGGAGAGAGCAAAGGGGCTATTCATAGGACAGATAACAAGAGGCCACAAATCCTCAGGCCAGGAAAGCCATGTTTTTAATGAAACCGTGTAATCATGCCCCTACGTCCTTAATTGATCCATGGAGTTCAACTCTCCAAATCTGAATGGAGACTTGCTTACTCTGTAAATCAGCTCTTTTCAACCAGTGTGCCGTGAATGGTCTGCAGGTGTGCCACGGGAGGGCCATTTATTAGTATGGCCACTGGGGGATGTGAGCCCCCTGCCCCAGCAGTTCAGTGTGCCTTTGACTATTGTCAAAAAGCTGATGGTGTGCCTTGACAATTTAAGCACTTGGTCAGTGTGCCGTGAAAACTGTTGAAAATCACTGCTGCAAGGCGTTTTCATGTCTCCAGAATTCAGATGAAGCCCACCAGCTCCAGGAGTAGTCTGGAAGGGATCAGGGCAGGGGAGCCAAGCGGTTGTTCTTGGAGGGAAGAGTTGCTCAGAGAGAGAGAGAGAGAGAGAGAGAGAGAGAAGCAGCCCAGGAGATTTGCCTGCCCTGGCTCAGGAACTTTGGTGGTACGCAGGAGATAGGGAGAGGAGCTGTACTATCACGTTATAACAGTCTCACAACTGGCCATTGGATTGGGTCCCTGAACACAATAGTTTTTTTTGTCCCACGTGCGTATGTTACATGTTTTAAAAAGCACTGCTAGTAACAACGTCCACATCAGGAAGAAAGCTAGATTGGAACCTTCTTTGGTGGTTATGCCAACAGAATGTCTTGAATGGAACACTATTCAGTCATGTACGCCCCCCTCCCACACCTTCAGCAAGTCAGATCAGCTCATGCTCAGGTTTACCATACAATGAAAACTAGGCCTTGGAAAGAATGGAGAGAACAATCATCTTACTGCGCTAAAGTTGGCGTTGATGTTCAACTGATTTAAAGATTTCCGGATAACGTTGCAAATGGAAGCGGCCTGGGCAGCTGTGCACGCCGAGTCACTGAGTGTGTTGAGCAGGTGTTCTGTGACGTCTGTCAGATTGGCGTGCAGCCTCTCAGTGCCTTCCTTCAAGACCTCCACAGATACACTCACATTCTCCAATGCCTCCTTTGTCTCTCTAATAGCTGCAAAGATTAAAAACAATGCAGTCAAAGAACTTCAAACCGCAGGTGTAATTCGTCATCAGCCTGCTCAATCATCCGGATCTACAGTCCACTCGTTTTTATCAGCAGGGCATAAGCGAATCTGCAGACACTTCTGCAGATTGAGCAAACCGGAAGTGACTTTCTGAGGCCACCTTCCCAGAGGCCTTTGAAAGTCACTTCCAGTCCGACAAGCAAACTGAAAGTAGCCTTCCCCAATATCCATATCATCCGTGCTGAGTCAAATTCAGGAATACTGGGGGTACACTGTAAAAGCACATTGCAAAATTCAGGTGGTCGAACTTCAATTAGTAGAAAAGCAGTTTTCAGAGCCTCCACCCCAATCCCCTAAAACTGCCTGCCAGCAAGTGTACCACAGGTACACATCCTTTCTGTGCCCCCCACTTGCCACATCCCTTCTGAACTGGCAAGTGGGGACCTTCAAGAGATCCAGAATCCAGGGGTCTCCAGCTGCAGATCCTTATACCAGTGGCTCCCAAACTGTGAGCCATGGTTCCCTGGGAAGCTGCGGACACTGGCCAAGGGAGCCATGGAATCCTTGTGAAAACCCAATCCCAGTGGCCAATGGCCCAGTCTGGGAACCACTGACCCTAATCAGGAGTGCTAAAATATCTACTTCCAAGGAAAGATGCCATTTCTTTCAAGCAATTTTGGAATTTTTTTGTACGTACAAGCATTTATCGGGCGCAGAAGTATAAGTATCTTGATTATAAATAAAGATATGAAACTGACTGCAAGTAAGGATATGAAAGTGTTTTGAAATGGGATTGGGTAAACCATGGTTTGCATTAACCACAATGAAATAGTACCATTTCTCAACCTCTTCAGATACAAGGTAGAAAGAAGATCTCACTAGTTATCTCCCTGTACTTGGCTTAACAAGTGAGTTTCACAGGACTTTGGGGGATATTAACCATGGTTGAACAATTGGTTGGCATTAAGTGTTATGTCTACATTGGACCAAAAGGAACAAGGAAAATCATTTTTTTTAAAAAAACAAGTCCCCTACATTTTTGGCCCTATCCGTTGCCAGCAACAACCCAACAAACCTACCATACTAGAAACCAGTTAGATACTTGTCTACTAATCTACATTTAGGCTCCTTTTGATTCTGTAGGCATACTGTTTTGTAGTTGGGAACATGTTGCCACCCAAAGGACCACATGGACTATGGCTGCATTCCACAACCTGCTAGCTCCACAACATTTGGGATCTCCAGAGTAATAAATTATGGCTTGTGCCAGACAGCTGGCTACGTTTTGCTTTGGAAAGCCAACTCATTGAGCCAAAGCAATGAGGTGTGGGAACACTAGGAACACAGCAAGCCAAACCACACAAAACAAAAACCATACAAGAGGAAGAGAGAGGAAGGCACTTCACACCACACACTCAAGACATGTTACCTTTAATGGCCCTTTCCACTTTGACTTCAAGACAAACAGAGAAATAAAGCAAAAAAGAGGAGAATGACGATGAAGGATGAGAAAGTATTTTGGTGAGCCATGCAAAACAATTTCAGCAGCCGCTGTGCAGCACAAAATATGTACAAGCATACTAAAGGGTTTTCCTTTTGACATGCCCAGCCCCCACTTACTTGCAATCTACCAGCTGAAGTACCTTGCACTGGGACATTAACTCAGCTTAGGATTGCGTCCTGAAACAGACAGGCATAAGCTAAGCCAGCGAAGTTCGGCTAGCACAAGGGACACCATACTGTATGTTTGGACCACTCTTGGGGTCAGAGAGGCCAGCACCCAGACATGAGCCATCCTCCCCGATTCTGAGAGTAGTCCAAGCACGCTTTATGGTGGCCCTTGTGCTGGACAAACTTTGCTGGCTTAGTTTGCTTCAGCTTCCAGGTCCCTCACAGTGACATAGCTAGGGCACCTGGCACGCAGGGTCCATGCATTTTAATACCCCCTGCCCCCAAACACACACACACACACCGGACATCAGAAAGGCACTTCCAGTTTTTGCCAAAAGCTACAAGTGCCTTTCTAAGGCCTCCAGGAGGTCTTCTGAGGCTGGGGGGAGGCCGCGCCTCTAAAGCCTGCAAAAGGCACCCCCTTGACACCCCTGCCAGGCATGGTACGTGGGCAATGGACACACCAGCCCTCCTTGGCTACACCACTGGCTCCTCACAGGGCCATTTAATTCCAGATGTCCTGCAAGAGAGAAAAAGCAGAGAAGGCAAGCAAAGAGGTCCGATGCTTCCTATACATTTTGAGATTTTATGGTCATTCTTAATTTTTATATTGTTAGCCATTTTGAGGGACTCTCCAAATGGGAGCAGAAAGCACAAGACATAATGTTTTGGTTTTGGCTTGTTTTCTTTTATAGCAAACAATTATGCCCTTCTATTCAACCACAAACAAGGCTCCTAGAATGGTTTGTGTTAGGAACACATCAGTTTGAATACAGCCAGCAGCATAATTAGAACATGTACCAGCAATACACTGATAAGGGCTGGGCAAATAAAAAAGGGTTTTATCTGCTGCCAAAAAAGAGAGAGAATTTGCCAAGCGTACTTCCCTCAGAGCTGGAGTGCAGCTAGCAGATGAAGACGGTCCGGAAATTGCAACTAGTGCAGAACGCGGCTGCTCGTGTGGTTGCTGGGGCTCGTCGGTTCGACTCTGTCGGGCTGTTGCTTCAGCAGCTACACTGGCTGACGGTTCCTTTCTGGGCCTGATTCAAAGTGCTTGTTTTGACTTTTAAAGCCCTTTACGGTTCGGGTCCGGAGTATTTGAGGACTGCCTCCTTCCATATAATCCTACCCGTACTCTTAGGTCATCTTGGGGGGGGGGAGCTCTTCTGACTGTGCTGCCACCAGGAGAGGTGAGGGGGATGGTGGCCACTAATAGGGCCTTCTTGGTGGTGGCCCCCTGACTTTGGAATACCCTCCCCTTAGAATTAAGAACTGCTCCCTCTTTGGCAATATTTTGGCGGGGGCTGAAGACTTTTTTTATTTAAACAAGGCTTTAATTGTTGACAGGCTGGCTGGCATTTTACATTCTTCATTTTACCAAATTGTAATTGTGGGATCCATGGGGCTTGCTTGTTTTAAATTTTAACTGTTTTAATATTGTTTAAAGTGGTTTTAATTGTTATACTTTGTGGTTTTTAATGTTATAAGCTGCCTTGGGTGCCCATGGGGCAGAAAGGCGGGATAAAAATTAAATAAATAAATAGAGCAGCTGTTCCAACAGGTATGATACGAACCAAATCTCCAATCCCAGAAAACAATCTTGCTACAATATTTAGGGTGCAATCCTAACTGACAGCGAGGCCAGCGCATGTCGCCTGTGCCGGCCTACGAATGTCGCAAACATCATCTGTGCCACTCTGGGAGGTGGCCAGACCGGCGCAAGCAGTCGAACCAGCCCGCAGAGGCCAAATCTGGCCATCTAGGCCCAATGAGTGGGGGGAGTGCCAGCTGCGTTTGGTCAGAACAGGGCAAGGGAGGATGGGCCAGCCCAAGAAGAGAGGTGGTAACAGAATCGGACACTTAGGCCGGATCCAAAACCCCGGCTCAGTCGGCTCAGCTTTGCACTAGCGATTTTGCTGGTACAGATCTGAGAAGCCTCATAGGGTTGGCTGGGGCTTACCCCAAGATGATCTCTAGCGGCTTCCTAACCAGTGCTGGATACAGTGCAGGACGGTCAGCCTGCCTGTTCCAGCACATGTTTCGGCTGCCCTCTATTTACTCAATTTGTAGCCTGCCTTTCTCCTCAAAAGGACACCCAAAGCATCTGAAGGGGATATCCTGAGCTGGGTGGAGTTTTCAAAAACATCTCCATTTACCTAAATCCAAATGGGACATTAACCAGAGCATGTATAGTTCTAACCGGGCTCTCTCTCTGCACCAAAGTTGGCCACAGTTTGTGAACCAACCTGAATAAAGGAAATATGCTTCCATGCTATGAAAGCCAACTGGGCCCTCTTGAAAAAGGTCAGATCTCACAGTACAGGTTGGCCTTCCTTATCCGCAGGGTTTGAGATCTGTTCCCAGATCTGTTCCCAGATCCCCATGGATATTGTGAGGGCTAACCTGTACCTCCAATTTGGAGCATGACTGCATTTAGAACACCACCTCCCAAGTCTGAGGAACCACCTACCCACAAGATTTCCATCTACCCTGGCTCAATGTTTTGTTTATTGGCCCTTATCCATTACACTTCCAAACATGAGTTCACGACCTCCACAGCCTCATCTGAACTAGATGAAAAGGAGAAACCAAACTGGATGCCATCTTTATACTGAGAAAACCACACTCCAAATCCAGATGAATTTGTTCAGCAGTTTCTCACGGACGTTGCACACCATACCACAACAATAATCACAGATCTGATATAGCACTTTTGTTTACTAGCAAATGCATCACAGCAGGTCTATGATGAAGATGGCCCATTGTTGGCCAAAGCATCTCTGCTGGAAGACTGTGATGGTGGCAGAGAAAAGAATAGTTTTGTTGCCATCGCAGCTTTAAAGGGAGCGCCAAGATGTCATCTTACCTACAGTATGTTCAGATTCACAGTTTTATGTCTCAAGTCTTATTAAACCCAAAGATATGCAAACTGTAGCAGCCTTAAAACACAGAATATTCTAAAAACAGCTTCATTTGAGGGCAATAATCCACTCAGAATATACCACCTCTACAAGGAAGAAAACGGAGGGAGCACAGATGTTGCTCAGCATTTAAGGAAGGAAGGAAGGAAGGAAGGAAGGAAGGAAGGAAGGAAGGAAG
>JAJKFI010000056.1:7063768-7117625 GCA_029204185.1 Lerista edwardsae | reverse complement strand
AAGGAAGGAAGGAAGGAAGGAAGGAAGGAAGGAAGGAAGGAAGGAAGGAAGGAAGGAAGGAAGGAGAGAAAAAGAGAAAGAGAAAGAGAGAAAGAGAGAAAGAGAGAAATGAATGAATGAATGAATGAATGAATGAATGAATGAATGAATACCCCATGTCGGTCTGTTGCAGCAAATACAACCAAAGATTGTAGTATCTTAAAAAACAAATCATTTTTTGTGGCAGAAGCTTTGATGGGCAAAAGTTTACATCATCAGACGTATGAAATTTTATCCTAAATTGGCAAATGGGCAGAGCAATCCAAACCCCCACCTTGGGCTGACACAAGCAACTTGTGTCGACCCAGCACTGTCACAAACATGCCGTAAAGCACATTTGTGGGGGCACTACTGGAGCAGGGCTGAAGCAGGCAGCTGCATCAGTCTCACTGTGCTGAAGGTGGGGTGGGTGGGTGGGTAAGTCGGCCCTGCACTGGCCACGTTTAGCCAGCGCAGGTGATTTTCTTGTTGAATGCCCAAAACCATCCAAGTCCTAAACTGAAATGTTGCAAATGGTTCCTAAAACAGGGAACTAGGGAGTTTTCTTTCCTTCACCCATGCTGGTGTTTCAATATGAGGCAAAGGCAGTTTTAGATCAGAGGAGTTTGTGGGTCTGTAAACTGGATTTTAGGCTGCTGAGTTTCTAGGAAGAGAAATTGTGGGGCCGGGATAGAGGAATTCTTGAAAAAAGGCACCTGAGGGGGGGGGCATGATTGAGACATAAAATTATGCAGGGAATGGATACAGGGATGTTTTTCCCTCTCACACAACAGCAGGAATAGAGGGCAGCCACCAAAATTGACTGGGGAGAGAGTCAGAACAGTTAGATAGGAAATCAGATTAATCTGTGCAAAAACCTCATCACAGGATTGGGTGATGGCATCTGCCTTTAAAAAGGGTTGAACAGATCAATGGAGTCCATCAGAGATTATAAACCATGATGAGTATATTCAACCACCAGATTTTAGAAGTAGGCAACCTCTGAATGCCAAATGCAAGGGAGTGGCAACAGGATGCAGGCATTTTATGGTCTTGTGTGCTCCCTGAGGCATCTGGTGGGCCACTGTGAGATACAGAAGCTGGACACCTTTGGCCTGATCTGGGAGCTCTTATGATGAATTGAAAGTTGCCTATTTGTTCCATATAATTGTGGCAGCTGTGCTGTGATTTCATTAATCGTATATTATTAGTGTTATGAATGTATGTGGGTTTTACATTTTTTTGTGTCAGCTGCCTCATGGATTTTTAATCGCAAGTCAAGAGCCATTATAATTTAGCAAACAAATAATTTTGGAAGTCTCCTGGGTTTACACAAATACTTTGCCTGTGATCGGGAGGGTTGCCGTTCTGGGAAACAGCCCGAGGACAGACACAGAACACACTGTGCAGGTCTTTGGATCCCAGCCACATTACAAAAGCTCTCACATTACAAAAGCTCTTCTTCATAAGAAGAAGTTATGAAGGCGGAAAAAGATGCCGCACAATCCATGCCAGCCATTACCTCCTGCCATGCCAAGCGCCGCGTCAAGGGCGGGGCGCACCTCCTTTCCCAGCTGCTCTTGAACTCGGGTGCCAAGCAGAAGCCCAACATCTGTCAGAAAAGTAGATGGGAGTCAAAAAACAACACAGGTCCAAATAACCGTTGTGCATTCCTTTCGTGCCCCACCTTTAACTTAATCCTCAGTGACATGCATATAAATAGACCGAAAACAGACCATCAAACATTGTTCAACCATCAGAATCCCCGCTGGGTATAGGGAAATGCCTCTGTGGTCATTGAATAACAAAACCTCTGATGTTAACGCCAAGTGGGCAATCCCAAGCAGTCAGCCAGCATACTGCCTTGTGCCAGGTTTAGTTGTGAGCATTGCAAATGTGCCATAAGGCATGTTTGGGCCTCCTCAGGAGGAGTCTGAGCCAGTGCACAGACATATGCTGGCTCACGGAGGCCAGATGGAAAGATAAGGAAGCATCAGGCTGAGGGTGGCCAGCACAGGGGATTTGGAAGAGAGGGAGGAGGTTGGTACAAAGGCAGATCAGGGCAGTGGTAGGTGAGGGGAGGGTGGGCGGACCAAGTCTGAGAGGGATGTGGGATTGGCCTCCAGCATTGAGGTTGAAACCGTACCCCCTTCCACCGGGGTGCTCAGATCTGCGTCACTGATTTCACTGGCACAGATCCAAGTAGCCCCATTGTGGTGGCTGGGGCATTAATCAGGATAAGCGGGCCCATGTCCCCAAGCTGCCCCACCTCCAACCCTGAGCTAGATACACCGCTAGCCAGATGGCCTGCCTGTTCCAGTGCAGGAAAGATCTGCAGGAAAGATAGGCTTGACCGCCTATCTACTCCTTTGAGGTGTATGGAAGAAATCCCAAGACCATTTTGTCTTTCTCACCTAGCAACCTCAACTGAGGGGGCAACCAGCTTTTCAGCACTGGGGTACGGACAACGCAGCTCCGAGATGAGGGAACAAACATTCCCTTCCCTTGAGGAGGCCTCTATGACTGCCCCCCCCCCAGCTCAGATGCAGCACATGTCCCACTGCTATGTCAGTGCTGTAAAGTTGGTTAGGATTGCACCCCGAGTTATTAGTAAAAGACACAGACAGGCACTAGGTGGCTTTGCTTCATTTCTAAGCATGCCAAATATGCAACCTGTGCCCAAGTGAGGAGGCTGCAAATTGATCTTCGTTTTCAGAACAAAACACCACAAGCACCCTGAAGTTTAGATAAGACAGCTACGCAAAGTCTGTAAAAGCTGAATGTGTGCTTTTCCAGTATGATTTCCTTGCTTGAAAATACAGGCATGCCCCAGAACCCCCCCCCCCCCACACACACACCTGAAACCATGAATACTGGGGGTGCCTTTTTAAAGATAGGGGAACATCAGTGGTTTTGCTGCAACAAGGTAAAAAAGAGATTTAATGTTCCCACATCCTTTTAACAGGTGTTCCAGTATCCCAGAATCAGTGGATACTGGAGCACACGTGTATATAAGGTATATGATTTGTACTTGTGGCAGAGATTTCTGTTGGTATCTCCTTATATGCCATAAGTTAGAGAGCAAAATAAAAGCCTATGTATTCTCTACTAACTCTGAACAAGTGAAGAGTTTCTTTTTGACAGCTGGTATCATTTACAGTTTCCCCCCATGTCTGGAACAGAAACAAAAATATTCAACACTTATATAAGATACATATTATGTTGATATTATTTAGACATTTCAGACAATCCTGTCGAGCTTACTTACCATTAAGGTTGGAAAGTGCTTTTTTCTTGGTTGTGTTATATTGGCTCACCAAATAATCAATTTGCTAAAACATAAAAAAATATTTTAAATATAAAAGGAAATTGATTGCTCACAGGCACACACTAACACCTTTCAATAGAAAGCTTCAAATCTCAACAGTCAGAATTCTACATCTACAAACATGTTAAGTGAAATGACTCTAAGGCAGCCATTTTCAACCATTATTGGTGTCTCGCGAATGGTCTACAGGTGTGCCGTGGGAATATGGGGATCACTGGTCACTTAGTATGGTCACTGGGGTGTGAGCCCCCCACCAATAGCACGGTGTGCCTTGTCAATTGTCAAAAAACTGATGGTGTGCCTAAACAATTTTAGAACCTTGACAGTGTGCCTTAAGATGAAAAAGGTTCATCTCTGCTCTAAGGGATTTCTGCTCTAAGGGAACACAATTCAGAAAGATTCTCATGACTGCTTCTGTTGCTACTTTCAAGAGACAACAGACCCAAGTGCTGATTTCTTAGGATGCCCTCAAATGAAGTGAAAAAGGATGACATTTCTACAAAGCACACTTTAGCTTGCGGCTTTACAGAACATACTTGAGACTTGAAGTAGTAACATTTTTCTCGGTTGACTTTTGCAAGTCTGGCTCAAACTTCCTTTTGGATGAAAAGGTAATAAATTTGCATGCCAATTCCAATATACTGCCAAAGTTTTGTTGAATGTGTATGTTCCATGTAAGATTTATGTTCAGCGCACCTGCATTTAACTGCAGGCCTGATACCTGTGGATTCCCCAAACCCTTGGAGCCTAACCAGAGCTGAGCTCCAGTCAGCCCAGAAGCTTTCATAGGCTTGCAGAGGCCACATGCATGAGTTTGGAGGGTAGGGGCCCTGGAAAACTGTGGATTTGAATATCCATAGTTCTATTCTCTGTTCTGTACTATGCACCTCAGCAGACAACCAACCATATGGGTAACAGAGAAAAGAGCAAGAGGAAGCATTTCTCATTATGTTTATGTAATTATTCAGACAAATCCAAAATCCAGACACTTTTCTGGATAAGGGATACACAGCCTGTATTAAAAATATTTCTATACCACTTTTCAACAAAGGATGTTCACAAAGCAGATTACATAGCAAAATAAATTAAATTGTTCTGTCCCATCATGAGCTTAAAAAAAAGGGCTCATGATAAAAAAAAGATGAAATCAGCAAACAGCCACCAAAAAAAATGCTATGCTAATCTTTAAGGACAATTCAATCAATCAATCAATCAACAGGTACTTATATACCGCTTTTCAACACGAAGTTCACAAAGCGGTTTACAGGCAAATAGTAATAATAAAGTTAAATGGCTCCCTGTCCCAAAAGGGCTCACAATCTAAAAAAAAGGCAGACCACCAGCAACAGCCACTAGAAAGACTGCGCAGGGGTGAAGAGGGACAGTTACTCTCCCCCTGCTAAATATAAGAGGAACACCACTGGAAAAAGTGCCTCTTGTCCAGTTAGCAATTGTTCTCTCCTTGTTAAATATAAAAAGACCACAACTTCAAAAAGTGCCTTTTTGTTCATTTAGTAGGAATAGTAAGCAATACTTTTGTTCATTTAGTAGGAATAGTAAGCAATACTTCTTAATATTAAGAATAAGCAAATCAATCATCAGCTCTATATCCTACTATTCCTCCAAAGAATGGCATATTCTGGCTATCAGCATTACATATGAGGGAAGGTCATCTTTTAGTAGTAGATGGCTTGCTAAAAAGTCTAGGGTGGTTGGTTAAGGTTGCATTAATGGAGGCTAATGATCGGAGAGAGTCTCATGGTAGATTGGGAATTCCTCTCTCGTTTGCAATACACATTCAGAGCTTGGGATAAATCAACTATTTTGAAACAGCGATTTCAGAAGGAATCTGAGAGGGTGCAGGAACTGCAAGATGGCTGAAGCATCTTTGGGATATGGCAGCTCTGCATTTTTTGCATCATAGGTGATAAGGGAATAACAGCTGAATCGTGAGCTCTCTGGCCTCCTGAGCAAGCCACAGTAGCCAGGCAGCTTCTGCAGCATCCCACAGCCACCAGGCAGCCGGAGGAGACACCGCAGGAGAAGAGGACATTTGTCGCCTTTCCCCCGCAGTAAGGGTAAGCAAAGAGCTGGGGTCAAAGAGTAAGGGTAAGCAAAGAGTTCTGAGCTGGGGATTTTATTGGTGCAGAGGCGAAGAGCCTCTGTGTAGAGCTGTGCGGTCCTACATGGAGACGGGAATGGGCGGTGAAACTCGCCACTGGTCCCCCCTTCCCCCCCACCCAGGAGCTCCCTCCTGCCCTGCCCAGACTCTCTGCTCTAGCGAGGAACCAGTGGTGTGGCAGTGTGGGCAGTTAGGAGCTTACTGCTCATGCCTTATGGCACATTTATGACACGAGCACAAGCGGTACACACGTATCGCTTGCGCTGGAGGGTTCAGGATTGAGCTCTAAGCAATGTTTTTAAAAAATAATTTGGATTTACAATATGTAGGCTTTGATCACATTGCATGGGATTGCCACATTGCATGGGAGCTGCCAAAAAGTGACTGGGTGAGAAGTTGTGTTTTTTTTAAAATCAGTGAGCAATCCAAAATTCACTGTTTGAAGAGGGGCTGCAAACTTCTGTTTTTACGAACTATCATTTGGGACAACATACAAATTGACAAACCATAGTGAGAACCATCCTTTCTGCTTACCACACCATGGAAATTCAAATGAAGTGATGAAGAAAGTTGATGGTAAACAAGAGCAGACAAGAAGCAATAAGCCAGGAGTGGCCCAACTGTGGCTCGTGAATCATATGTGGCTCTTTGACATATAATGTGAAATACATTGGATGAGTTTGTTTTTGCATCACAAATAATATATAAAAAGTAATTAAGAAACGTTACAACTTTATTATTATTTACCAGTATAAACTGAGAGCCAAGCGGATGAAAATATATTGTTTATGGTGAGTAAATATATTTAAGAATGCTTCGTATTGTGGCTCTCAAACATCTCTCTTGCATTTCTCAAACATCTGAGGTTTATCATATGTGGCATTGCTTAACATAAGCTTAAATTGGCCGCTCCCTGCAATAAACGTTGGCTTGCTTGTAGAAAATTTGGAAGGCTCCTCATAAGCCAAGATTTGTGCACACCATCGTTTGGGATGACATCTGAATTGAACCATTTCGTTAAGTGCAGTGGCTACATCTATCTTAATAGCCATAATCAAATTTTTAAAAATGACACTTTACCCCTGGAGTATCATTCAGGAAAATTCTCATGTCTTTGAAATTACTGTTCATCAGTTTCTTTGCTCCTCTGACTTGAGTTGTAAGGTGCTGGTTAGCGGCATAGGCAAAAAGTACCCCAATGCTATGTATAAGAGAAGGGAAAAAGAGAGAAGTATCCAATTTAGTAATTGCAAGTATGCCCTAATTTCAAGTCTACAGCATGAACAGGCTCCAATGATGAATTTAAGAATGACTCCTGAGGAAAAATCATGGAGGTAGAATGACTGGAGGCGGCATCCCTTAAGAATTAATGCTGGCTAAGTGAAGCCAGGGGGCGGGCTTAGCAGCCATGTTGGTTGACTCAAAACAATCCTCATTTCCAAGCATTTCAGATTGCTTTGCTCATACTGTTTAGGACTGAATAGTTTATTCCTGAAATAAAAACTTACGAAAATAAAAACGTGGGATCGTGTAGAAACATTATTGGTAACCTTATTATGAGTTAATATGCAACTACAAGGTTAAATTCCTCATAATTATATTTCTGAACATACCTGACGAAATGCTACTTGCTGTCTATTTAAACTCAGACTGCACTATTGTGACAGACTTATTTTTTGAAATCTACACAAGCAAAAATAAAACGGTCATGCCCCATAAAAAAAAATTCTGATAATGTTCAGAATTTCATATATATTACAGTAGAAAATGAAAGGCAGAAAAATAAAGTGTGAACGGGAAGGAAAGAAAAAAAAGGGGAGGGTGGGCAAAAATTAGATAAATATATAGGAAAATTACATTAAAATCTCTTCATAACACAAGTAGTTGTCAATATGAGGTTAATTCTTTTTTACTTCTAGACTATTAAAAGTTTTTTTAAAACTTCTACACTCACCCCCCCCCAATAAAACAAATTCTGTTAATGTTCAGTATTTCAAAAATATTACAGTAGAAAATGGAAGGTGGGGAAAAAAGTGTAAACGGGAAGGGGGGGGAAAAGGAGGGGGGAAAGTATTTTTTTTTCCTTCTAGACCATTAACAGTGGGTGTCAGAAAATGGTGAATAAGACGGCTAGGAACAACAAGAAATTACACAGCTTCAAAAAATAATGCACTCACTGTTTCAGTGAACTGTAGTTTTATTGAACCGATGTAATGTGAATACATGAATCTTTCCGTGGAAATTAAATCCCATTTTTTGTACAGTGATTCGCACACCCGTATGCAGAACACGCAGGCATGATTAAAGAGGTTGATATTAACTTTTACACACGTGCAGGGAGATTTTTATTCGTGAATTCGCGACAATCCTCCTCCTTCGCGGCAATGATCTGAGTCAACCATATTAGTTGACCTGAGGTGGCTTCAAGAAAATGATGTCATGCCACCTCCAGTCATTCTACCTCCATGGGAAAAATTCACCCTCCCTTTTTTGTTGTTGTTGCTGCCGCCAGCCCAGGAGCTGGCCTAGCAAGAAGGAATTCCTGGGCCAACCCCAACCTCCTGCACCCTCACAATGTATAGATTTCTCTTTAATTTCTTCTTCCTTTCAAGAGGGAGAAATTGTGGTTTTCTCTCAAAAAGGCCCAACACAAAGGAATAGAAACCCCAAATATTTATTAACATATAGAACAATTACAAACCAAGTATGAAGTCTACCTCTAAAAATCCAATTAGCTAAAAGTACTACAAATTAGGAGGCTTCCAACCCACAGGACTCCTCCCAATACTAGCCCCCCCTTTGTGAACAGGCTGAAAGAAATCTAGGAGAAAACAAACAAAACCTACAGTTACCTTCCACTGGCTGCAAAGGACTACTACTAACTTATCTCCTGCCCCTACAGCATCACAGTAAGGCTAACCTTTCCTCAGGTCTCTTTCCCTGGGAGAAGCCAAGAGGTTCTGCTCTCTAATGCTTTTATCTTCATCCTAGTGGGGCCAACCACTCTCACCTTTTTACACATGAGGAGCTCTATCCATTTCTACTGCCAATGCAAGAAAGAATAGGACCTAAATGAAATAGTTTCATGACAACTCCTTTGAAAGCTTAAAATCAACATCCATTTTTAACCAGTAGGTGGTGTTAGAGAACCAGATGGATGATGCTTAGGTTAGCATCTATGCCAATGACATATTCTTTTGAGAGAACAGCTTCCCTTCAGACTCCTCAGACATTCTTAACCTACATTTTAGTTTCCAGAGAGAGCCCAGCTAATTATTAGCATGCAAGAGAGTGGAGAAGATATCCAAGGTTGCAATCCTATTCTTGCTTGTTACAGAACAAAATCCCACCGAAAATTAGTGGGACTGACTTCCAAATATACACACACAGGATTGTACTGCAGGAAAATTTCTGACAGACACTCACTGATAATATTTATTAAATTGATATTATAATAATGATATTGCAATATTCAGTATCATATCATTTTGATATTATAACATTTTTCCATGTTAGCATATCCTATTATTCTTGTTTCTCCAGATTTAACATCCATTTCAAAAGTTGTACTCAATGCTAGATAGAGTCACTACCTGGATGCATCTCTTTAGCTATGCGCTCAAGAGATCACTTCATAGCTACATTTAGTAAGTGTTAGTGACTGTTCAACAGCAACTATATTAGTAGGTAATTTGAAATGCTTACCTAATGGGCATAAGATGTTACAGGCCTTGTGGAAACTGATATGCTTTGAGGGCGGACAGCAACTTACAGATTCCTTGAAAGTTCTCAAGGCCAGGGCTCACAAAATATTTGTGTCTTTGAATCAACTTAAACAAATTTTTCACAAGACTGGTCCATGCTTTTAAGTGGGGTCCACAACTGTGCCCACCTGGGAGGAGAGGCAAGGAGGCAAAGAGGTCTCATCCATTTCCCTCTCTATCTGACACTGCAGAATGAGATGCCTGAAGGCAGAACTAGGACAACTCCTCTACAGACCACACTGGGCAAACCCCCACAGATGGCCACATACAATCCTTAATTATATGGCGTTTGGTTAAGAACTTGGTATGGGCCACGGCTGCATTGTGGATGGTGATGGTCTCAAATCACCTAATTAATTTTGGTGGCCTAGGGTTTTTTCCCTTTCTTCCTCTTTAGGGCCACATTAATCTAGTAGCAAAAGCAGCACATGCTACAGGCACTGCATATTTTAGGGCCCCGCACTAAATGCTTACAAGCCGTCTCTGGTGAAATCAGCATCTCCTGATCTGACAGTTTACATGTCTACATGTCAGGGGATCTCATGCCACATGGTACATAATCATTACAGGCATATTAACAGGAGACAAATGATTTCATTCAAATTTAACTTTACTGCAGGCACAATCCTACTGTGCCCCAGAGCTGGTGGAGCACATGCTCGGCTGGATTTGGCTGTAGCAAGTATGCCGGAAAGCACGTTGCAACAGTGGAAGAGTTCGAGGTGCTGGTGGGAAAGTTTGCCGGCTCCTGCAAAACTCCAGAAAGCACCGGAGCAGAGAAGGGCAGAGAAGGACCGAATGGGAGCCCTGTCTCCCACTGCAGAGGAGAGGGCCCCTTTATAACATGTGCCCCGCACTAGCTTAATCTAGTCTTGCTACAAGTAAACCAGTTGCAATGCCTAAATTGGACCTCCAGGTTTGGAAGCAGAGTTCCCCTATCATTTCCTAAGGACATACAACAAGGCAAAGGCTATATTTTGTGGGTTTCCTGAAAGTATCTGATTGGTCACTGTTGGAAACAAGATAATGGACATGACAGACTTTAGTGTAATCCAACAGGGCTCTTCTTATGTTTGTGCTATGCTAGGCTGACTGAGCTTTATGCTACCTTAAGTGATTCTTTGGCCCTGCACCTTAGGGTAAATGATTGAAGGCACACTACAACCCCCCCCCCCCAAATGTCTCCCTCCAGACAGTGTTTAAAGTCATGTATCTACTTCTGGCTGCATGTTAAAAGAAAAGAATTTTACATTGAACAACAAGATTAAAAAGTTAAAAATGTAATTATAGGAAGATGAATACAACGACTTTGGTCTTCAGAAGATATTGTTTCAGAGTCTTTGTATGCTCTGTACGAACGGCCAGTAGCTCAATGCACAATAAAGGCACTGTATATACTCGAGTATAAGTCAATATCATGGACAAGACAAGGGCAAGTTCTAAGCCCAAAACCATGGAATTTGCCATGCCCCATGAATAAGTCGAGGGAAAACTTAAGGGCATCTGCAATTCTTTGAATTAGATCATTTTGTCTGATTTTACCCAACACCAGATTCTGACAAATGATCTATCAGTAATTGTTACCTAAGAACTGTACAGTCTACATATTTATTAAAGTACAGGGGAAAAAACAAAATAAAACAGCAACATAGCAAGCAACTATTAAACGACTTGTTCCCAAACCTTTTAGCACTGGGACCCACTTTTGAAAATGACAGCCTATGGGGACCAGAACGGATGTCATTAGAGTAAGGGGAAGGCATGCTGGAATAATGCAACAAGGCACACACAAAAAACTGTTCAAGACGAGAACTGATTAAGCATATCTATCTGGATCAACCAAGGAATGCCTGTCACCCTGCTGAGCTCAGTTTACCCACTTGCAGAGCCCTGTACAAGCTTGGCCTGGCTTCTTGATGGCTGTTGTGCCAAGTTCTCTCTCTGCAATCTTAAGCCCATGGTAGGATAATTAGAGACCCTTCTATCATCCAAAACCACTTGAGTTTTACACAAGGCACCACTAAACCCCACCACCCATGAGAAGGCAAAATGCAGTCAGCTTGCCTGCTCAGCCACAAAGGTCCTCCTTCTTCCCCCAGTTGGTGACTCCAGGGTCATGGCAGCCCCACAATAATTCCCCACAGTCTCCAAGAGCACCCGTAGTTCCAACCACAATCCCCGTCCCAACAGCCTCAACTATTTCCCCCATCCATAACCCTTTCCCACCTCTCTACACCAATATCACTGATCCCCCCCAGGAGCTCATTTTATCCCCAGGGCCCTTATTATCCCCAATTGGATGCAGCTGTGAACCAGCTGCAGGCAGAAGGTTCTGGGTTAACCCCATAATTCCTGATTTGGACAAGGGGCCATGGCTGATATCATTCCCCATCTCCTCGGGGTCATCTTCTGCAATTTCCATAAAGATTACCCCCTCCCGCTAAGTTGGTTTGTTATGTTTTTCCAAGGAAAAGGCAGGGTGTGTGTGGCCTCCTCTTCTCTCAGATTCTCCTATATGCCTTGAGAGAAGAGCAGCACGCCTGCCTGGGAGTAATACTTAGGAGTAATAAAAGAGCCCGTCCCCTCCCCATCCAACAGTTTGCCTTCTGGAGCAAAAGAGAGCACAATCCCCACACCTTGAGGCTGCAGAGCCTCCTGAATTCAACTCAC
The DNA here is from genome assembly GCA_029204185.1 of Lerista edwardsae. Lineage (NCBI taxonomy): Eukaryota > Metazoa > Chordata > Lepidosauria > Squamata > Scincidae > Lerista > Lerista edwardsae. The sequence goes on along the minus strand of JAJKFI010000056.1, from coordinate 7,105,723 downwards.
ATGTTGCAGTAAACACTTATTTAATCAAGAGTAAATGCAACCCTGTAGCTCCATTTCACTTTCCATAAAGTTCAATACTCCTCAGCTTAGACTTCCTTCTTGAGTGTTTTTGGGGCCTACGTTCATCAGATCTGGACCATTCCGGCAGCGTTGCATTCCTCTCAACCTGCCCTTCCGAACGCAGCCTGGCACAGCTGCCTACTCATGAGTAAACACACAGTGTGGCTCATTTTCACTTTCCATAAGACTCTGTTCATTTTCCTCAGCTGCTTCTCAGCCTGAGGAAGGCTGAGCATGCCCAGAAGGCTCTGCAGCTCCCTGGCTTACAAATGTATTCGGGACAGCCATCAACCCATCATGTGACTTTAAAGTATTTACTGGGTTCCCCCGAATATAAGCCAGGTTTTTCTAGTCAATTTTTAGGCATAAATTTCTCGACTTATACATGATTATATACGGTACTCTGAAAAACTTCAGTTTGATCATTTTTCATTTTGAGCTTCTTCAACAGCTTCAACAGAACCACATGATCTGGAAAGAGATACTTAAAAGGACAGCACTCAAAAACACTCAACCAAGTAATTATATCTGAGAAGATTATAAAATAGAATTCTTCAATGCTTTGGAAGCTAGGATCTGCTTCTCTTCTTTCATTCTTGAATAAGGAGGTGACCAGATATTTTGCTTCCCCTGAAATTAGGATAGCATAAAATTTAAACACACTTTTTAAAAAAATCAACGATTTTGTGAAGTTATATAAACTGTTCCACTTGACTTGGAAGAGAAAAAGCACATGTGTACCCACTGGCTGAACGGCTGGAACAGATAGTGTGGGCAGTCCCAATTGCCTAAGGGGTGGGAAGAGATGGAGAAACGCTCCCCATAATTAGGCCATTTGTGTCATCAGAACCACATGATCTAGAAAGAGATCCATGTTCAGAAGTCTGTTTCCCTGCCTTGACTGCCCTCACTAAGGGAGGAAGAAAGATTTACTAGACAGGTTTGTTAACATTTAAGAGTGACCTGCTGTTGAGGGCTAGCTTCCTTCTAAGAGAAGTAACGTATTTCTACCAGGACAGATTACAGATTTCTGTAATTATGCCCTATTGTTATCAAGGTCTGGGACCTCCAAACCCCAGCCCACTGGCCAGATCTGGGGTTTGAAGAAGTCCCTCCCCCTGTGAGCGCTGTTTACCATTGAACCATGGCACAATGCTGAGTTTGCAAGTTGATCTGGTGACAGAAATGCTCTGGACAGTAGTGTCTGTCCAGACATCCTATTGCACAGCTGGCTGGGATGGAGGGTGATAGATGTGACTGCCCAGAGCATCCCTGCCACCAGATTGGCTTATAGGCACTCCCTGTGGGGAATCTGTGGGGAATCCATTCCAGGACCACCCCCTGAGGATACAGAAACTGTTGATATGGGGGAACCCTATCAATATGGCCCCCCACACCCATTAATGTTTACAGGTAAGAAAACATTCCTCCTTTATAGGTCACTATAAGCATGCACGCTTATACCAATGTGCAGGCAGCCTGAATGCTTGAAAAGACTAGATCAAAAGCTTACAGGAAGCAGTTAGCTTCCTTTTTTACGTTGACATTCAATCTAATTTTTAGCATTCAGGCTGTCTGCACGTCGCAATAAGCATAGCATAGCAGAAAGAAAGAACATTTTCTTAGTGGTAAGCAAATAACATTAAGAGGTCCGGGGTTGTGCCTCTCCCTGGATCCGTGGATTAATGCAACCAAAGATAATAGACCCGCCTGTGTATCCCATCTTTCCTCTAAGATGCTAAGGGCAACGTACACATTTCCCCTTCTCAATTTTATGTTCAAACAAGCATCCAATTCTGGAGTTTTCTATCAGCATCATTAGGCATAAAGTGCTACCCAATCCTACACCAGGCTGAATTTACGTTCTTGCAGGGTGCACAGAAGACCATAGCATTGCATAACCAACCACTGAACAGTCAAAAGAAGCCAGGGTTTCTGACCAGAGTTTTATTTTACTTTCCTAAAATAAAACGGAAATGCCAACAATGATCCTGTTTTTGCCTTTGAGGACAGATCAAAGCATGACCTTTCATGAAACGAATGAAACACACCAGCACAAGTGCAGGTTTGATAACCCAATTTTGGAGAGAAAAGCATGCACACACAGAAATGAAAACTTCCACACAAGCATCAAATCGCTGAGCAAGTACCCAAGGCCAAGCTATATGACCAGCAGTCTCACGTGATGAACCTGTTGTGGAGCAGTACCACTGCAGACTTCAGGCAGGTGATTGGAGGATTGAACTTAAACTAAAAATTTTGGCATCACAACATACCAAATTAGCTAGGCTAAAACCTTTTCCGTGACAGGCCAGTTTTGTATGTGCAGTTGGGAAAGCTTGGGAACTCATCCCTGGTTCAGATTCTAGAACAGCTCAGAATCAACAAACGTGGCCAAGCAACATGTACACTGCGCCCGACTTCGCTATACTTGCCTGATCATGACAGCAGCCACAAAAAGAGTCGTCGCAAAGCAGCCCCTTTGACAGTCTGCATTTTTCTTCTGTCTTTGGTGCATTTCCCCACCACAGTTGTCGCAGCAACGGCACATGCAGAAGCAAAGCCCCGTCAGAGGTAGCAACAGAACGAACAGGATGCCCAGAGCGGCAGAGACTATAAAACCGATTTCATAGTAAACAGCCTGCAATGCAGACAGAAACAAGTAAGAACATGCATTAAAGCTGACATTCATTACAGGTAACCAAAGTAACATTTTTGGTTGCCATAATTAGGAAAGTCCAGACTGGCAAGGGAGGGATGGTGTGTTCAAGATGTTTCTTTTTTAAAAAAAATTGTCACTTGTGTTTAATACAGTTAAACCTCAACCGCAGTCTAGTGTCTTCCTTGGGGGCGATGCAAGGGTAATAGGCTACCTAAGAATGCAAGGTGCAGGAGTTTCTAGTGATACAAGTTTCTAGTTGTCTTGCATGCTTCCTGAGGCATCTGGTGGGTGAGATACTGGAAGCTGGACTAGATGGGCCCTTGACCTGATCCAGTGAGGCTGTTCTTATGAGTTCCAGCCACCGACTTCCAAAGTTAGTAGTAGGGCTACAGTCAGGTGCTGCAAAAGGGGCTACAGCATCCCTTGAAGAATTAAGCCACCACATTGGATGAATCCACCACTCTGTGCCTGACAGAGGAGAGAGGTACCATGCAGCACTGATTCCACCCAGTAGCGAAGCAGCACAGTAAGTACAGTAAGGACTGCAATGTGCCATGTAAACAGCCCCTCCCACTCACCATCAGTTGCCATTGCTGTCCTAAATGGCTCCAACAGCGAGTGGGAGGGATCATTAAACAGCACGTTGCAGCACCTATTGTACTTACTGAACCCTCCTCCAGCTGGGCTACTGATGCCACCCCCTTTTCTCTGACATATGGCCAGTGACATGTCCCAAGAGGAGGAGGAGGACACACCAAACTACTTGATGCAGCCCGTGCTACAGCTGTTGACCTACACACCAAGGGTTCTTGATGAGACTAAGCAAGCCATAATTCAAGAGTCTGAGGAAGTTTGATCCAGAAGGGAAAGAGGAGAGCCTTCCGGTTGTGTTCAGGAGGTGGTCTAAGGTATGATATGGATGCACACAGCCTCCCCAGGCCTCAGAACACACCCTGACACAACCAGAAACTGCTTCCAGTTGTGTTTGGAGGTCCTCTAATTGCCCCAACCTTGGATTTAATTGTCCGTGGATTTCAGTATCCACGGGGGTGTGTGTCTAGGAACAGGAACACTGATTCCAAGGGTCAATTGTACCTGAAGTGGTGTGAAATGCTAAAGGAACTGCGGAGGCAGCAATAAATCTAGGTACATGTAGATACTTCCACCCACATAAATCCACTCTGATGGTATCTACCTACTCTGCAAGAAACACTCCAACCCTTCAGGAGCTCCTCTTTTGCATGGTAAGGAAATGCAGCCTCTGGACAAACACCTTTACAATACCTGAACCAGGATTAGAGCAATCACAGAAGTAGTCAGAGCCACCCCAGTACAGGTACATGTAAAGGGGGTCTAACCGGAGTCAGGAAAAAATTATTATGTTTCAGAGTACAAAAGTTTGAGTGGTAGAAGCTGCAATACCCCTATAAAGGAAGCACAACTGCAAGGTGAGGTAGCAGGATATTTTGCAGCAACCTCTAGTGTGGATTCCTAGCATGCTCACACATACACAAAGACTAATTGGAAACAACTTGTGGTCACCCCATGACATTTATTGAAGGAATTTCAAGTGAGAATAAGGAAATACGCCTTCATGCCACCAGCAGAATAGTTGGGGGGTCTGTAAGTACTACAGACATTACAACATGTCATGTATGTACCCTCCACTCATCATTGGAGCCATTCCAGGCACAGACAGTAACCATTGCGGCCTGGAATAGCTCCAACAGTGAATGCGAAGGGCTGCTTACATGGTGTGTTGAAGCGCCTGCAATATTTACTGTGTCCCTACCCCGACTATGCTACTGCACACAACATGTTAACTTACAGAATTAGCTGTTACAAAACATGGCAACAACCACTGGCTAAAATGTCTTTGAAAGGGAATTTGGTAAATTCATGAAGGAGAAAAGACTATCAATGCCAATTTGCAATGGCAACGCCTTGGAGCTTCCAAATTCCAGGGCAGTATACCACGGAAGACCAGCTGCTAGGGGACAAACAACATGGAGTTATGGCTATATTGCATTCATGCCCTGCTTGCAGGCTTCCAAAGGCACCTGGCTGGTCAGAGTTGGAAATGGGATGCTAGACGAAGATGGACCTTTGGTTTGATCCAACATGCTGCTGCTTAATACCTACTTTAATTGTTTTCCCAAATAAGGAGAATACACCAGCCGCAAACACAACTGCTAAACAAAGAGAACATTTTCAGAAAGCTAAAGCACAATGAGGTACCTGAATTTTGGAATACCATCCAGGCAAGTCACAAATATTTGCGTGAATTACTTTCAATGACTAGCTTGGAAGTCATATTTAAACATATGGCCACGCTGTACATTGAATGGCCTCTTCCATTTGCAAATACCAGATTATGACAAGTGCAAAGGGAGAACAGCTGCCAGGCATCCTTCTGTAGGGCAATCTGAAAATCTGGGTTTTTTTTCCCCACCAGCTACACAGCATCACGCTCCAGTTCTGCTCTCCATGATCTTCCCCCAAATTCTCCCCCCACACTTTCTCAATGAAAAGAGCTCCAAGCACCAGCATAACTCATTTATACCACTGACCCAATTACAATTACAAGGAGAGAGTTATGTATGTTAGATACACAGAAACTAGAAATATTTAACCAAAGTTACTCTGTACACAAAATCAGAAAAGCGGCATTTGACCAAGTTCAGCTAACTAGGTTATCAACCACCCAACCAAAAGCATTTGAAGGAATGCCCAGCAGAGCACAGCAAAGGAAACGGGAAAGAGCAATGCAGTATATGGGTTATTGGTTAGCTGTTAACATTTTTCCAAGTAACAGAGAGCATCAGATACAACAGGAGGCTTTACCTGAAGAGTCAGGACAACATTTTCTGGCTGTGGAAGTCAAGGCAGATGGAAAGTGTATGTGATGCACAGGCAGCATGCATAAAAACAAGGCAGGTGAGCGACAAATGAATCAGTCAAAGATATGTTTTAGAGCAATGGTTCCCAACCTTTTTAGTACCAGAACCCACCCACCCACCCCTTTTAGGTATGACAACCTGTTGGGACCTCCCTAAAATGGTGGCAGAGGGTTAAAAGTAAGTTTTCAAGATGTGGCGCCCTGATTTTCAAGCTTTCCAAAATGGCGGCACCCAGCTCTCAGTGACCCCTTGAAAATCAACTCAAGAACCCCTTGGGAATTGCAACCCCCATGTTGGGAACCCTTGTTTTAGAGATTATCAAACTAAAAATCAATTTATAGGAGCCATACATATTTACCACCCAAACTGTCCTCTGATATTAACCCTGTGGTAAGTCTTAAATCATGTTTCAAAATTGCAGTGTCCTCAGAAATATTCTCTTTGCAATTTTGACACATGATTTAGGATTTCCAGCAAAGTTACTAATCGGCACTCAATTTCTTGTTGGTCTCTTCGTTAGTCTCTACAATAGACTTGGCCCTTTTTTCTGTTATAGCTCTGCAGTTTATTTCTTCAGCTTGAACTCTGTAAAAAGACCAATTTATATTATTACTGCGACTAAATTTTGCTATCCAAAAAGTGAGTTGTTGAAGCAGAACTACCCTATCTGGATGCATTTTATTGTCCTGGAGGACTATATAGGAAGCTTATTCTTAAATTCTTATTTACAAAGCTGCATCATCTATCATGGACAGAGCCGAGTTCCCCGTTTTGATGAGCTGTGTCAATTTTTACAAAGGTTGATTTATACATATTCAAATAATGCCGACTCTTCATTCCCACAAAGACAATCTCTCTTGTTTATTGTGCTCCCCTGCTGTGAACATAAATAAATTACCTGAAAACAATACTTCCATGAAAGCAAGATAGCAGAGTCCTGACAGAGCAGAAGATAGTTCTTCTAGATAGTTACTAGAAGATAGTTACTAGCCCACCAGTTCTCAAACTGTGGGGCCGAAAACCACTAGTGAATCATGACCCTATTTTTGGTGGTTTGCAAATAAAAACTAACAGGGCAGATTAGGCTAAGTGCATCAAGGGTTAAGAAAGCTGCTTCTTGATGGAGGGATACTGCTGCCCAATCACACCCCTTAGCCTTTATGGATCAGGCAGCAGTTTCTAGGGCCGCTAAAAAGTTTCAGAACCACTATACTAGATGATCAGTTATACTGCATGGTTCAGTTACAATAAGAATGAACCTTCTTTAAGGAATTTCAGTTCCCCCCTCATCTCTTTGGCAATTCTCTTCCCTTTGAGAGAAACCAGGATCAAGTCTTCTAACCTTGATTTTCAGGGCACCAGTTAATCACAGCTTGCCAGTCCATCCAAATCAGCAAACAATGGTTTGTCTCAAACTGAGAAAGGGAGGAGTTGTTCTGAAATTAGTGGTGGTGTATTTGCAGTGAATTTTGAGCTCCTTCAAAAATGATGCTTAGGGAAATTGTTTATGCTTGTCAAAAGGCAGGCGAGAGCCCCTAATTATCCAGGGTCTTTTTTCAGAATTTGATTCAGCCTCTATTAAACCCTTCTTGTTTACATAATTGCCAAATCATGGTTTGGTGTTTTGAGGACACTCTACATCTCACGGCTCTCTTCTCCTTCTCTTTCCTTCAGTCACCACATGCACTCAAATAACTGTGATTGTTTACCTTCATTAATAAAATTTCCCCAGAATCTTTTTTTTTTAAAGAAAATATCCGATTATGGATTACGTGGAATCTAGGCTACCGGAAATATTTATGTAATGCCATCACACAGTTTTGGCAGAATGAGATCTGTAAATTTGTTCTTCATAAGATAACTTTGCTATGTCTACTTTTCATTTAACAAACACCTCTGTTAAAAAAGAAACTCCACAAACATAGACACACACACACGCAAAACCGAATAAATAGTACAAATGGAAAAGTTACCTTTTGATAATCACCCGCCGTACTTCCAAACTTCTGCTGTGCTATTTTTTTGATAAGGTCTGAAAATAAAGCAAGAACATTTCCAATAGGTTAGGGAGTAATCTTTTGACGACAACTCTGAAAAAAGGAACTATTCAAGTGTCACTAGTCCTTATTGGTGAAGCATCTGTTAACTGGTAAAAGCAGGGAGCCTTTTGTCATATGCATTTTGACATGTAAACAGAAAGAGAGTTCAAGATACTTCGCAACGCCTGCTAAAATAAGGCTTTAGACATCATCAGTAATGTATTCCATGGGGCTGACTGGACATTACTTTCTTTGTCCAACCTCTTTACCTCATCACAAGAAGAGTGGTTGGGCAGCAGGCAGGAAACTCCCAATTGACAACAAAAACATAAAAAGACATCATCCAGTGCAGAGTATCTTAATTAGGCAAATAAAATTTTCTTGTGGCGTAAAATGAACACAACTCATCAGCTGAGAACACATGAAAGAGAGACAGCTGCATGTGCCAAAATACTGTTGGCCCTCAGGGGATCCTTTCCTGGATTATGTTTCTTGTTGTGGATGCCCTCCTGAGGATCCCAAAACCCACAGTTAAATACATAGGTTGGGGCCATCAGAGGACCTTCACATGTGACCAGAAGTGCCTTCTAGATGCATCCAAGGAGGTGTTCTGAAGTCCAGGGAAGTCGCACGTGGCCTCCCCGCAACAACCGGAAGTGCCTTTCTAAGGCCTCTGGAAGGCATTCTGATGCTTGGGAAGCCATGTGCAGTCTCCCTGTGCCTTGGACCACCTCCCAAAAGCAACTGAAAGGCTCCTCCAGCTGCATCCAGGGGGCACAAATGAGGCCCTCCTGAAGTGCGCTGGGACTCACATTGGGTCAAATCTGTGGTTCCTGAACCCAGGGCCTCCAAGAGGAATTTTATCAGGGGTACCAAGTTTATTTTGGTATAAGTTTATTCCCAAAGGGGAAGGGGCAACGGGGGCAGGCAAAACAAGGCAGGGGGAGGTCTATCAGGCTTCTCAATGTGGAGCTGAGGTCTACTTGCCCCTCGGCAGCTGATACAGCACCATGAAAAATCAAACACAGTCCTACGGCTTTTAAATATAGAAAAAAAAAAACTAGCATCATTGTATTTAGGCTCACACAAGGGTGGGAAGTGCCCTGTGTGTGCCAAAACTGCAGCTGCTATAGTCCTGCAGCGGTGTCCCTAAGCTCCTATACACTTCTTCAAGCGGATCCTCAAGCCAAAGAGGCCAGTTGCCTCCCTGATTCAACACTGTGTTAAGGAGTGTCAATTCCTGGTCTTGGTGCATATGGCTTGCAGCAGTAGCTACTGCCCTGTACCAGCATCCCACTCGGGCAGTGAATCTGGGTGAGATCAGATAATGTAAGTTCTCAGGAAATGTCTCGGGCCCCCTCCTTTGGCCCCCTTTTTGACCCTGGGCACAAATTGCCCCTTTACCCCCCCCCACGGACCCTGCCTAAACCCACGGATAAGGAGGACTAACAGTAGACAGCTACACATGTTTACAGCTCTAATTTCTATCATGAAGCATTTGGAACTACACCTGGACGGGTTCCACTACTGTGGTGTACAAGTGCAGTTTCTCTCTACTGCTCCCTGTGCTCTCCTCTCCTACAAAAAAGAAGAAAGCTGAAGGGAATCACCACAGGGGTACCACTAGGCTTTAAATCTAGCATTCAACCTTCTTTGACACATTGCTGGCTAATAGCCCAGGATGATTGGCTGATGTTGCACCTGCAGAGTTAGTAACTACAGAGTGTCAGTTGGGAACTTCTCTAAGGGTTTAGAAATGAGATGCCCGCTACAGCTTCAAGAATATGCTATTAAGGGTGCACATTCATGCCCTACTGATTGAAACAGCCATCCACCCACAGGCACACAAGACCTATTAGATTCTATTTTGTTTTGCAAAACGAAGGACAATCTAAATGAATATTTTTCATTGTTTCATTTATTGCTGTTATCCCCATTGCTTTCAAAGACTGTATGCAAGAAAACTGCCCATGAAGGGCAAGCAACACACTACTGTAGACCCTCTGCACAAAAGGAGTGGATTTGTTTTATTCCCCACCAGCCATTTCCCCAATGCCCAGCCTCTAAAATCTGCTTATTGGGATCAATGGACAAGTCTCTTTGAAGGGTCATTCCCATGGAAAGCAGTGGGAAGAGAGTAGAGTCTCATTCTCTCCTTCCTGTCACCGCCTCACCCCCTCAGTTCATCAAGTGATTAGGGGTCAGACTTGCCTTAAAGTATTGCAGACATTCAACTCCTCCCCACTGATCCAAAGGCAACCTTCTATAAGCCCCCCATTTTCCTCGACATGAGAGTTTCTCCTCCTGCTTCCTCACACCAATTAATAACTAGGGTTTGCCAAATGCTATATTGCCAAATGTCATATTATATTCAACCATATAGAGATGGTTGAATATACAATAGGCCCTTGATATCTGCGGGGATCTGTTCCAGGACTCCTCCAAACACTGATTGCTGTGGATAATTAAATCCATGGTTGGCCATCACAGGACCTCCCGGACATGACTGGAAGATACTTCCGCTTGCATACCGTGGATAAGGAGGGCCCATGGTGCACGGAAAGCAGAATCCTACAGAATTAAAATAATAGTTTAACACTATTCGTATTTCTGAAGTCTCCCCTTACAACACTTTTCCTTCTGGAGGGATTTATTCATAGAGGATCATTTAATTTTTTTTTCTTTTTCCTGCCATCTGTTAATCTACTAAGAACATAAGAGGAGCCCTGTTGGATCAGGCAAAGGTCTATCTAGTCCAACATTCTGTATCTTGAAGTGGCCCACCAGATGCCTCTGGGAGCACACAAGACAACAAGATGCCTACATCCTGTTGCCACTTCCTTGCACCTGGCATTCTGAGGTAGCCTTCCTCTAAAATAAGGAGGTTGCACCACCTATCATGGCCTTTAGCCTGCAATGGACTTGTCCTCCAGAAATCTGTCCAATCCTTTTTTATAGGCTCCTAGGCTAGATGCCATCACCACCTCCTGTAGCAAAGAGGTCCACAGATTAATTACCTGCTGGGTAAAAAATATATATTTTCTTTTAACTGTTCTGACTCCACCAACACTCAATTTTAGAGGATGTCCCCCGCTTCTGGTGACATCCTACCTCATTCAGCTACACATAGACCAGGCCAGAACTGCATTCCATCTCAAAAATATTGACATCCAAGGAACTGGCTTTTATTATGACGACATTATTTTCCAATTAACAAAATTACTTTTACTGCCTGCCAGAATAGATGTAAGAGGTTGAGTATGACTAATAATCCCAGGCTTTGACATAGTGCATGTTTCATCACAGAGGTTAAGAGGGATTTGCCTTCTAAAACTCGCTCAGAGGACTAATTACATTAATTCTTTACTCAGTCGCTTTCCCAGTCTACTGGCGCATTCGAGGGTGCCATCTGCCTCATCAGATTTTCTGCTCCCTCCCAAGCAACAAAACACTTTTCACATTTCTGCGTCTCTCTTTAGGAAGGTGCTAAAGTCAATCTTATTTGAGCTAATAGTTTTGTTTTCACTTATCAGCTCCGTGTTGAAGGACTCATAGAAGAATCTGCACCACTGGTAAGAAAACTGCTGCTTGCCTCGCAACACAAATGTGCCACTAAGGAGTTTGTGCCACAAACTAAGGAGATAGCAAGAGAGAACAAAGGCTTAGCGATAATCTCTCTAGACATTAAGTACCAAGGAGAAATGGGAACACTAGGGCCCTGCCAGGAAAGCTTTGCATGAGGGAGTGACAGGTAAACAGTTGGACCAATATATAAATGTCTTCTTGGGGATGAACTACGTAACACACAAAATAAGCACAGTGAAGCTGTAACACAGCAGGTCACACTAGAACCCACTTTCTAAAATGACACTCTATTGGGACCCACCTAGCTTTACAAGGCTTTTTAAAAAGGTGAGGCAATGTATTTATTTACAAGTAATATTGTATTTATTTGCAAAAAAAAAACACCCTTTGATTCATTTCTCAGAAAGAGGCAGGCCTAGTGAATAGTTCCAAGGCTTGAGGGACTAAGGGCGCAATCCTAACCTGGAGTTGGGCTGGCACAAGTCCATTGTGCTGGCCTAGGGGTATTGGAAATGCACTGCAAAGCACATTTACACCACTCTGAGTCTGAGAGTGTTGCAAGTGCGCTTTACGGTGCATTTGCGACACTCCTAGGCCACCTAACTCCAAAGAATTGCGCCCTAAGTTATGTGACCCAGCCTTCACCTGCCCCCACTATCTGTCACTGTTGGGACTTGGAGAAAAAAAAACACAGGGGGGAAAAAATATGCTCAGGCATTTCTCTCTCAAAATTTACACAAGTTTGCAAACTTCAAGAACTCAGCTGTTTGCACAGCAATTGGCTGCTAGCTGATTTTTGAATAGCCTTGGGGCTCGAGGCAATGAGTTACCTGATCTTTCTATCACCGGTACTTTCGTTGGAGGCTCTGCGGGACCCACCAGAAATCGATTCACCAAGTGGGCCCTGACCCACAGTTGGAGAAATGCTGCTCTGACACCATTTAACTGTACAGGTGTGCCCCAGTATCCACTGATTTGTTATCCACGGTTTCTCAAACTGGACATAACTATCATAGGTTGTGACTTATAATTGAATTTTCCTCCAATAATAAGAGCTGCTTCCTTACATCTCCAAAGAATGCCCACAAGGGATAAAAATCTAATGCATGTGTGCCCCAGCATCCACTGATTCAGTATCCATGGGTTCAATTATCCACGGATTAAATAGGGACGCCTATTAAAAAAGATAGGGGAACATTAAACAAATCTCTTTTTTAAAACCTTACTGCAGCAGAACCATTGTTGCTCCCTGTCTTTAAAAAGACATCCCCATACCCACAGTTTCAGGTATCCATGGGGAGGGGGTCCGGAACGGAACGCCAGCAGATACCAGGGCATGCCTGTAGCATCTGTCCTGACTTTGGCTCTTACTATCAGAATATGGGCATGCCCCAATACCTGCGGTGGGATAGGTTCCTGGGCTCCCCATGGATACTGGAAACTGTGGATAAGAGGGAACCTATGTTATGTACAGGATTCTTCCCTGCCGCCACAACCCCAGTAAGAAGATTTTTTTAGCAACCCAATGTTAGAATAAAGAAAGATAAGGGGGACCTCCAAATCCATGGATAATTGAAACCATGGATATGGAATCCGTGGATATGGGGGTCACTTTTACTGTATACATGACTGTATAGTACTATGGGACAAATTCCATCTGTATATACCAGATCTAAAATGCTTCTTTAGGCCTAGATATAAGAGATCGCCCCTGAATTGCCCACACTAAAACAGGTTTGTTCATATCCTAATTGTACATTCAACAATGCTTCTAACCAAGTACAAGCAGACAAAGTCATGCTCTAGACTCTCAAAGATGTAAACTAAAACAAAGGGCAGAGGTTCCAAAGGAACCTGGCCAAGAAACTTACAGTATCAGTAGCAAGATATAAGTATTTTGCAAGACCACACCTTTGCCACAGCAATGCTTTTAGGTGCACTCACAGCTGTGTGAGGTATGTTAATAAACTTGGATCTGAAATTTTAAGCCCATTTTTAGAAGGAAGGAACATAGAAAGCTATCCTACATCAAAGTCAGACCATTGATCCATCTAGCTCAGTACTGTCAACACTGATAGACAGCTGCTCTGCAAGGCTTCAGACAGGAATTTCTCTCCTGACTTGGAGATGTCAGAAATTTAAGCTGAGACCTTCAGCAAGCAAAGCAAAGGCTCTTCCATGGATCTCCAGCCTGCCTCTCAAGCTTCAAACAGCAGGTCACTTAATGCCATGGCAGATGTTCAGGAACAACTATAGTTGGACCTCAGTATCTGTAGGAGTTCCATTCCCGGATTCCTCACCGATACCAAAAACCATGGATAATGGAATAATGGAATCTGCAGGTGGGGTTCAATAAGACCTATGGACATGACTGGTCGTGCCGGGAGGCCAGGTGAGGGCCTCCAACATGGGCCCAGCACCCATACCAAGTCAAATCCATAGGTGCTGAACCCACCTTTAGTCTCTTCCACAATGAATGCACTAACATTATAGCAGTCGAGACATCAAGACTAATGGTGGCAAGAGTATCTGACACGCCATACTTGAGAAGATTGAGTGTCCTTTGCTTGAGTGACACCTTAGTGGCAGACGTACCTCTGCGGGCTGGACTTCCTGCAACTATTTGCATTCATATACTGTGCTCCCTGACACTTCCTACATTGGCCCAGGCAAGATTCACATTATTACAAGACAGAGAGGAGTAGGAAAAAATGATAACAAATGTTTTCCTTTCTGTGGAGAAACTTTATCTTCCCACGGTGCAAACACTCCCGTAGATTGGCCGTTTTTTCTCCGACATTGAGAATAAGACAGCCTGACACCCGAGATAAGACAGCGCTGCCCAGAAATCTACAATACAAATAAATTCTCTTGGCTACATCAAGCATATAGTAACAGATGTGACACTCTTGAAACACTATTCATACACCAGATAATTATTCTGGGGAAGACAATTAAAAATAACCACAGAACTGTAAACAATATGGGGTGGGTTTCCACCATCATTAGTTTTGCTTTTTCTGGCTAACTCAAGGCCTTTCCTGGGGCACCATCTGGTCCTGGTAAGGATTTGCAGCAGATTAAGGGCAAGAGTTCAAGCCAGGGTATTGCCGGGGGTTTCTTTCAACCCGCTACAACTTCTGAAACCTTCGTATGGTCTGCATGCTTAGAAAGCACCTAGATTCACTCTCCAAGCAGCCCCAGTACCACCACTTGATTTTCTTTCAAATTTCACTTTCTCACCACCATTTTTGAGAGAGAAAAAATAGTTTTGGGCATTTGAAGAAGGAGTAAACTCTACCTTCGGAGCACCAAATTTGGAGTTTGTTTATACCGAGTCGGACCCTTTGGTCAATCTAGACTGGTGGTCTCCAAACCACCGGACCGCTGTGTTTGAAAAAGGTCTTCTCTGGCGTTACGGAGCTCAACGTTCTGCGTGGCTGCCTGTTAACTTCCCCTCTAAAGTCACTTTGGGCAGCTGCTTCCGCTGGAAATCCAGGCACAGAGCCTGTCAGGGTGAAGGGCAGAAGAGGCTACCCAGCGCGACTTTTGGTGAAGAAAGGAGAGTATGTTAACAGGCAACGGTGCGGAACTGAAAGCTCTGTGCACGTTGGGGAAGACACTTTGCAGGTGCTGGATCCAACCCATGGGCTGGAGTTTGGCACCTGCTGATCCAACCTATCACCACCTATTCTGATTGGGCTTCTCCAATGTCTCAGGGAAAGGCTCCTCCCAGTCCTGCTACACCAGGATTCTTTATATAGATATATATACCTAGATATAGAAGAGATTCAGGGCCCAATCCTAGCCAACTTCCCAGCACACATGCAGCTGTTCCAATGGGCATCTGCTACATCTTGTGGTGGGAGGCCAGTCACTGAGGCCTCCACAAGGTAAGGGGATGTTTGTTCCCTTGCCTCGGGGTTGCATTGCAACTGCATCAGTGCTGGAAAGTTGGATAGGATTGGGCCCTCAGCCTGCATAGTTCTGGATTCACAGCAAGTGCTGAGCTGCTGAATTATGGCTACTGCTGTAGGTTAACCATAACAAGAGCTAGTATTCAATGAGTTCAATGGCTGGCATCTTTGGCAACCAACTACAGTCTTAGTTCCTAAAAATACAGGAATGCTCTCGAAAGACACGCCTGTCCTTAAAATGCACAGATGAAAAAATGTCAGCAATGTAAAATGGAAAGATCACCTCCCAATACCCAGGTATCTCGGACAGTAGTTTCAAGGCACTGTTGACCTCCTTGGACATGGATCAGTGAGAGTACCTTTCAGGGATCTAGAAGGCTGCAAAATTAGCCAGAAGTCCGGTCTGAGGGAGAACACTCCACAGGAGTATCCATATGAGGAGAATTCATCCCTGAAGCTTACAGAATTCAGATTCCTCAAGCAAAGAAGCAGAATTCTTTGTCTTATCACTCTGTCAACTACCAAAAACAGGTGTGACCAAACCTTTTAACCCAAGGGGTAAGCAAGTTTGAGAGAAAGGCACAATGCATATTTATTTACTAAAACGGAACCTCAGTATCCACAGATCTGACATCCACAGATTTAACTCACCAGCAGACACCAGGGTCATCATCGCAGTGCATTCTGGGACGACATCAGGAGGAGCCAGGAACCTCCATGTGACCCGGAAGTGGGTCACTAGAGCTATTTTTAGTCCTGAGAGGCTTAGAAACCATGTAGTTCGAGGGTGTGAAGGTAAGAAATGCTATTTTCATGCTTTTGTTTTAAAGGCATTTAAATAGCGCCCCTGGTATGCACAGATTTTGGTATCTGTGGGGATTCCAGAACGGAACCTCCGCAGCTACCAAGGTCACACTGTACTTGTATTTGTAGATCCTTCTCGAAACTACGATTGCTGTCTTTCCCCAACAGATGCAAGTGTGGTTAATCATCATGTTTGCATCATCCAAGGTAGTCCTCATCAGACTACCATTCCAGAGTTGTTTAATCTAAGTTAAAATTGAAACAACTGAACTACCTCCACTTCCTAACTTTAAACAATACTTTAAAAAAAATTGCATTGCTGAATTACCACAGAACCACCATCATACACAAGAACAAATAAGGAGAGCAGGTGTAACACAGCAGTTGCGGAAGTGAACCATATGCCAAGAGGCACCATCTTGGTTCAGATGTCACATCAACCACAACATGAGGGCAAATTTGCCTTTTAGGGTACCTCAGCATGAAGAACTCCAGATGCTCGAGAAAAGCACTACACTATATCATGTTGTTTGAACAAAGAATGGAAATACAAAGCCTGCCAAAAGGCAAGTGATTCACACAAGGTCAAACAATAAACAAACCTAAAAGCTAGGATTAATATTAATCCATTAACTCAAGAGTGTTTCACAAAGGCTTTCACTTAACTTTAACAGTCTTCACCGAAGCGAAAGAAGTAGCATTCATGCGGCTGGTTGGATTACCTCCAATATATATTAACCCAAAACACTGACAAGGAGAACTGAAAACTGAGAAAAGGTATTTTCATTTCACAAAAGCCAAAGTTGGAAGAACAGCAGGGAATTATCAATCCACCAACTAACGAAATGGGATGCTAATAAAAAGGCAGAATTTCATTATTTCCTCTCAGTAGAGGATTTTCACAGAAAGACAGACATTCCAGAGGAAAAAACGCTATTAAAGGGATCAATACTGTTTATGAGGAATGAGAATAACATTTACTGGATAAAGCTTGACAAATTTTACAAAGGCTAAAAGGCATCAATTTTGAACTCATACAATCCAGCTGGTCTCCCTAGTCATCGGAGAAGACTTTGGTATCCACTGACTTGACTAACCACTGATACCAGGGTCGATTTTTAAATGCCTTGTAACAAGGAAAAAGAAGGCCAAAATCCCATTTCCTACCTTCCTACATTTCACTATTCCCCCATCTAATGGCTGAATGTAGTTTAGCCACCTATACCAATATATTCAAAAACGGCAATGGAAGAATAAGAAGCTTGGAAGTGGGTCTTAAAGCTGTTTTTTCACCACTGATTTCAGTATCCACTGATTTTGGTATCCACTGGGGGTACCAGAACAGAACTCCAGTGGATAATGAGGCATGGCTGTACCATCACCTAGGAAGGTGCAAAGGGTAGCAGCAAGACATAGAGCCTTCTCAGTAGTGGAACTAACTATATATATAGTTCTACTATATGGAACTACCTCCCTCTTGATTTAAGAACTGCTCTCTCCTTGTAGAGTCAGTGAGGCCTGAAGACATTTTTGTTTCGACAAGCCTTCTGAGCTCTTTTAATTACATCCCACTTTTATAAGCTCAGTCTTTCTTTTATAAAGGTGCTGGCTGCTGCTCTTATATTTTATTATAATCATGTTTTGTTATTTTAAATATCGTCTTGATTGTTTTATGGTTTTTAGTTTATTGGGAATTTTTTTGCTTTTTTAATGGTGATTTTAAGTTTCTTGCACTCTTACATTTGTTTTCTGTAAGCCGCTTTGTGTCCCTTTAGGGAGAAAAGTGGGATAAAATACAGGTAGTGCCTGAGTATCCACTGACTCAGTATCCACTGATTTGACTCACCAGGGTCCACCTTTAAATGCCTTGTAACAAGGAAAAGGGGGCCAAAATTGCATTTCCTACCTTTGTACATTCCATTAGATTCACAATTGCCACTTTGAAAGTCCAGTGAGAGAGACAGGACAGTGCCTCTCCTAAGAGGACACCTATCTTTCACTGGTAGTTTTAGTAAGTACCTGTATTAAAAATTAGGTGAGTTTCTAAAGGAAACAACAGCTGCCCAACTAATCTGGGGCATCTGTCAATCAAGTAGCCAACTAATTTCACAACACCAATTCTGATTAGCACACACAGATCAATGTGGGAGAAGAGAGTATTATTCCCTTAATACCTGCCCAGTGGACCTGCCCACTGATCCAATCAGTGAGAAAGATTACATGTGCCACTTCCTCTGGGATAAATCTCCCTCTGGAACATATGAAACCAGTAGCGTAGCTACAGGGGGAAGACACTGTAAGTACTGCAGGCATGCAACGTGCCTCCCAATCACTGTTGGGGCCATTCTGGACGGCAACAACTCCTCACAGGCCTGTGTGTTGCCATTGACACCTGGAATGGTTCTAATGGTAAGTGCGAGGGACCGCTTACGTGGTGCATTGCGACACCTGCAGTATTTAACATGCTGCCGCCCCTACAGTTATGCTACTGTATGACATGGCCTCCTACAGAGTTGATCTAGCTCAGTAGTCACTGGATTTTCCCAGCCCTAATCTGAGATGCCAGGGAGCTTAGGCCTGGGAGCTTCAGGCAAAAAATATGCCCCTGAGCTAAATTTTCTCCCTAAAGAACTATTTCTTTTTCAGGGTAAGAAGTATGGAGGGGGAAGGGAATCAATTTGGAACAGGACCCTAGCTAAGTTGTTGTTGTTGAGTCGCTAAGTCGTGTCCGACTCTTCGCGACCCCATGGACCACAGCACGCCAGGCCTCCCTGTCCTCCACTAGCTTCCGGAGTTCGCCCAATTTCATGTTCATTGCTTCGGTGACACTATCTAACCATCTCATCCTCTGCCGCCCCCTTCTCCTTTTGCCTTCCATCTTTCCCAGCATGAGGGTCTTTTCTAAAGAGTCCTCTCTTCTCATGAGGTGGCCAAAGTATTGGAGCTTCAGGATTTGTCCTTCCAGGGAGCAATCAAGCTTGACTTCCTGGAGGATTGACCGATTGGATCTCCTTGCAGTCCAGGGGACTCTCAAGAGTCTTCTCCAACACCATAATTCGAAAGCATCGATTCTTCGGTGCTCTGCCTTTCTTATGGTCCAGCTCTCACAGCCATACATTGCTACTGGGAAAACCATCGCTTTGACTATGCGAGCCTTTGTTGGCAGGGTGATGTCTCAGCTTTTGATTAAGTTTAGGTTCGCCATAGCTTTCCTCCCAAGAAGTAAACGTCCTTTAATTTCATGGCTGCAGTCACCATCTGTGGTGACCTTGGAGCCCAGGAAAATAAAGTCTGTCACTGCTTCCATTTCTTTCCCTTTTATTTGCCAGGAAGTGATGGGAGTGGTTGCCATGATCTTAGTTTTTTTAATGTTGAGCTTCAAGCCAATTTTGGCACTTTCCTCTTTCACCCTCATCAGAAGGTTCTTTAGGTCTTCCTCACTTTCTGCCATTAGAGTGGTGTCGTCTGCATATCTGAGGTTGTTGATATTTCTCCCAGCAAGCTTGATTCCAGCTTGTGAATCATCCAGCTCTGCCTTCCTCATGATGTACTCTGCATATAAGTTAAATAAGCAGGGTGACAGTATACAGCCTTGTTGTACTCCTTTCCCAATTTGAAACCAGTCGGTTGTTCCATGTCCAGTTCTAACTGTTGCTTCCTGACCCGCATACAGGTTTCTCAGAAGACAGATCAGGTGGTCTGGTACTCCCATCTCTTCAAGAACTTGCCACAGTTTGTTGTGATCCACACAATCAAAGGCTTTGGCATAGTCAATGAAGCAGAGGTAGATGTTTTTCTGGAACTCTCTTGCTTTCTCCATGATCCAGCGAATGTTGGCAATTTGATCTCTAGTTCCTCTGCCTCTTTGGAAACCAGCTTGTACATCTGGTAGTTCTTGATTCACATACTGCTGAAGCCTAGCTTGTAGGATTTTGAGCATCACCTTGCTAGCCTGTGAAATGTGCAATGGTACGGTAGTTCGAGCAAACTTTGGCATTGCCCTTCTTTGGGATTGGAATGTAAACTGATCTTTGCCAGTCTTGTGGCCACTGTTGGGTTTTCCAAAGTTGCTGGCATATGGAGTGCAGCACTTTGACAGCATCATTTTTCAGATTTTGAGTGATTCCGCTGGAATGCTGTCACCTCCACTAGATTTGTTGTTAGTGATGCTTTCTAAAGCCCACTTGACTTCACAGTCCAGGATGTCAGGTTTCGAGCTGAATGACTGCACCATTGTGGTTATCAGGAACATTTAGATCAGCCTTATATAGTTCCTCTGTGTATTCTTGCCACCTCTTCTTAATCTCATCTGCTTAATCTCATCAGCAAAGTTGCTGCCTCAATTCATATTAAGCCATGTCCCGAGTGTGCTTCATTCTTTTAAAAAGGGTCTCCAAACCCTGGCTCAGGGGCAAGATGCGGCACTGTCTGGCCTCTGTCAGAGAGCCTCTGTCTGGCCCGTGACAAGCCTCTAGTCACCAATGAGCCTTTGGCCCTCCTGACCTTGCTAGCATGGGTTCCAAGCGATGCTCTGGTTGTGTGTAGAAGGTGCAATTGGAGGAATTCTAGAACTTTGAGCCAATTCATCCTTCTATCTAAGTTCTGTCTAAATATATAAATTTAAATTTTATACTTAAATTTATTTATTTTTCTGGCCCTCAACAATGTGCCACATATTTGATATGACCCTTCAGCTAAAAAATTGAAAGACTTCCATTTTAAAACAAAATTTTGGAAGGTTCAAACCATTTACTTAAAGCAGGGGTCTCCAGACCCTGGCCTGCGGGCAGGATCTGGCACCTGCTTGCTCCGCCTCCCAGGTGAATGGTGCATACCATTCTCCTGAGGAACCTCCATAAAGCCCCTCCTACAACCTCCAAAAGTCACTGCCTGCTAGGGCGGCAGGATGAGGAAGCAGCTGGCCACAACAAATCTTGAGGGCTGTAGGAGGGGCTTTAAGAAGGTTCCCCGGTGGAATGGTAAGCGCTGGTCATGCTGGGGGAAACCTATGCGCATTGCAGCGGTCTCCAGCTTGGAGACCCCGACTTAAAGTACAGTTGGTATTTTATATCCGTGGGGGATTCGTTCCCAGAACTCTCACACAATGACATAA
The DNA here is from genome assembly GCA_029204185.1 of Lerista edwardsae. Lineage (NCBI taxonomy): Eukaryota > Metazoa > Chordata > Lepidosauria > Squamata > Scincidae > Lerista > Lerista edwardsae. The sequence goes on along the minus strand of JAJKFI010000056.1, from coordinate 7,084,643 downwards.
TGGCACACTAGTTCTTGTTTGTGAACACAACTGGTGGGGAAAGCACCTGTTGTTTTTCTGCAGTGGTACCACCAGCACAGAATCTGCTGTCCCACCCCAGGGATGCCACGTGTGTATATCTACAAATACTGTGGTGTAATCCCAATTACATCTGTCTGAAAATCACAATGACATATTTCCAACACATCCCATTGTGTCACCCTATGTTATCCAAGATCAAGAAACAGCTGGCTGCTAGAGTTTTTACGTGTCTAAAATGTAACTTGTAATGCCTCGAAGGTAAACAAGAAATGCTGCCCGAAAGAAATGTCACACAAGACAATTTGCAGAAAGAGGACTACATTTCTTGTTTAAAAGCTTAAAATCTTCAGTGCTCCCCACCCTCGAAAGCACATCGTGGCACGCGAACAGCGTGCATGGAGCAAGTGTTAAGTGCATTGATTACACCCTAGTCTAGTCCGTGTCTGGATTTAAGGAACCAGAAGTGCCTTTTCAGCACTTTCCAGTACAGACAATAAGAGCCATGTGGATATAATGATATGAGCCTATTTCGGTAGATGAACAGCGGGAGACACTTATTCCTTGGTAGCTGCACGAGCACTTTCTACTTTTAGAACTACGCTATCTAAAGCAAGCTTTTCAATCGGTCTACTTCACAGTGCAGCACATGATACTTGGTCCCCACCGCCACGAAGACCATGCAACACGTGCCCCACCTGATCCAACTCCGCCTCCTTCAATGTGAAGATGGGCTGGGGCAGTACTGCAACAGTGGGCAGGATGTAACGTGAAGCTGCTTGGTCCTTCCAAAGACGCAAGATGTGGAGGAGGAGGGTGCAGTGCGAGGCAAACCCCTCAACTCCTGTGCACGGTGGTCAGAGAACAGTGGTATTTCCAAAAGAAGGAAAAAGTTCAAAAGGTGTGTGGTCTGGAGGTGGAGCTGCCACCTGCCTGAAGAAACTAAGGAGGACATGACTGGCCTTAGGGCAATTTGACCAAAACGAGCCCTGTGCCTAGAGGGGCCTCGCACTGGGGTAGTGACCGAAGCACCCACAGCCAGCACCTCACTCTGTAGCTGATGCTACAGCATTGAATCTTCTATGCCAAGACATAATGAGGCGAGCAGAACATTGTCGCTGGATGCTACTCTGGCCTGCCTGCCAGCCCCTGGGTCTGATTGGCTTTAAAAAGGGGTGGGGATCAGAAACAGTTGGCGGTGATGCCGCTGCCAGTTCTGCTCATCCGGGTTAGTAGGGGAGGGCCATGGGGGCCCACAAGAAAGTTTTGCAGTGGACCCTGCAGCTCCTAAGGTCCTGTAGCTCCTCAAGCAGGATCAGATTTGGTCTCGCCTTGAATGGGCAACTGGAATGCCACATACACTGACGGAAACGACAGAGATTTGGGGAGGAATGTGGAGGAGTACAGAGTGTGAAAGAAGCCACTGGCAAGAAATGAATAACACCTTGGCAGCCAGTCTGAGACTTAATTTGTAGCTACCTGCGGAAGCTTAGAGAGCACAAGAAATGTGCAGCCAGGACAATGACTACACTAAGAAGGGAAACACTGGAGAAATGGAAGGTTCTGTGGCAGCGTTTCGCAAATTGTGAGTCAGGACCCACCAGGTGGGTCAGAGAAATTTTTGAAACCTTTACCTGTTTGCAGAAGAAAATTGTTAGCTGAAGTACTAACCTGTTATATATTTCATATCCCCAAAATGGCCTGGAAGTCCTTAACTGCACATTTAGTAATCTTGAGATTTAGTAATCTTGCTCTCCAGTACAGCCTTCAGGGAACAGTCCTTGGACTCTATTTCTACGGTGTGTCTAGCAAATGTTTACACATACCATATGCAACATCTCTAGCAGCCTTCGGAGCACAGGACCCTGATTATTATTAATAGTCATTGATAACAACAATAAATACACATATTTCTCTCTAGCTCTCTTTTTTGGTCTAGTGGGTTGTGATAAATTGTTGTTTTAAAAAGTGGGCCCTGATGCTAAAAGGTTTGGGAAGCATTGCTCAATGGGGTTTCTCTCATAGAACAACACTTGTAAAAACTCCATGTGGAAAAAAAAATGGAGTTTGTGGTCAAACTGCTTTGAGTCTATGAGAAAGGTGGTATATAAATACTATACTATATTACACTAATAAATAAAAGCTCTACTGTAAAACTAAAGAGACTGCAATGGGGGGGGGGGAAGAACGCAGAATTCCCAAAAGTACACACTGTAGGCCCTGGGCAGCCCAATCCTAACCTGCATTGGAGCAGGCTGGCCGGCAGGTAGCAGTTGGAGCTCACCATGGGGCATTTCCCCCTTGCCCCAGGATAATCCAACTAGCTTCTCATCGCCATTTGCTTTGTAGTAAAAGCTTGCAATCCATCCCGCTTCAGAAGTAGAGCTTGAAACAGAATCCTCCTTCGCACAAGACTTGCCCTGAATTCACTAAACACAGGAGTGGGGGGAAAAAGTGCACACCAGCAAGTCATGGACACATTTTAGTAATCCCTGGCCTTTAGTAACTGCTCACAAAACCCACAACCGAGGGGGAGAACCTGCATGACGTTTCCACATTTGGGGGGGAATATTCAAACTAGAGTAGACCCACCATATCTGCAGGGATAGGTTCCCACTGTCACCACTGATAGTAGTGAACCCAGACTGTCATCCAAAATCACTGATGGTGGTTAAACCCTTTACTTACCATGGCACTGCAAGGCATTCTAGGGTACAATGCCAACAAGAAGCACCTCACAAATTCCCCCATTGCATAAATGACCTCTGTGTCTGCAGCCCTCCTGTCTCCATCTCCTGGATCTCCATATCCTGCATTGTCCATTTCTTGTTAGCACTGCGCTGTTTGCAGTCCTCTAATCGGCTTCCTGTTAGCAGCATGCAGGGCAAACACTAACCAGAAGCAGGTTGGAGGGCTGCAATCAATGTGCAACGCATCTAATGTGAGTGCCCTTTGAGGAGAAAGGTGGAATACAAATCTAATAAATAACTTTGCACCTTATTGCAGAATATGTCCTTTTTTCCCCAGATGCACGGGGAGTTCCACCTAATTTGTGGCAGTAATGCATGTAAACTGCATTTGCCATTTTGCATCCCAAAGTAGACTCTTCATTGAATTCCCACTTCAATTTGCTTAAATCAATGACTTGCTACATTAAACAACTGAAAGAGATCATTGGGAGGTTTGGATTTAGCAATCATCAATATGCTGGTGACACGCAGCTCTCTTTTTCCATCTCATTGCAGAGACAATGGCAATAGTGAATTATTTTATTAATATAGTGCACATGGTACCTGACACGGGGTGTCCCAGCTGCCATACTGGGAGGCACCCAGTTACCGGGACTCTGGAACAGAGGACCCGGCTGTGTTAGCAGAGGAAGCGGCGCCCGAGTGCAACTAATAGCTGGCCCCACGCCAAGGCTGTTGTTCCCAGAGCCAAAGGAGGATCCCAGGCCTAGACTCTTGTACCAGGCCTGATAGTACCTAACAAAGAGAGAAAACTCAGGTCTCTGCCCAGTGAGTCTTACAATTGACACAAGGAAAAAGATACTAAGCCGGATAGAAGCGGGGTAAACAGAGGAAGCAAGTGGTTTGGGATTTGCATGCATCAAATAAGCATGCACAAATCCAATCTGCACTCATGTCTAAACATCCCGTTCAATCTGCACATACTGCCTGGCTTTTCCCCAGCATCAGGGAATAAAAGAAAGAGGTAAGAGCCAGCCACTTCTTTCAGTGTTCCTACTGCAATTTTGCAGCTCATCAGTGGAGGGCAGATAGGGACCCAGTAACTGAGAGCACCCTATTATCACACAGGCTGGATACAGCACTTCTGCTGACCTGATCAGACCCTCCCACCCACCTCCCGCAGTTTGACACCTCTGGAGTAGAAGTCAATATAATGTACAGAGTATAATATTTGCCTGTAAAACCGTTCGTGAACTTTTTGTTGAAAAGCGGTATACAAATATCAACTGATTGATTCATCGAGCAAACAAACCTCGGTATGCCTTGAGCATCCATTCCCAGATCCCCTGCAGACACTGAAACCTGCAGATAATGGAAGGCAAAACTCAAACCAGATGCAATAGGGACAGCCACATTGATTTGTTTAGCTCTCTGCTCCAGTCATATAGGGAGCAAGAGGAGGGTGTTTTAACCAAGAGGAGCATGAAGGCAAGGAAAGCTTGAACCATTCCCACTTAACCTGCCTACAGTCCATTCCTCCAGATTCTTTATTTTCTAGTACTGGATTCGAGCTGGGAGAGAGTCAGACCAGGGAGGAAGATGATTCAAGGGGAAAAAAAAGAGGGTTCAGGTTCACTCACCTGTACACCATTTTTAATGTTAAAATTATGCTCCCCCTCCTACATCCTGCTTTATATACATGTACAATACACATGGTGGCCCCATTGTGTTTGGCCCTAAAGCATTTGCTTTTTCTCCTGCCCCAAGGAAAGATGGGATAAATCATCCAGAATCTCAATACCTGACCCTGTCATAGTGTACTTCATTGGTTCAATTAAAAGAGAAAAAACACCATGAAGTTCTCATTCTCTTCACTTCCACATGCATGCTTTAATGACTCTGCACTTCAACAAGGAGAAGCAAACTAAGTCGAAGACTCGGTGCACAAATCCTAGTGGGGGGGGGGGGGGGGGGAGAAATCCCAGATTAACATCACTTTATTTGGACCAGCACCTGGTTTCCATGGGAACAAACAGAAGCCATTTTAAGGCATTCAGAGCAGGCTAAGAATCAGATAGACCAAGTGTTGGACAATGACGTTTTAAGTAGCAAATGATGTCATCAACATGCCGACCCAATTTCACTACTTGATACTTACTGCTCATAAAAAATTGTGATACAAAAGAGCTCTCTCTCTCTCCCCATCCTAGAAACTGCTTAGATGAATGACACAAATTGCTTTTAATGTTCCTGGAACTGAAAGCATTTATTATAAGTATTCATCTGAATTACCAGTAAAAAGACAAGACAGATTATATTATGCTTTATGGGCTTAATGGCAAATTCAGCTCTTTCATGCGTCAAAAGGAATTTAACGGGTACAATCTAAAAAACAAGGCAACTTTTGCAGCTGTAGCTGGTGATTCAGTCAAGTTTATTTAACACATTTCAACTCTACCTTTTAAAAAAAATGCTCAAGAATTTGCAAAGAATACAAAGGCAAAATTCAGAAGCCACAGAATAACTAAAAGCAGCGCAACAACTCAGCCAAACACATGCTGAAATAAGTACATTCTATAATCCTGGTGAGAAGCAAAGGCATATCCACAGGAACCATATCCACTGATTTAACCAACCGTGGATCGAAAACTTATTTGGGGAAAAAATTCCACGTATCCTACTGTAGCCTCCTGCCATTTCACAGATCTCTCTCCAGCACTAACATCTTGTTCGCAAGTTACACAATTTATACGATTTTACCCCCATTTTATCTGTGAATTTACTTGAACAACTGCATTTTTTTGAATCCGCGCAATGCCCCAGAACCAAACGCTACCGATATGGTGGACCTACTGTAGCTCCTTGCTTCAACGGACAAAGCCTATGTAGGGAAGAATGAGGTCACACCACAGTGGGAGAGCTCCCACTGTGCATGTAGACAGTCCCTGGTTCAATCCCTGGTCTCTCCAGGGGGGATTGGGAAAGACCTCCATCAGAAGTCTGGAGAACCACTGCAAGTCAGTGCAGCGCACTGCAAGTCCATGCAATACCAACCTCCATAAGCCAAAAGTCTAGCTTGGTATTCAAAGTTTCATATGGGCAAAGCATTACAGATCCTGGGGTACAGAGGCCCCAGTCAATACAATGAGAGGCTATCCCTCACTTACAGGATCCAGGCTTTAAAGGTCAAAAGGGCAGGCGGTGTGGTCTGATGGTTAAGCTGCCAGTACTGCTTGAAGCTAAGAAGGAGAATCCATGGTTTTGTTTTTGGATGAGAGATGGGACGTCAGGGTGTGACAAGCTGCTGTAATTGCAGGACGGTGCTGATGTTGAGCTGATTAGTCACCACAAGTGAGACTTGCAGAGGAGTGTGTGAGAAGGCCAGCCAGCAAAAGAACGGTGTATGACCATGAGGACCTGCCTGGGCTTGACTTAAGATTGTCTGCTGAAGTTTGATGGCACGCAGCCTGAGGAGATCCACACTGGGAAGGGTGCATCTGGGACTGAGGATTCAGTGAATCACATATTACTGTATGTTTGTAAAAAAAAACCCATTGAAAAATGGTGGTTTAGACTAGGCTGCTCAGGTAAGCCACCTTGGGGATTTGCTTTGGCATGGGCAAGGTGGGATATGCATTCTTCAAATAAAATAAATAAAAAGCACCTTGACTTGGGTCCACAACTCTCACAAACTGTGAGCAGTGGCTTCCAGGGGAGAGACAGAAACCAAATGAGGACCGCGGAATCCTTGCAAGAAACCCACCACCCTATACATTGTATAGGGTTGTAGCCCTAATGGGGTGCCGCAGCCAATGGCCCAGTAGGTCAAGAGAGCCGTCAGTTTAAAAAGTCTGGGAACCACTGCCTTTAGGGGCATCTCTCTCCCCGCCCCCAACCTACTAGCCTCATGATGGCAAACCAAATAATCACATTTGTGAGAACAGTTGCTTCTCAAGTCGCAGGCCAGGGTCCAGAGGCACCCATAGAATCCCAAGATCAGAAAGGAGATACAGCCACTATGACTATTGCGATCATCTTAATCTCCTGCCAGCATCATTGCTCACTGAAATCAATGGGACTTGCTTCTGAGTAGATAGGCATAGGACTGCGCTGTAAATGACTTTTTCGAAAAGTATTATTCTTCAGCAGCAGAGGCTCTGCTTCTCCCTGCACTAAGCTTTTAAAGAGGTGGAAAGAACTCAATACATATTCACAAATGAAGGCACTTTCAAAGTGGTGTTTTTTTCCCCTAAGCGTGTGCCCTGTGCAATATTTCCTATACCTTCATCACTCCCCTGCCATTCCCTCATCAATGCCACAGATTTAGGTCATCCCATTTTTTTTCCATTGCAACTGTTATAAAAGTCGCAGCAATACTGAATGGAATGGTTTCTGAAAGGCTGTTCCTTTCACGCGCTGTAGGAATGTTCAGTTCTAGAAATGATCATATTAAGATGGTGGTTCAAGATTTAGAAAATCTAAATGGTGGTTCAAGATTTAGAAAATCCTTTATGAAATGTAGTCCTCTCTGAACAGAAAGGTCTTCTTCAATCACATTGCCCCATCCTGCCCAGTCCAAAGCCTAGAAACCTCAGCATACAGTACCTGCTCAGCCTCTATATTTCACTTCAAGCTGCTTCTCCCCTCCCCAGGCCCTAAACACATCTACTACACAATTTCTCCCCAAGCTCTCACAGACCCTTTCCACTTCCATCTTCTTGCTGAGATCATGCTGCCAGCAGCGATGAGACATCTAACCTGCTGGCAATTTCAGTGAAATTGCATCTTACATTTGAGATGGGGGGGGGCGCCTATTTTTATATAAGGCATGATCAAGGTACATGGTGCCTTAAGTCAAAAACGGAGAAAGATTGTAAGCTCCTTGGGGCGGGGACCTGATCTAAGTTTCAACAGAGGGGAAGGAAGTCTAAATTCTGGTTTGCATTTCAGCTGAAGACAGTGGTTATTTTCATCATTAAATGCTCTTTGTTCCAAGTCACAGTGGAGACGCAATTCAGTGTTGTTTTTATTCTTTGTATGCTGCATTAAATGCAGGAAAAGCAGCAGGCCATGTTGGAAACAGAACAGACAAAAAAAAAAATGCAGAAATGCAATCCCATGATACCAGCTTGCACTCTGTAGGAGGTAAAAACTAAAGGGTTAAATGAATAACTGACTTCATGTAGGGATTTTAGCAAGGAATTTTAGGAATAAAGATCAGAAAGAGGGAATGGAGGAGCCTAAAGAACAGGAGACCTTCAGATGACTGGACTCAAAGCATTTGAGGCAAAGAGATAAAATGAGAAAACACCATGAAGGACTTTGAAGGCATGGACAAGGAGTTTGTTCTGAAGATTGGACTAGTTAAGGAGCAAAGTTTGTCGCTTGCATTGAAAGGAAAGGCAAATTCTGCAGAAGCAAAAGCTGAAGTGTGCCAACACAATCAGAGATGGCAGCTGCTAATGTGAAAGACCTGCAGTGTGAGCTAGGATTTTACAGCACTATCTTTCAAAGCGGGTAAGCCAATGCAGTGCACATGATACCAGTGCTAGCTGCTGTGAGAGTGCCATAAAGCATTCCACAACAGCACAGTATTTGCTGGTGCTGGAGTGAAGGCCCATGCTGGCCCCCGCATGCTGCCAGAAGGAGCAGTGCATGCCAGACAAGGTAAGATCCACACTGAACAGCTTGGGGACAGGGCAGTGACAGGCGGATCAGGTACGGGAGGGAGTGGGATTGGGAACAACTGTGCACACAGTATCCTATCCCCTGTCCCAGGTCAGATCTGCCGACACAGATGCACTTGGACTTGAGCCAGCTACTTAGATCATGCAGGTCTGAGTAGACCCACTGTGGCAGGTGGGGCTTTCCCAGGGGCAAGAGGACAAATGTCCCCTTACTGTGAAGAGACTTCCAGCCTTCCCCCATAAGATGCAGAGTGGCCCCCACTGCATTGGTGCAGTGTGGTGGTGATGGTGGTGGATAGGATTGGGCTGCTCATGCAAATGATGGAAAGGAAGGACCTGAATTCTGCTATGTTGCACTTGAAAGCAATGTGGCTTGCTGACAGACTGACTAAGGGATGCAAAATAGAGGAGAGCAATCAAAGACAAGGTCAATTTGTTAAGTCCAGACAAGTCAAGTCCGGTCAACAGTTTTAGACCGTTAGCCATCTTGTGCAATTCTAAACACACTGGAAAGGTGCGATTTTTTTTTTAATACATGAATAGAATCAATATTGCTGCTATCAATTGACAGAGAGGTGTTCTTTTCCCTCTCTCAAAACACCAGAACCAGGGGTTATCTGCTAAAACTGAGGGTTGGGAGAGTTAAAACAGATACAAGGAAGTACTTTTTTACCCAGCAGGTAGTTAATCTGTGGAACTCTTTGCCACAGGAGGTGGTGATGGCATCTGGTCTTGATGCCTTTAAGAGGGGATTGGACGGATTTCTGGAGGAAAGGTCCATTGTGGGTTATAGACAATGATGGATTGTGCAACCACCTTACAAAGGTGGTGAGCTACTTCAGAGTGCCAGGTGCAAGGGAGTGGCAACAGGATGCAAGCATCTTGTTGTCTCATGCCTCCCTGGGGCACCTGGTAGGCCGCTGTGAGATACAGGAAGCTGGACTAGATGGGCCTTTGGCCTGATCCAGCAGGGCTTTTCTTATGTTCTTATGAGGAAGGGCCAGCTTGAGTGGAAGAAAAATTTAATATTTGACATAAGCGATTCCAAAACGGCAAAAACATCAGAACAGAAGTATCAGTCAGGTGAATGGAAATTCCAATTTGACCTGAGGAAATGTAAGTGTGAATATGTACCGCTGAGCATCATCAGGAATGGGCAGTACTAAAAGCCATTAGTTTTTGAAGTGACCCAGAAAGAAAGTGCACAGAGGAAACAGCCAAAGTCAAGAACAAACCTCTAGGTGGAAGGAGTTTACTCATTCCTCATGTAGAAACACTGATCACTGTTTTTGACAGACAGGATGAGAACCTGAGAACAGAACCATAGAGGACTATGGCATGGAATGAATCAAGCACGACAACATGGTCAAAGCATCAGAAGGAGCAGAAATGGCAAAGAAGAGAACACACACCAAGGACAATGTCAATAAAGGAGTTCATTGTGAAAACATAACCCATTTCGGTGAACCCATAACACATTTCAGTGAAGTAAGGAGAGCAGAAGTATGATTGAAGAGCCTCAGGTTTGGGGACAGAGCAGTGACAGGGCAAAATGGGCGGATCAGATAAGAGAGACAGCTGGAGTAAACAGGACAAGCTCAGAGTTAATTTAAGGCCTTCCACGTGCTTGGCATTTGTATTGACAAAGAATGAAAACACAGATCCCTGCTTCAACAGGTTTGTAATCTAAATGCCAACACAAAGGAAACAAAGAGAGAGTCATGTAAAAAAAAAGTCAAGGCTACACATCTGTTCCCACAGTGTGAATGATGCTGTCATGAGTGAATTAAGGAGAGTGAGCAAGAGAGGAGGGTTTAAGAAGAAAAACAGGAAGCTCAATCTTGAGACAGTGATGAAGAATCCGAACACATTTACAGAGGCACACGGAGATGCAGGATTGGACCAAGAGAGAAGGTGCCAACACGGAGATGTAGAGTTGGGTTGTTGTCAGCACATAGGTGGTGCTGAAAGCTGCGAAAAGCAACAAGATCACCCTGTGACAGTGTAGACAAAGAAAGTTAAGAAGAGGAACAAGATGAAGTCTTGAGACAAGGCAAGGCAACTCCAGTGGAGAGAGCTACTTCCTATTATATAGAAATATAAAAAGTTTGAGTAAACAAGAAAATTGTCTGAGGATCTGTCATGTCCTAAGGGTATTCTGAGGCATGCGGAAGCCATGTGCAGCCTCCTCACGTCTCAGAACACCTGTGGGAGGCATCTAAGGATTACTTCCAGTTCCCGAAAAACCTGACATGTGCCTTAAGATGCTTCCCACAGGCATTCTGAGATGCAGAACCGCCTCTGGACCTGACCGGAGGACATCTCTGGTCATGCCTGGAGGGTACAGGTCAGACCACCCCATTATTCACAGATTTCGGCATCCGCAAGGGTTACGGAATGGAACCCCTGCAGTTGCCAACTGTTTAGCGCATCAATTGGCATACAGTTGTCATCTGCAATTCCATTCACCGTTGCATAAGAACAGAGTGACCAGATGTCCTCTTTTTCCAGGACGTGTCCTACATTTCAACCTTCTGTCCTGGTAAACTTCAAAATGTCCTACATTTCAAGACATACAGGGGGTGCCAGCATCAGGAGGAGCTGCCTTTATCACTTGTTTGCATGTTTGTCCTTTGTTCATTCATTGGGTAACTTAAAAGGAGGAGGAGACACCCCAAGAGCAATACATATGAGTGTTTTTAGCTTTCATTTTGTACTGTCCTACATTTTTCTTAAATGTTTTATGTTTTGAGATGCTGTGTCCTCTCTTGTGGTTATGACATCTGGTTACCGTGCCTAAGAACATCAGAAGTGCCCTGCTGGATCAGGCCAAAGGCCCATCTAGCCCAGCTTTCTGTATCTCAGTGGCCCACCAGATTCCTCCGGGAGTACACAAGGCAACAAGATGCCTGCAGCCTTCTGCCACTCCCGTCTCTAGCATTCTGAGGAGGTTGTAAAAACAGGAGGTTGTATAAACCCATCATGGTTTGTGATGGACTTGTCCATCTTTCTCTATGTCAAAATACTGAAAATATAGTTTGTTTCAGGTTTTAAAATCCATGTCTTTTCCCCCTATAAGCTAGTGAAACTACCCCTTCTGTCTTGAAATCTATGAAGTTAGATCTTTAATTTAAGATCTTTAATTCATGATATCGGTACAGCTTAGAAAAAACATTCAATACTATATCCTCAGGAAAGTTGCTATTTGCTTGATGTTCTGTTGCTCCTAATGAGACAGTTTCCCATGACACTTCCTAAAATTAACCATTTGCCAACCTCCACAAATGCTCTAGAGGGGCTTTGAAGCCTCCTACCTTAAGGAGCCTTTTCTGCATCAGGGAATCTTGTCCATCACTAGGATATCATGTGACATCAGCAAGCCAATTCATGTCTGCTAGAGGCACCCAGATCTGTTCACTTCCAACACATGACACATTGAAAAGAAGGCTACAGGCAACCCAAGCCTAAGCCTTCTGAGGCCCACGGTTCCAGTGCCACTGAAATGCCTACTGCTGGATCCTAGGGGTGCCAGGAAGCTGCCAGAAGTATCCCTGGGGTTAAGGGAGCATTTGCAGGTAGACTGCAGCCAGTGACACTGGGTTACCTGGGCTCTGCACCTGCTAAAGATCGGGCAGAGTTGAGGAGGCCCATGTTGGGCTATTCAGTCAGGGAGGGAGCACTGGATATGGCAGCAGAGGCTGCTGCAGTCTCTGCCCGCCTCCGAGGCCCAATCCTCCCCTCCTCCTGCCCAGTTCTGCATCCTTCCCACCTCCCCCACCATGAAAAATGGCACCCACTGCCAGCAGCTCCTCTGTGATGTGTGCACGGTGCTAAGGCCCAATGCCAGCACTCCTGCCACCCCACGTGCCATGAACATGCTTTACGGTAAGTTCATAACACCAAATGCCAGTGATACACAACTGCGGCTGGCACTAGAGCCCACAGGATTGGGCTCTAGGCCCCTTTTGCACAAAAGACTGGCAGGCTTCAGTCAGCCTTCCTGCCTATTTTATAAATAAACCACTCTGAGCTATTTTAAGCAGACCTCCTCACCAATGCTGCAGAGGCAAACCATGAGCTGTTATGTCAAATGGTTAATTGAGTAATTAGGTCCTCAGCACCACCAGCATTTGCAAGGACATGTGGCATGCCACAGGCATAGTGTGCCTCCTTCCACTCATACTCATCTTCCACGACAAGTGGCTCTATGCGCCAGGCTTCAGAACACTGAAATCATGCTTACAGGAGGGATTCCAATTTAAGAGGAACTTAGTGATAACTATGCCAATGGTTGTTTTGTCCGACTGGCTCCTGTTCAGGTCAATAACTGGACCTGCAATTCCTCCCACCAGCAGCATAGGCAGAGGTGGAGTGCAGTAAGTACTGCAGGTATGGTGCCTCCTACTTACCACTAGAGCCGTTCCAGGCTATGGCAGCGAGTGGGAGGTGTAGCTTACATAGCGTATTGCGGCACCTACAGTACTTACAGCATTGCCCCCTGCTGAATACGCTGTTGCTTTCCACACTGAGCAGAATGACAACTCCAACCCACAGGTCAACTATGAATGATTTAACGCCAGCTCCTCCTCCATTTCTGTAGCACTGGTCACATATCCACAAATTTGTCTCCCCCCTGTGCTCCAGGATCATCATGAAACATGAACGTTTTAAAAAAATAAACCCCAGCAATGGTAACTGAAAAGACAAGCTAAGCCAACGCAGACAACTGCATTAAGAATTAAGCCAGTGGTTCTCAAACTTTTTAGCACCAGGACCCACTTCTTAGAATTAAATGACAATCTGTCTGGGACTCACCGGAAGTGATGTCATAGCTGGAAGTGCCATCATTGTGGCACCAGAGCCTGCTGCTTTCCTGAGAATGCAGCAATAAGTTGGGTTATTTCTCAGCCATTTCCCAATAGCAAAGTGAATCAGAAAGAAAATAGCCTATGTACTACCTTTACACAAGCAAAACAACCGCACAGGCCTCCCCTTTTCCAGCATCCCATCTTTCCATATTTTCAATATGGCTGCTCTAGGTGCTTCGCAATCCACCTGAAATTGGCTTGCGATCTACTGGTGGGTCCCGACCCAACGTTTGGGAACCACTGAAATCGTTTTTTTTTTTTGAATCCTCAGTTCATGTTATTAGTGACAAATACCCCAAGTCAGAGAGAATTCTCTGCATGTGGATCTGCAGTAATGGATTTGCCATTACACAAGCAGGGCCATGTATACAGTACACTGCGATTGCATGGAGGCACAGAAGAGATGGAACACAGTATTAAGAATTCAACTTCGTGAGCACATCAGATTTCACTTTTAAAGGAAACAGGATTCCAGAGTTTGTGGTTGCAAAGAGATATAATGAATCCTCTTTAATAAGCACCCACGATTTGACCCACTACAGCTTCCAAACTCACAGCTAAGAACCCACCGAGGACATCCCGGATGTACAGTAACCAGAAGCTCATTCTGGATGTGGCCAAGAGACTTTTGGTGGCTGTAGAGGTGGCCTTTGAACAGCTCTGGATACGACCCTGTTTGGACCAACAAGATGTTTAGATACCCCTTTGGTCCGCAGCCAGCTCGATATCCGTGGAGGTCTGGGAACTGATCCACTTGAAGATGGGCAGACACTTGTGTGACTGGCTCAAGTAGGCTTGATGGCTAGGATGTAAACCTACACTGCCCTAAACCAGTATTCTTATACCACATTGGCTCTCCTTTCTATAGAACCTCAGGCGTTGAATGGCATTGGCAGAGGCTGAGGACAGGGCTTGAGTGCCCTTCATAATCCCACAACCAGCAAATCCAGAGAGAAACCATGAAATGAAGTAGGACAACATGTGCACCATTTTTACACTTGCACAATTTATACAGATCACAGAATTTGGTCTTACTTGGCACAAAGCTTTGATTTCCTGCATGCAGAATTTTTTAAGAACTCAGGACACACACTGTCCCCCTGCATATCGCCCTGTGAAAGCCTGCTCACATCAAGCACTGCTTGCCCACAGAAGCTCGAGCACAATGTTCTGCTGCACCGATTCTCTAGAGCGGGGTCTTGATTTTGGAAGAGATCAGGCAGATACGCAGGTACTCCTTCGCTTGAACCAGCTACATTTCACACTTTATTTAGCAAGCAGGCCACCAAACCTTGCATCATTAACACACTGCGAATGAAAAGCGCAGAGCAACATATGGCAAGAGAGAGATTACGGGTGAGCCAATTAAACGATATTACTCAAATCCACATGATCCGCTTGTTTTGGCAGAGTGGAGGCCACTCGAGAACTCCAGTAGCAACAGCTATGAGAAAAACTTGACAAAATATTCCATGAGAGCTGGCCACAGACTATTTCTTAGCTCTGAAGTGTGGGAGTTGCATGCAGACATGAACCCACACAATTTGGTCCTGAATTCGCCGAACTAGCAGCAAGCTCAATACACAGAACACTTCCACGCACCTGCCTCAGACAACTATTTATTGGGCTCTTATCTCATTCACAGCAGTCAAAGTGACTAATTGGATTCCTCACAAAAGACGTATGGAAGAAACCACACTGCCCTGTGCAACAGGCTCTGTGTGTTTTGGCAATTGAAGGAGCTAATTGACATGGCGAGTGAGGAGTGAGCTCCCTGGGAGTAAGGTGCATGGCACACAATGCGTACCCTCATCTAGGACTGCGCTGCAAGCCTGGACATTCACACTTTCAGAGTTGACAGCCTTCCTCTTCTACGAATTCAAAGGACGCCCAATTCAAAGGAGCTGGGTTCGATCTTTAAAGCCCTTCACAGTTTGGGTCCAAGATATCTGAGGGATTGCCTTCACCCATACATTTCAGCACACACTCTTAGGCCATCTGAGAGGGCCTTCCTGCAAGTGCCGCCTTTCTCCCAAGTTAGGGGGATGGTGGCACGGGGGGGGGGGCAAGCCTTCTCGGTAGTTATGGAACTCCCTACCGGGGGGGGGGGGAATCAAGATCTACCTCCTCCCTCATGGGATTTTGGCGAGGGCTCAAAATGTTTTTGTCTGGCATTTGGTGATGGGTTGTCTGCCACCTGTGCCTCTGTAGCAGTACCTGTATTGTAAATAGTTTGCCTTCCTTCAACAGTTTTATTTGCGCTATTGTGATTTTTATTTATTGTTTTCATGTACTGTATATTTTTTTGAACTGAGAATTGTGAGCTGCCTTGGGCATGTCCTGGCAGAGGAAAGGCAGGGTAAAAGTCTTTTAAATGAATTAATGACTGAACAAATGAGCTCACTGGCTCAGAAAAGTTATCCCGATTCATATTTTTACCAATACGTTGCAAAAGCTGCAACAGACATAATACATGTAGTGGCTGAAATGTAATAAGGAATGACAACATATTAATCAGATTTGAACCTAATCAGCAAGAAAAGGTATGCCGGTTAGCACAGCAGAAGTTTCTCAACATGGACGGACACACACCCACACACCAGCTATTTCACATCCAACTGAACGTCTCTGGGACCCCATCTCTTTCAGGACAGTTTTAATACTGGGTACTTACCTTGTGGAAAATAATTGGGTTGCACTAAATAGAGGAAAGCATGGACTATCCGAAACAAAAACCCTATTGCTCCAGGTTCATAGTACGCGTTCGTATCATACGTCTTTGCAGGGACAAACCCGAAATCCAGCTCTTCAGAAGGCGGTCGGTGCAAAGGCTGAACTCTGGAATTGGTGCTTCCACAGAGCAAGAAAAGGAGTAATAAACACAGTTCTCCAGCCATGGCTGACCAAAATGCATAAAGCGCGGTGGGAGGCGGGGGGAAATTAAGCCTTCAACATATTAGAATATATAGCAGCATGAAGATCTGTCCAGCAGAGCAAGATGGTTGTCTCGGTCCTTTGTCTACTCCAGATGCACATTTGCTTTTCCAAGATTTTTGGGCAGCGCAGCTCTTCACAGAACTCGGTTAGTGCTCCATCTCTGGCAAAGAGAGAAAACAGCTGTTTAATAAGTGCCATCTCACCCTAGGAGGGAGCATAACAACAGTGTGAAACGCATGCAATCGCCTGTGAAATCGGAACACATGCTACCTTGCTGGCAAAACTAGACAGGCGGCAGACCTGTGTTTCTCTGCATGGTTGCAAGAAACTACAGTACCCCCCATTTTAGAAAGAGAAAGGGAAAAAATTGCTCACAACTCTTTCATGCAACGCTAGGTCCTTGAAACAGAAGGAAAATGAAATAAAGGGGTACTTGCCACTCTTACATTTCTAGTGAAGAAAGGTTCATTTAAGGCTGGATCTTTCATCGCATTCAGTTCTCTGTTCACAGGTGTCCTTTTCAATGTAAAAATTGTTGCACTCTGTGCCATCCACAACAGACATTCGTACCTGGCATTCTGACCTTTCAAATGCATTTCCTTATTGGCAATCCTGAGTGGCTCGCAAATCTTCTATGTTATGTTCAGCAAACCCTTTCCACACTGATTTATTTAATAAGGAATCTTTGCATGTCTGCCATGAAAGCATTGCCCATTTCTGAGACATGGATCACTGTCTCAGAGACACCATAACTACTGAATTTAAGTACAAGTTGGCCCTCATTATCTTCAGGGGTTCTATTCCCAGAACCCCTGCAGATAACAAAATTCACGGGTATTCAAACCTGCAATTTGGACAACGCCCACCCAGGGTTCCGAGGGTTTTCTGGGGCCTGCAGAACCATTTTGGCAAAAGGAAAAAAACCCACCTGGTTTTCGTTTTTATGCTCTTTTAAGGCATTCTGAAGTATAAAAATAAAATAGCAAATTAGGCATTCTGAGGCCTGCAGAGGCTGCAGGTAATCATATGCTGCCTCTGAACACACTTGTCCAGAGGGGACAAGGCCATGGCTCTGGTCATCTTTAGAGAGTCCAGGTGGGACTCCCCCACAGATTCGGAAATCCGTGGGTCCCAAATCACCTGTGGATGCTAAAGAATAAAAATGACATGGCTTCTGTACTCTGAAAATAACAATTCCAAAGGTATCTACTGGTCTTACGCCTGCAGATTTATCTTCCACCTTGCTGCATTCTTTTAGATATAAAGAACAGGCATAACATTAGTCTCATCTCAAAGGGTATTTTAGTCATATCCTAATGGTATTTCTGGCACCAGAAAGACATAAATCCAAGTGGACTCTAAAAATAGTCCTATCAGCTATAACATGTGAGAGCATACAGCCACTTCATTCTCAAATATCAGAATCTCTTACAAATGTCATAAGGAGGGTAAGATCGGATCCTTGCTTCTTGTCACAAATAGGTTACTCCATCAAATTCTCCGGAGCTGGGTTGAAATGCAATACAAAGCCATGGTTTGCACTAATTATGGTTATAGTTATGAACCCACACCATGGTTTGAGCTTTCAGATACACAGACGAACTCCTTGGTTTATAACTCGTCTGCTTTTGTTTTCTACCCACCTCAGACTCCACATGATCATTCCTGGTCATGTTGCAGTAGCCCCTTATCTAAGCAAGCAATGTGCAGCAATCTGCCTAACCAGGATTTGTCAACAAATCATGAATTAAGAAATAATCAAAACCATAAATGAATCCAAACTGCTCAAAGCAAACCAACATCAAATGATAGTTCTAGAGCCTGGTTTTGGGGTTCCAAGCAAACCACAGTTTGCAGGCAGGTTGAGATTCAACACAAAATCATGGTTTAGCTAAATATATTAAAGACGAATAATGATCTAGCTTTTAAATGGGACCCTTATCTTGAACTGCGCCAGGGCTGAATAGCCAGCCTTCAAGTAGCAATTGAAGCCTTCAGCAAGGTCCCCTTATGCATCTCAACTGTGCAGCCCCTAGAAAAAGCAAATGCACAAGCAGTGAGCAACTGTGGGATGATGGGGCTTTGCTGGGGAGAGTGAGAAAGAAGGCTGAAGTTCTTTCTCTGTGCCTGAACTCACATGGGAGAAAAGAGCTGAAGGACATAGATGGGACATTGTATCAAGATGCCCATTCTTACAGCAGAACAAGGATGTGCCTCGTAGAAAAACACAAGAGAACCACTCGCAGGCAGTCAGGCTTTCCCAGCTACATCCCCCATCAAGGGTTTTATAAACACACATCTTCACTTTGCGCAAACCTATGGCCCTTGCGGATTATAAGTAGAAACTAGAATCAAGTTAGTAAAGGGCTGCACATATTTGTATCATCCCTCTAATGCAATTCAAGTACAGGTCCAACCTCAGTATCTGAGGGGAATCTGTTCTCAGACACACCCACCCATGGATAATGAAATCCACCTGTTGGTTGCAGACCTAACAGGGCCTCTGGACACAACTAGAACAAGCTTCTGGTTGCATCTGGGAGGACCTCAGTGGGTCCTCAGCTCAAAGTTTGGAACCTACACTGGGTCAAATCTGTAGGTCCTGAATCCATGATTAAAGAGAATTCACTGTACTATAATAGCACCTTCCGAAGAATTTTCACTCCAGACGCATTTAGATCCTACATGGAGGTATGGGAAGACCCGTCAATGGCTACCAGCCGTAACGACAACTAAATGAACCTGTCTTGTACATCAGCAATGCAACTCTGAATACCAGATGTTAGGACACCACCACAGACCCACACAAAAAAGAAGGATGACTTCATGCCCTACTTATGGACTTCCTCAAGGGATCAAGCTGTCAAAATTTGGAAACAGGATGCTGCACTAGAGGGACCTTTGGTCATGATCCAGCAGACTTTTTCTCATGCCCACAGGCAACTCTGTTTTTCAAGACGAAACTGCACCGAGGAAAATATGCAAGATGGACAATTTTCACATGCTCTGAAATTGGATTTCTATAGCTGCGAAGGTTTTTTTTTTTTTTTTTTTTTTAAATGAGACTCTCCTACATGCATTGGAAGAATCTCATTCAGGAAAAAGGACAGATCAAAGCATCCATTGACTTGAGGGCCATGCTGTGATCTCCCACAAGCCCTGTAAACAAGACTTAATACAAACAAATCTACAACATTTCCCTACTTGTAATCTCACTCCGCTTCTCCCTACAAAGTATCTTTACCAAGAAAAAAAAATACAAACACCATTAAACATAATGCACAAATCCTATTCTGACCCAAACTCGCAGAAATGTGAATCCAACACTCCTTTTTACCGTAATGAAGATCATTTCACACAAATCAGGAGTTCCTGCTCAAATTAAGGCTTAGGCACATCCATCCTAACAGCCCAAATATGCCTCAACCTGCTTTGCCAAATCCACCACAAATCTTTCCACTTAGCCAACAACAAACTTTGCAACAGATGCAAACATCAGGAATTGAAATAAGCTCTTCATTAAATAGCCCAGCCACTTTCTTTTCAAAGCAGGTCATAAATTCCCACATCCCTGTTTCTGATGGCAAACCATTCATGCTAGCGTACACTTATTTAAAAATAATTTTAAAATTCAACGGAGCAACAGAAGTTGTCCACATGACCCCAAACAGGAAAGCTTATTATTGTAAGATTCACAGCAACATTAGAAAATTCATCCATTTTATAACAGCAAGCGCTAATCCAGCACAGGGATAACAGTTTTAATTTATCACATATTACACAATGGACTTCATTCAAGCATCACTGTTGACTACGTAAGCTGAACAATGGGCAACTCCCCCTCCTGTCCTGATGCAGGAAATTACACTAACTTCCCTCTCCTATAGGCAAGACAAGCAGGAGGGCTAGGAGAGAAGATGGCCACCATCTTGGTATTTGAGTACAGCAAGCCCTCCTCTTTAACCGCAGGTTTGGCACCTACAAGTGCTGAACCCCAGAGGGCTTCCCTGGGCTTCATAATGCCTTATAAGGCAATCAAAATGTCACTTCAGTTTTTGCTGAAAATTGGAAGTCATTTTTTTGCTCATCTCAGGCATTCTGAGACCTGCAGAGGTCGAGCGCAGCTTCTGCAGGCCTCAGAAAACCCTCCATACCCAATCAGAGGCCAGCTGCAGTTGAGTTTGGAGGGGCAGGGTCCAGAACTGCAAATTTGAATATCCGTGGTTTTCCTTCACCGTGGGGGTTCCTGGAACAAAACCCTCGCAGATAATGAGGGCCCACTATATTAAAAGTTGGAAATGTAAACTAGTAGAGAACTTATTTTAGTTCTCTAGTAGAGAACTTATTCTGAGTAGAACATTAATGCTTCCAAGACATTGTATTTCTGTTTTTGGTGTGGTAAGCAAAGACGTGGAGCAGATGTCACACATGTGCAATCAGTCTCCGCTAACTCACTCATGTGCACCCTCATTCACTTCATTGATTTCAACGCAAAAAGGGAAGTCTGGTTTGTTTATTTTAGGGATCTATTGTCCACCTGTCACATAAGCCCCAAGGCTCTTAATAGATAATGCAATAATAAAGCATTAAAAATGAGAACTGAAACAGCTGGTTAAAAAGCAATGATTATATATATATATATATATATATATATATATATATATATATATATATA
>JAJKFI010000056.1:7019051-7051190 GCA_029204185.1 Lerista edwardsae | reverse complement strand
GTTGCTCTTTTCAATACAGCATCTGAAATTCCCTTAGCTTCCAAAAAGAACTCCATACGTTCGGCGTACGTCTCCCACAACTCCGGGAATGCCGGGTCAAACACCTCCATTTGTCCTTGAACAGCCATAACTTTTCTTTTTGTCGTAATCCAGGCTCAGGCTTGAGATCCCACCTTCGTCGCCACTGTTATGTTTGTGGGTCCAACATAACCAGACAAAGCATAAGTCCTTTAGTACGGTTTAATTCCGACACAACATACAAGGATAAAAACAACCCACACACACACACTAAAATACTTAACCACTCAACCACGCCCAAGCCTAGATCTCCAGTGATTGGTCCACCAATCCTGGGTAACTAATTGCTTCTCCCACAGATGAAATCACTACATACATAACAATTGGGACGGGAAGTGGGCTAGACCAGGGTGGGTTCAAGTGTGGGAGGGGGTTGGCTCTCGGTGGCAGTCATGCACATCAGTGTGATGTAATGGGTAACCAGGTCCAGGTCTCTCACTCTATCCTCCCCAGCCCTCCCTCCATCTTGGGTACCCCTAAGAGTTTCATGCCTGGCGGATCTCTTGCCATGACCCATCACCCTTCCCCTCACAACCATTTCAAGAACTTGACAAAATGGAAGTCAGAAGATTGGGCAAAGGGAAAAGAACCAAAGTAAGAAGGAAGACGTCCCAACCTCCATCTAAATGTGCCACTGAGCCATGAAGATTGACGCCTGTGCCTGAAAACTCCATCAGCAATGCACATGAACTGTATATAGTATTTCTTTGTCTGTATAGTTATTATTATTATTATTATTATTATTTATTGAATTTATACCCCGCCTATTGCCCGAGGCACTCAAGGCGGCATTTACAACAATAAAAAATATAAAAACAACATTAAAAACAATTTAAACAATATTAAAATACAATAAAACAAAAAATTAAACAACAAAGTTTAAAACAAGCCATGTGGATCATAAAATATAAAAGTATAACCAGCCAGCCAACCAGCCAACCTGTCAACAGTTAAAAAGCTTTTTGAAATAAAAAGGTCTTCAACCCCCGCCGAAAAGTTAACAAAGAGGGGGCTGTTCTCAATTCGAAGGGGAGGGTATTCCAAAGTTGGGGGGCCACCACCGAAAAGGCCCTCTTCCTGGCCGCCGCCCCTCTCACTTCTCCTGGTGGCGGCACAGTCAAAAGGGCCCCCCCAGATGATCTCAGAGTACGGGTAGGATTATATGGAAGGAGGCGGTCCCTCAAATACCCCGGACCCGAGCCGTAAAGGGCTTTAAAAGTCAAAACTAGCACCTTGAATTGGGCCCGGAACAGAACTGGCAGCCAGTGTAGCCGCCGGAGCAACGGCTCGACAGAGTCAAACCGACGTGCCCCAGCAACCACCCGAGCCGCCGCGTTCTGTACTAGTTGTAATTTCCGGACCGTCTTCAAAGGCAGCCCCACGTAGAGCGCATTGCAATAATCTAATCTAGATGTCACTAGGGCATGGGTTACTGTGGCCAGGTCCGCACAGCTCAGGTACGGCCGCAGCTGGCGAATCAGCCGAAGCTGAGCAAAGGCTCCCCTGGCCACCGCCGCCACCTGGGACTCCAGGTGTAGCTGTGGATCCAGGAGAACCCCCAAGCTGCGAACCTGCTCCTTCAGAGGAAGTGCAACCCCATTCAGAGCAGGACGATAGTCCAATACCCGAGCTGTGGATTTCCGAACCAAAAGCACCTCTGTCTTATCCGGATTTAATTTCAGCTTGTTCGCCCACATCCAGCCCCCAACTGCCTCCAGACAGCGATCCAGAACCTCAACCGCCTCCTCAGAATCAGGGGGAAAGGAGAGATAAAGTTGGGTGTCATCAGCATATTGATGGCACCCCACTCCAAACCCCCGGATGACCTCTCCCAGCGGTTTCATGTAGATGTTAAACAGCATGGGGGATAAGATGGAACCTTGCGGCACCCCAAACCTAAGAGGTCGGGGTGCCGAACAAGCATCCCCCAGCACCACCTTCTGGGATCTGTCAGCCAGGAAGGAGCGGAACCACTTCAAAACAGTGCCCCCAAGCCCCAACCCGGCCAGCCGACCCAGAAGGACACCATGGTCGATGGTGTCGAAAGCCGCTGAGAGGTCCAGCAGGACTAACAGGGTCGCACTTCCCCTGTCCATCCCCCGGCGAAGGTCATCCACCAAGGCGACCAAGGCAGTCTCCGTCCCGAACCCCGGCCTAAAGCCAGATTGGAATGGGTCCAGATAATCCGTTTCCTCCAGTACCCTCTGAAGCTGGGACGCCACCACCCGCTCAATCACCTTGCCCAGAAATGGGATATTGGAGACTGGCCGGAAGTTGTTTAAATTTGTGGGATCCAGGGAGGGCTTCTTCAGAAGGGGGCGAACCATCGCCTGCTTCAAAGCAGGCGGGAGCACCCCCTCCCTCAGAGATGAATTCACCACCCTCCCCGTCCACTCGGCCAGCCCTCCCCGGGCAGCTCTAATTAGCCATGCCGGGCAAGGGTCGAGCGGGCAAGCAGCAGGTCTCACACTCCAGAGAATCCTGTCCACATCCTCAGGCTCTACAAGCTGAAAAGAATCCCAAATGGTAGGATAGACAGGTTCCCCAGGGACATCACTAGATATGCCCACAGCAGCGTCCAAGTCATGCCGAATCTGATCGACCTTGTCTGCAAAATGTTTTGCGAACTCGTCACAGCGAGCCTCCGTGTGCTCCTCCCCACCAGTAGGGGGGGCGAGATGTAAAAGACTACGGACCACACGGAAGAGCTCAGCCGGACGGTTCTCTGCAGACGCAATGGTGGCAGAGAAGTGTGCCCTCTTGGCCGCCACCACTGCCCTAGAGTAAGCTTTTAACTGGGCCCTAGCCCGTGTCCGGTCAGATTCGGCACGAGTTTTTCGCCACCGACGCTCTAGTCGTCTGCCCTGCCGCTTCATCATTCGCAGCTCCTCAGAGAACCAAGGAGCCGCTCTGATTCTGCGACTGGACAGGAGACGCTCAGGAGCGATCTCATCCAGGGCCCTGGACATCTCCGTATTCCAGAGGTCGACCAGGGCACCAGATGAATCTCCAACTCTGGCAACAGGAAAATCCCCCAGAGCCCTCAGGAATCCATTTGGATCCATCAGCCTCCGAGGGCGGATCATAAAGTGCGATCCCCCGCCATTGCAGAGGTGAGAAGTTGCAACGAGCCTAAATCCCACCAGACAGTGATCTGTCCATGACAAAGGAGTGATCTTAATCTCCTCCACATCCAGATCACCATCAACCTGCCCCGCAGTAAACACCAGGTCCAGCGTGTGTCCCGCATCATGCGTCGGGGCAGATATTCTTTGAGACAGACCCATGGTTGCCATGGAGGCCATGAAATCCTGAGCCGCAGCTGTTCCCGGGGCCTCGGCATGGACATTAAAGTCCCCCAACACCAATAGGCGGGGGGACTCCAACACCACGCTCGAGACCAACTCCGTCAGCTCAGGCAGGGAAACTGCTGGGCAGCAAGGCGGGCGGTACACCAACAGAATCCCTGTTCTGTCTCGCCCCTCCAACACAACGCGAAGGCACTCAAACCCAGTGGATTGCTGAACAGGGTATCTGGTGAGACGGATGGAATCTCGATAGACCATCGCAACCCCACCTCCCCGCCCCTGTAGTCGTGGCTGCTGAAGTACCCGGAAACCTGGCGGACAAATCTGGGAAAGATTGACCCCTCCCAGCTCATCCAGCCAGGTCTCCGTGATACATACCAGGTCGGCTTTCTCCTCCAAGATTAAATCGTGGATTAGAGAGATCTTATTATTCACCGACCTGGCATTCAGAAGCAGCAGCTTCAGACTCAGGGGACTGTTGCCAGGATTTCCAAGGGTCAGAGGGATGAGGGGAGGGCCAGAAAGAGGGACAGTCTGTCTATGACTGACCCTCCTTCTCCTGTAATGTCCGGCCCAACCCCCACTGCCATACCTTCCGTAACCCGTAACTCTGCTGATGGCGGTCCCCCTCCCCTCCCCTGAGCCCCCTCGAGGCGTCAAGCACATAATTCCGGCGGGAGCGACCTGCAAGCCAACCACCACAGCACAAATACAAAAACTAAAACACAGACACACACACACACACTCCCCACCAACAACCCGCGCAGCAGCCCTCACCCCCCTCACACTGAGGCTTGGGCTGCTGCAGGCCTCTGCCTCTCTCTCACCAAGGCAAAGGCCTCACTCCGTCCCTCCCTGCCCCCCTCTCACAGAGGCAGGGATACCGTTCACTCTCCTGGCCGGACTCTCACTCCAGCCAGGAAGTCACAATCACACTATCACTCACTCAGTTAAAAGGCTGGTGTTGGCTTGTTGACAGGCGGCTAAACACTAAAAGTAAGGCATGGCTGGAACTTGGTGATCCACAGGAAGATGGACAAAAAGGTAACAGGCAGCAGCATCAACAGATGTTCCGGGCTCCAGGCTCCGTCCACCGGCAAAGAGCCCTTTGGCTCTTGCCCTTCGGCTCGCGCCTCTGGCAAAGCCAAAGGCTTAATAAGCTGGTGACTGACCTGCAGGGAAGAGAACCAAATGGTGCCTGAGTTAGCCGGCCGGCCCCCAGCACAGGTGTCTCAATCAGTGGCTCTTCTCCACCCACAACAGCCCAAACAGCCTCGATGTTAAGGGAGCCCTGGCAAAGCTACTGCAGACGGGATCTCTGTGGGCCAGTGGGGTGAGTAGAACAGCTTTACCTTGGGCCCTCCCACTTGCCCCTGCCTACCTCCAAATGGCTCAAAATGACTCTCCTGGAAGCAGTTGGCAATGATGTCATCATGTCACCACCAACTACTTTCAGGTGCCACACACAGCACCACAAGAGTGTTTCTTGGTGTGTGTGTGTGGGGGGGGGTCCCTCAGGGAGATTAGGAGCCCCATGAGAATGCCACACATTGGGTCCCGCCACTCCTAGAGCCAACCCTGGAAGGCACCCTGGGTTCAAAAGTGCAGGCAAGTTGATCTGAGTGAAGAACTACTGAGTTCACTCAGGCTTATGCCCCTTACAGCACAAGTCTGTGCTTGTCTACTCAGAATTAAGTCCTATTGTCTTCAGTGTGTGCACAGGATTGCAGCCTTGCTCCCTAAGCATCCCCTAGGACTGTGGCCTGAGGCTACAATCCCATGCACACTTACTGTGGAGTAAGTTCCATTGAAATCAATGGGTCTTACTTCTGAGTAGGCATGCAAAGGCTTGTGCTGTTACTCTAATATGACCCAGTTAACTGAGTGTCAGAGATTTTCAATATTGTTGTGCCACAAATTGTCCACAGGTGTGCCACAGGCGTTTGGGTCATTTATTTGTAGGGACATTGGGGGATATGAGCCCATCACCTGTACCAGGATGTACCTTGTCAATTGTTCCCTGCAAATTTTAGCTCCTTGTCAGTGTGCTGCAAGATGAAAAAGGTTGGAAACTCACTGCTGTAGAGAATCCCCAGCTAAAGGCAAGTTTTGACTACTATTAAGAAGCAACAATCAATCACTTCCTTGCTTAATTATGACATTATTTCTCCTGGAAACAGAGAGCAGATTTGGATTTTTGGCCTCAAGATACCAAAATGCTTTGCCTTGACCCCTCTCCACCTATTTGAACATGGGGAAATTTCTTGAAATCCTTGCATGCTTTGGCCAGGGCTGGCCAAAAAATTTCTCATCTCTTATCCCTTGCAGCATGCTTTGCAAGCCCTTTCTGTCACAGACTGCTAAAGACACAATGTGAGAGGAAACCATCTGTGAAAACCACCCCTCCAGGGGTGGTGGCAGCAAGAATGCCAACAGGAAGGGTTGCAAATGAAGGGGGCAACAAAGGAAGAGAGATAGTTATGAGCATGATGAGGGGTGAGCTTCAGAACCACCAAAAATCAGGCCAAAGGCCTACCTAGTCCAGCTTCCTGTATCAGTGGCCCACAAGATGCTTCAGGGAGCACACAAGACAATCAATCAATCAACAGGTACTTATATACCGCTTTTCAACACGAAGTTCACAAAGCGGTTTACAGGCAAATAGTAATAATAAAGTTAAATGGCTCCCTGTCCCAAAAGGGCTCACAATCTAAAAAAAAAGGCAGACCGCCAGCAACAGCCACTAGAGAGACTGCGCAGGGGTAAACAGGGACAATTACTCTCCCCCTGCTAAATATAAGAGGAACACCACTGGAAAAAGTGCCTCTTGCCCAGTTAGCAGGGGTAAGTTAGCAGGTAAGTAAGCAGGGGTAAGCTTGCCCAGTTAGCAGGATGCTTGCATCCTGTTGCCACTCCCTTGCACCTGGCATTCCGAGGTAGCCTGCTTCTAGAATAAAGAGGTTGCACCACCCATCCTGGCCTGCAGTGGACTTTTCCTCTAGAAATCTGTCCAATCCTCTTTTAAAGGCCCCTAAACCAGATGCCATCGCCACCTCCTGTGACAAGGAGTTCCACAGATTAATTACACGCGGGGTAAAAAAGTATTTTATCGGCTCTAACACTCCCAACACTCAACCCTATTTAAATGGCTCTCCCCTGGTTCTGGTGTTGTAAGAGAACATTCCTCAATCCACTCTATCCAGCCCAGGCATAATTTTGTACATTTCAGTCATGTCCCCACCCTCAGGGACATTTTTTTCTAGACTAAAGAGCCTCAAATGGAATTTGAGAACAGCACATAAGAGGCTAGTGGATGTGGGGGACTACTGTAATTATTTTAGGGTTTGAAAGCGCCCCTTACCTGGTGATCTTCTAGCATCTGCTCTTGCTACTTCCTCCTGGATCTGAAAACTATGAGAGGGGCTCTAAGTGAGGAATGGATAAACGTATCAGACTTTAGCCTGATTCCCTTTTAAATCAGCTTGCCTTGCTTGCTCTCTAGCTCAAGCCTGATTCCACTTTGAGGTCAGCTGAGATAGTTTAGTTAATTAAGGCAGTGGAGGAGGAATTGTTTGATTGGTGTAGTAGAGTTTGGATGGAAGTATAAGAGAGCGAAGTGGGGGGGGGGTTGAGGTGAGAATTCTGCTTCCTTGTGTGAGTACTGCCTTCAGCAGAGTCTGTGGGAAGGCTGAGATGATTGCTCTTATTACGCATTGTGATTGTAATGTGACATAAATACTAGAGCAGTGATGGCGAACCTTTTGGGCTTGCTGTGTCAAAATTTAGGAAAATGCTTAACTTGGCTCTGCTGGTGTGTCAACCCCCCTCACAAACAAAGGAGAAACAATGCTTTATATTAATTTATTTAAACAAAAAATACAGTCCAATAATGTGTGGTACTATGTATTACATAAATAATCACCACATAATTACAAAAATGAAAAATGAGTAAAACAAACTCAGTTTTTGTCATGTACTGGTGAATGCTGGTGTATCACCCCAGATGTTGTGGTGTGTCACTTTTGACATGTGTGTCATAGGTTCACCATCACTGTGCGAGAGTGTTAGGAAATGTAGTCTTTGTTATGTTAACACTGTATATTTCTTCCAAGTGTCTTCTGTAATGTTGAACTGTGTTTTTATCTTGGTGTAACCTTGCCCCTTGTGTTGAAATAAATTGGGTAACTAGTGATCTTTTGGTGTATGTAGAGATTGGGGTGTACTTGTACTTGTTAGTCTGGGAGGCTAACATCTGAATCTAGCCCTGACTCAGACAGTTCAGGCACCCTAACCCACCACTCTTCTTTTCCTATGGGTGGGTGGGAGGAAGAGGAGGGGCACTGGAAGGGACTGGGAGACTGGAGAGAGCTGCCCCACTAATATGTTTCCTGGGTGATCACCTCAGTAGGCCTCATAGATGGGTTGGATATGGCTTTGACCCTCTGTTCTTGTTCAGTTGGGTAAGCAGCGGCATAGGAAGACTAAGTTCTGGTCTGAATCTCAGTGTTTCTCAAACTGTGGGTGAGACTCCAATTTCTGGTGGGTCCCTCAGAACTTCCAATGAAAATGGGGTGATGGAATTAATTGCCTGAAGCCCTGAGACTATTCAAAAATCAGACAGCTGTTAATTGCCCTGAAATGGATTGAGGAATGGGTTTTGTTTTGTCTTTGCAAATAAATCCATAAATAAAATGTTACTTGTAAATAAAAAACCATTATTTCTTTCTAGATCACTTTTTAAAAAGTCTGGCTAGAGTCTCATTTTGAAAAGTGGGTCCTGCTGCTAAAACAGTTGAGAGCTACTGCTCCGTCTTCAAGGCTGCAGTTGAGCGCACCCTTAGCCCTGGTCTACACATGGAGTAGAATGATGCGGAGTGGAGTGGGCAACCTCAGATTGCAGGCAAGGAGGGGTGCCGTGTCCAAAAACTGAAAGTTGAAGCTCACCAGACACATCTAAGAGAAAAATTCCCCTTCCCATTGCTGTCTAATTGATTTTTTTTTATTACTTTATGCACTGACACCAGGGAAAATTTTCATAAGGGAGAGATCAGAAATTTGAACCTTCATCTATAGTCTGAAATGGTATTGAAGCACTTTCCCACCTTATTCTGTATGTACAGAGCAGGTCAAGAGCCCTTTGGCACTTGCTTCGTGGGACTCAGGGTAGCAGTCTGGGAGGGGCAACAATGCCCCCTGCCATTGCTGCTAGGATCTTGCCTTGGGAGCTATTTCATCTTCTTCCAATGTAACCAGCACTCTGCTTGACTTTCAACCTCCTGAGGGCCTTGGAGGCCTCGTGTGGCTCTCAGAATGCCTGAGCTCTCTGGCTGGCTCTCACAATGCCCTCCAGACATGACTGGAGCACTGTTCCAGTCACTGTAAGAGGGGAGTCCCTGGAAGGTGTGCCCCAAGTCAGCACACCTTCCAGCTACGCTGCTGAATATCAGAATGAACCTCTTAACAGTAAGAGCAGTTGGAACATTGTAATGGCTGGTGCCAGCCCCCAAAATCATTTGGGTGTCTCCTGGCATCTGGGAGTCCTGGTGGAGCTTTTCCCATTGAAACAACCAGGAGAATATGGACACAGACCAAGAGCCCCAGCCACTGCAAATCTTCTTGTGGAAATACAGCTAATTATCAGCAGCTGGGTGTAGTTCAACAAGCAAGTATCTGTGTGGGATTGGCCAGCTAATCAACTAATCAGCTAATCCTGGCCTTTCCGCTGGCATTTTGGCCAATAAAAGCCTGGCTTTGGGGCCTTTACTTGCCCCCCCCCCCAGACCTTGTGAACGGCAGCAGGCTACGTTGTCCGGAGGGTCACCTGAACACTCCCCCAGATTCTGCTGGAGGCTGTGTTGCCTGGGGCGGGATGCCTAATTGTAAGTACGGGTGCCTGAAGACACACCTGGGGTTCAGAAGTGCTCATGTGTTCTGTTTGTTAATGTTTGTGGTTGTTTTGTAATAAAGTCTTGTCACTTATGTGTAAATTAGCCTTGAACATCATTTATTCCTTCCTCTGACCAAAAGAGCCTACAGCCCCTGGCAAGAGCCCTGGCTGTGGCAAAACAATCATGGAGCTGATTCCCAAGGGAAGTGAAGAGATCTTCCTCATTGAAGGTCTTCATGCAGAGGTACCTTTAGGTGATGCATTAATAAGGATTTTCCTGCTTCCAGCAGGGGGGTGAACTAGATGGCCTTGAACGATCCTTCCAACTCTTCATTTTTATTATTATTATTCAATAATAATAATTTCTTCATTATTTTAATGAATAAAAATTGGTCACTTGTGTTTAATAAAGTGGCCCAAGTTAAGCCCAAGCTGCAGTTCTTCTTCACCGGAGGTATTCATGCAGAGGCACCTTTAGGGGATGCTTTAGTAAAGAGTTTCCTGCTCCTCTGTGTGAAAGGCTCCTTGCAGTTAGAAAACTAATCCAGCAAGGATCCAGGTGGGCTAGAACATCTATCAAGATATACTAGGGTTTGGTTTTTTAATTTGTGATTCATGTGAAGATCAGGCTGAAGGTAGCTCATGTAGTAATACATGTATAGCTCTCACAAAACTACACAGTGACAAATGTAGTGCTATTTCCTTACAAATTAGAACAAGCCACAGGAATATGGGAATATTACCCCCTGTATTACAATCTTCCCTCCTTCAGCAATAACTATGATTCAGGCCAGTATCTGATTCTAACTATGGTTAACGCTGGCCTGGTTCTCTCTGAGTTCAAGTTTGGAAACCCACTTCAAATGCCAGTTTCAAATCCTGGTTAAGGTGGGAACCGTTGTAAAGAACAATAGAAGCTGAAGCATGTACCCATAAATCTGGTTCCCACTGTGCACCCCTTGATAGTTTGACAGGGGGCCCTGGAACCTAAGAAGAGCTCCAAAGGAGAACCAAGACGTTGACAAAAGCCCTAAACTATGTAATGAGAGTGTCCTCTTTTTTGCTTCCTTGGCAGGGGATCCGTAGCTTAAAACGTGCTTCATCGTGGCTTAAAACGTGGAAAGATGTATCCACGGCGAGTACTATCGTAAGGCCAATTAGGCAGCTGCCTAGGATGCAGATCTCAGAGGGGCACAGTACTGATCTTGGAGGGATACAGTTTTATACAGATTAGTTTTTTTCAATCATGTAAAAAATGCAACTGACTATATTCTTTTATTTTAAGATAAATACCACAACATGCAAAAAAACATCCATACATAAACATCACAGTGTTTATCATCATATAGGGTTTCTATATCGCCTTTTTCACTGACTCACATTATGAGTGAGAATCTTACAGACCCAAGGTGGTTCACTTAGCCAGCTATCACCAAATTCCTTTTTAAAAAACAAAAACAAATGGAGTTTTTACAATTAATGTTCTATAAGAAACTCATGGAACTCTTCACTTCCAGATGTTTTCTTTCCTGTGTGGTGATCATTCTCCTGCTGACATGTGCTATCGAGCTTCCAGCAGGAACAACCACAAATCAGCCAAGTGTTATTCGTTCGTGGAAGCTGAACTTCATATTTCTCCACCTCACGGCATATCAAAGTAACTCCTTTGCCCTCTCGGGGCCCAGTGATGAGCAGTGACAGCGACTTCTCATGGCTCTGCCCTATCAGCTGGTGTCTGTCTCTCTTGCAAAGAATGGCAGAACTCCCACTTAGATTCTTCAGGCAACACCCTAACCTCCAGGCCACATCTCCTGCCCCATTTGTGTTTATAACATTTTCTTTTGTATTTGAGAAAGCTCATAATAAATAAGTCAAATAAACCAGTTTGGAACTCATGGATGTGAAGGGCCTCAATGAAAGGTCTGAAGGAATGTCTTCCAGTTACATCCGGGAGGTGTTCTGAGGCATGGTGAGTCCGTACACGGCCTCCTAATGCCTCAGATGGCCCCCAGAGGCTTCTGAGAGGGACGTCCAGTTTGACAAAAAACAGGAAGTGCCTCTCAGAAGCCACTGGGAGACACTCCCATTTTTGGTGGGGGGTTTGGTCAAATTGAAAGTGCCTCTCAAAAGCTTCTGGAAGGCCTTCTGAGGTGCGAGAAGGTCACACAAGGCCTCTGCATGCCCCAGAAGGCCTTCTGAAAGCTTCAGGCAGCGCAATCCTAGCGCACCCCTTGCGTCGACATGTCATCACATCAACACAAAGGGTGGAGCACCGGTGCACGGGCACAGAGCAGTACCCCCGCGTCAGCGCTCCAACTCTAAAGCCGATGGTGCTTGCAGCGTCTGCTTCAGAGGGCGGACGGAAAGCTCCCTTGCACCGACCAAAGACAAGGGATTCTCTGTCCCGTTTCAGGATGGAGATTGGTGAGAGGGCGGGAGGTAGGAGGTGGGACCTGGGGGGGCTTGGGAGATGGCTGTATGGCCACATCCTAAGCCCATCAGCAAGGCCATGTGACTCGATTTGGGACACGCGATCTCCTTGGATCTGCGCCTGCTCTTTAGCGGGTGCAAATCCGAGGAGCACATAGGGGAGGCTGGAGCCTCCCCTACGGTAAGGGAGTGCATGCTCCCTCTCCCAGAGAGGGAGCTATTCTTAATTCTAAGGAGAGGGTATTCCACAACTGTGGGGCCACTAACGAGAAGGCCTATTCCTGGCCGCCATCCCCCCCTCTCACCTTGCCTTGTAGCGGCACAGTCAGAAGGGCCCTCTGTATGGCCCATTGTATGGAAGGAAGCGGTCCCTCAAATACCCCAGACCCAAGCCATTTACACACACACACACACACCACCCCCAAAGAACCCATACTCCTATGACATGAACTGTGAAGCGGGGCTCATCCCTCCAGATATAGGAAGTGATGTCAGGGCTGACGTTGCCACAGAAGAGGCAAAAACATTTCAGGCACAATGCTTGTATTATATCCTCCACACTACAAGGGAGCACTGGGTTGGTGCTATGGGCTAATGGCTCTCTACATGCAGCAAAAGGGGACACTGGCTGATGCTTACTTGCCGCTTGCAGCCTTCCCCTTCTTCCTTCCCGTATACCTTGCAGAGCATGTTGCTGTTGAGGGAGCATGTTGATGGAATAGATCTACGAGGGAATAGATCAATAATGATGCAAAGATGAGACAAAGGGTCATGTGGAACGACCTACTTCAGAAAGTAATGAAAACAGAGGACTCCCCCTGAGGTCTCTGAGAGGCTGCTTACCAGTCCAGATCTCTTTCTTTGTTGAGTGCCAGGTTGTGGGGCCACTGGCCAGTTGCACAAAAGAATAAAAACATTGGGGATGAGTGGGGAGGCAGGATATATCTTGTCTTCTTCCTTTTGAATTCATACTTTGCTGTTTTTCTGTTTCAGACTGCCACATTCACTCCACTGATTCTTAGGGTTTGGAGGGTAATTTTCATTTGGGGAGGTTTTCTGAAGGAGTGTCCAGCTAAACGGGCCTTTAATAAAACCATAGTTTAATAAAACCATAAAGAAATTTTAAAACATAAAATAAATTCTTAACCAAGGTGACTAAGACAAAAACGATCAGGCACTTTTTCAGGTGGTGCGCCTCTTATGTTTAGCAGGGAGAGAATAACAGCCCATCACAGGATGCAATCCTAACCCAGGGCTGGAATAGGCAGGCCAACACACCTACCCCATATCCAACTCGGAGCTCCTGCTATGCTACCCAGGGAAAGGGGAATTTATTCATGGGGCTACTCAAAGCTATGCCACCAAAACTGGTGACGCAACTTTGAGCGGCCAAATTGGAGCTGCCTGCGCTGGGGACAAGAGTTAGGATCTGGGCCAAAGGCCGGATCCTGGCTCCACCCCCATCCCTGGGCCTGGCTGCCCATGGGCCCACCCGTTCCACAAGTCCCCCCACCCTGTTCCATCCTTTTCCCTCACCCCGTTAAGCCTCTCGCCGCCCTTCTGGAGTCCCGGTGCCAGCCTAAGAAGGCCAGTCTTACCTTCTAACCTCCGGGCCCAGGCAACGGAGCAGCAAGGCCAGTGCACATCCTTGCTCTAGCCTAACTTGTCCAAGGCTGGACACTTGTCCAAATGTCGTGTGATTGCGGCAGCTGGAGGCCGGTACAAGGGACTTGCCAGTTTGGATTGCTTTGAATGACATTTCTAGTGGCTGTTTGCTGATGTCCTGTATCTTTTCAGATTGTGATGCTTTTGGGACAGGGAGCTATTTCATTTTGCCTGTAAACTGCTTTGTGAACTCTTTTTGTTGAAAAGCGGTACATAAATATCATCATCACCTTCGAACTCCTATTTAGTTGTGTAAGTGTCATCAAGTTGGCACTTGATTTTTTTATAGGTTACTGGTTTGTTGGATGTCCTGTACTCCCCCACCCCAACGTTTCAAGGGAAAAAAATGCCAAAAAAAACTGTTGGCCACTTTGAGTTATGGGCAACAATTCAGAGCGCACCATCGCCCAGAAGTAATGGGGGGGGGAATTTGACATCATCACATCACTGCAATTACTTTTGGATTTTATTGTATGAGAGGTGTAAAAAATATATTGTCGTTGTCCCCCCAGCCTGGGTGCCAGGTGCCTTACCTTCACCATTGCTAGGGTTAGCCTCTTTGAGCCAAATTGGTCAATACATAGAGGTCAGTTTGGCCCACTGTGCAGACAGTGGAGGAGTACAGTAACATTCTTGCCCATTTGATCCACCAGCCCGGCCTCCACATCTATGCTGGGATGGAGCCAGCCTATGTACATAAAATTCTGCATACATAAAATTCTATATTCTACCAAAAGCTTGCAATTGACCCCTGGGAAAAATGTGGTCATCAGCTACATTATAATTTTGATCCACATGCACAAAAACTTTCTTTGCATTACTCATGTCCATGTGGCTGTGCAACGCTGGCAAAGGTGGGGGTCAGTACGCCACATCCAGCATTCCTCCACACAATGGGTCAGATAGAGAAACAGTTCATATCCAGTCTGGCCCCTGGTGAGGAGAAGAAACTGGAAAGTCGTAGAATATTTTGTTATATCTGTGTATTGTTGCTGTTTGACAAATAGGCAGATGGAGTGGGAGAAAAGTATGCCAGCAGAGACAGGCTGTACCAGTCTTCAAAACAGCAACTAGTGACTAAAAAACAAAACAGCCGCAGTACACTCCTGTTCCCCAGTAATTCTGCTTGCTAGCCAGCCCCAAAACCTCAGAACTGTTCTTTCTCCTGCAGATTTATATTTAAAACCAACTCTTTCTTTGTCCCTAGAATGACCAACCAAAGCCACATTTCTTCCAACCAAAGCCAGAATTGGATTCCCATTTCTGCCCAAGCATGTGGGTGTGATATCCCTTGCTGACCCCCTATGCAAAGGACCAGTGGTGTAGCTAAAGGGGGGCCGGTGGCCAATTGCCCTGGGCACCATGTCTTGCAGGGGTGGCAACCCAGACAACTGACGGGGAATCTGGAGACCTTAGAAAGGCACTTTGGGTTTTCAGCAAAAACAGGAAGTGCTTTTCTCTAGGAGGCCTGTTGATGCTCAGGGAAGCTGTGTGGGGCCTCCCTGAACTTCAGAAGGCCTCCTAGAGGACTTAGGAAAGCACTTTTGGTTTTTGCTGAAAACTAGAAGTGCCTTTCTAAGGCCTCCTAGAGGCCTTCTGAGCAGGGGAGGTTAACATTTTTTTTTTGCCCCAGGTGCCAGAAGACCCCTTGCAGCACCAAAGCAAAGGACAAATTCCTGGTTCAGTTCAAGTTCTTTTGTTTCAGATATTAGTCATTCTATACGCTCAAAGCAATTATTTAAACTAGTGGTCTTCAACATTTTTCGTGCCACAGCCCCAATATATAAACAAATAAGGTATGAGGCTGGAGACCCCACTATTGATCCCGCCTTTCCCAGGACTCTATCTGCCCACCCCATCACCACCCACGCCCTGCTCTGTTCACTATAACTAAATATTCATATCAGAAAAAGCTACCATGAAGCCTGGCACTAGTGAAAGCTATTTTAGCATAGTTTCTAAGAACTTGAGCAGGACTGGGACACAATCTCCTGGTGCTTCAAGGCAGTTGCCTCCCCCTTTACCTGGTGGTGGTGCTCTAGTCCAGTAGTCTTCAACATTTCTCATTTTCACGTTGCTGTGACCCTACAACAGAGGTTTTGCAATCCCATTGGGTCCCAACCCCAAGACTGAAGAACACAATGTACCAGTTAACATTTACATTGCTCTGGTGCACAACCCAAAGAGTGAGACTTCAATAAAGTACAAGAAATGCATCTCTTGTACTCTAGGACAGAGGGAAATCATAGACCACCTGAAGAATTGGGGAGAGTGTCACTTTGAGCATTTAGAGCAGGGGTGGCCAATCTTTCAACTTTAGGGCTCCTGGACCTTTAACAATTGTGTAGAGCAGAGATCTTCAAGCTTTTTCATCTCAGGGCACACTGGCAAGTGCTAAAATTGTCACGGCATGCCATCAGCTTTTTTGCAATTGACAATGCACACCATGCTGCCAGTGGGAGGCTCACCCCTCAATGGCTCTACAAATAAATGACCCTTCCCCAAATTCCCACTGCACATCTGTAGACCCTGCATGACACACTGTTGGGATATTGGAATGAGGCAGAAGAAATTTACAGATCTGTATGGTTGGTTTCTACCTAGAGACATGAAGCTAAAATGGCAACATGTAAATCTGCCCAGTGATATGAGTATGAATGGTAACATCGAGATCTGCCCAGTAATAAGAGTTACAATGGCAACATGTAGATTTGCTCAGTAAAAAGAGAATCTGCCGGGAGATATGGTCATGTGATGGTAATGATTGGATGATATATAAACATGACCAGGGATACAATGTGTGTTTCTTCAGAGAGGGTTTTGAAAGAGTGTGTGCTTGAGAGAAGTCTTTTGGATGAGAGCTGTTCATTGATTAATATAAGTTATGTACACAGTCCACTGGAGTTGCTGTAACAGTTGTAAAGAAGATTAACTTGAGTAATACAGAAGTTCTTGTTAAAGAAGTCTCTGAGTTATTTCTTGTCTGTGATCATCAGTGTTGGATCTCTGAGTAAACCACTCAGGAGTAGTATTCATCCATGCACAACATCATCGTCATCAGCACTACTCAAATATCATAACGCACACTAATGTTGAAATGTTGAAAATGGCTAGTGTAGAGGAAGGAATTTTAGTAGGTGCAGCTTCTGTGAGATGAAAAGCTGTACCTGCGGAAATTTCCTCTCCTACACAACTGTTAAAGGTCCAGGAGCCCTAAGGTTGAAAGTTTGGCCACCCTTGATTTAGAGCATAGAATCGTACCTGGGAGTAAACCTCATTGAACTCAAAGGGACTTACCTCTGAGTTGACATGCATAGATTGCACTTTTACAGAACAAACCTGTGTGTCTATTCAGGCATAAGTAAGGGCCATTGTGTTCAGTGGGGTTTACTCCCAGGAAAGCATGTACAAGATCTCAGCCTTAGACTTGATCAGAAACAAGTTACTGATTAGAATTTTTTCCCCATCCATGCTGAAAAGTATGGATGGAAAAAAAAGATTTTCAAATTGCAATCTAAATTGTGGGGGGCGTGTTCCGCATTGACAAAGCTTCAGGTTGTCATAATTTCTGCACTTTTTTTTTAACACACACACGATAATCAGTGTACATTAACTGAACACTGACTTTACACTGGGAATCCATATAACACCTCCGAGTCTTCATTCCTACACACTGCCCTAGCATTGCTCCAAAAATGGACTCATTAGATTCCTCCTGGGCTTTTCTCTGAAACTGGTTGCCATAGTATTTAAGTATTTCAAATGTTCATACATTTATCTCTCAGAACAGCACAGTGGAGTGAAAATTGTATTATTAACATGTGCACTGTGTTCAGTGGTAGATTAAGGCTAAGATTGTTTAAATCATCTGGATACTGGATGGATTTTTGAACCTAAACCCACCAATCAAGGCAACATAAGACGAAGACCCAAACCTTATTAGGAAATACTAAGTGTGACGTGCAACTTATGAACTTAACTGTGCAGCAGGTTTCATTGTGGCCTGATACAGTTTCTGCAACAGGACCATTGCCTCTCGCTTCCCAGGCAAACTCAAGCTTATAGGCCAAACATAAGGCCTATGGGCTGGATGTGGCCCCCAGAAGAGCTTTATCCAGCCCTTGGGCTCTCCCAGCTGCTGATCTCTGCTGCTGAGCTGTGCTAAGGTGTCACTGCTGAAAGGGCAGCCTGCATAATAATTGGTCTCTCCCCTATCTAAAAAATGTGGTTGTTTATGTATATTCTATCATTTGCAACTAATGAGTTCCTGTGAAAAAAGAGCTTATTTCTGGTAGGGACCTACTTAATGACGTCCCTTCCTACTTTATGACATCTATTCTGGCCCTCAGCAGCCATCATGAATGCTATTTAGCCCACTGTATGAAACAAGGTTAACATCTTTGGTCTAGGCAGTAGTGTAGTTACAGGAAGACAGTGCAGTAAGTATTGAAGGCGCCACAACATGCCTTGCAAGCAGCCCTTCCCACTTGCCATTGGAGCCATCTGGGTAGTGATGGCAACACAGTTGCCATTGCTGCCCAGAATGGCTTGGACGGTGAGTAGGAGGGGCCACTTACATGGTGCTTTGCTGTACCTGCAATACTTACCGCGCCACCCTCCCTGTAGCTATGCTACTGAGCCTAGGAGAACCCAGAGATCTGCTCCTTCCCCCCTCATTGACACACAAGGTATATGAAAGGCAATTTTGCCTAAGAGGCCACCATTGAAGCCTAGGGCAGTAAGTGAGGAAAGGGAGGCACCCCCCCCCCCCACACACACACAGAGTCCCTCTGAGTCTCCCCTAGGTCTCAAAGCCCTGAGAAGCTAATCCATGGAAATTCCATGTCACGTCATCAGGGCCCCACCCACTATTTGCCTGCCCAAATCCAATTTGTTCCTTTGCAATTGGCAAATTGCCCCAAAATGGTTTGACACTCTCTCCTGTTACATGAAATGCAACAGGGAATGAGTAACACAGTGTCACAGGGGTACCACTCCCAGTGCAAGACAATGCCCTCTTCAGTTGGAAGTGCTGATTGAGACTGCTAGAGCAGAAATTACTATTTTGCACATATTGGACCCCCTTGCGGCTTTTCCCAAGCAAGATGGCCTCCTCTCCCCTGTGTAGGCTGTGCAATTTCTCCAAAGGGTCTTTAACCCCTATGTTGTAGCTTGGCATTGCCAAATATTCACCCACTTTGGTCCTGTGAACGCAGCCACTGACTTCAAGGCCGAGTCAGAGACATGTGAAGCAGCCCCCTTAGTCATGGAACTGGCCAGTGAACCCATCAATGAAATGAGGTACACTCAAGCATAGTTTTACTTCTTCAGAGACATATATTTTAGTTGCAAGGAAAAGCCAATTAGAACAGTCCAGATAATAGTCCGAGGTCAGTTTACATTCCGTCAGGATACATACAGCAACAGCTATTCAAAGGTGGCTAAACAGTTTGCCAGCGCTTTGCCCTCAACCCTCTCACAATCCACACAGAAGGCTTCTGCTCACTGCCTTTTATCCTGCCTTCCAGCCAATCAGCATGGCGCTGAGTCATGGCTAGGTCTTCCCATGTACACCACTCAGGCACAGGCGCATTCAATCACCTTACTCAGGTGATTTTCCAGAGCAAAAGAAACACCAGAGCTGATTGCCAGAATCAACCCAAAATCCTAACGGGTCCAAAGTTGTTCTTTTCAAGCTGGTTCTGACAGCAAACCTTCCCACTTGCAAACAGAACAGTGATTTTGCGCTACACGCCCAATAGAGTAGAATCTCTCCCTTTGACACAGATACTGGATATCTAGGGCTTGCCTCGTTGCAAAGTGTATTGCCTTACAGAACTGCAAGAACAAATGCTTCCCATTAGATTATCAAGAGGCTGAGGATTTCTCTTCCCTTGCTCTAGCTGAGATGATTATGTATCACCAGCTTCAGAAATTGGACACTTGCATGGAAATTTGGCAGGCGTACACAGATGAGTTTGCCTGATCCTTCAGCCTTTGCCGCTGGACCCTGACACTGTTTTTACCCAAGACCAATGAACTCCTCTGCCTGTCATGTCTGAATGGGCAAATTCTTTGCCCTCTGAAATTGTTTTCCCCTGCCCATTTCCCCTTGTTTTCTCCTCTTGTCCGTATATGTGTTTGTTTCATATTGGATTTTTTTGTTTGGAACACGCACGAAAGGTTTAGAGGTCAGCCCAGCCAGGTGGGCCATCTGATGGATTCTGGGTGGTGATGGCAAGGAGCAGGCCTGAGCATTGCCATCGCCCTCCAGAATGACTCAGACAGCAATTCGGAGGGGGCTTTTGCACAGCACGTTGCAGCACCTGCAGTATTTACTGTTTCCCCCCCAGCTACGCTATTGCCTTGGTGTGATTCTCAATTAATGCAGAATTCATGGGGCATTTAAATATTGACCTAGCTGCACAGGACCTGCTTTTCTGTGGTTTAAATTGAGGAGTGGCTTGGCTGCCTTGCATGACTCAGAAGCCTGGAATATTCTTCCCATGTACGCATGCACCCAATCACCTTTGCTGGTTCAAAAGATCCCCTGTTGATCTTGGCCCGGGACCCCAGTTTTCTGACCCTGCTGATTGATGTCAACAATGGATGTATTGAAACAGGAGACTATGAAGTTTTCATTCATCTTTTTTGTAGTGGGCAGTCTAGAATAGGGAACATATCAATTGAATCCGGAACTAAGTATTGAGTGCTACAGAACAGAGACAGGACCATTGTGTCCTGACCAAATGTGTCCTACTCATTAACATCCCTGGACATTTGTGCTAGGTTTTTTGTGACCCAGACATTTATATTCCAAAATATGTATATTTCTATTAGATGTACTCTTCTATTTTTAAAATATAACGGCAGGGTTAGGGTTAGGGCTGGGATAAAAAGCGTAAAATATAGAACGTGGGTTTGTTGCCTAGTTATGGTTGGCTTGCTACCCAGTCATAGTGTGACTCAGGGCGCAATCCTAACCTGGAGGACCTGCACAATTTGACTGGTACAAGGTCCACTGTAAAGCACCTTTGGACCACTATTGGAGCCAGGGGGCATAGTGCACGTCTGTGTGCTGGCCTCTCTGACTCCGAGAGTGGTCCAAACGCGCTTTACGCCCTGGTGCCAGTCAAACGTTGCTGGCCTAAGTGTGCCAGCCTAATTCCAGGTTAGGATTGCGCCCATGAATAACCAGGACACACACACACAAAGTACACACCTGTCCAGGGACGCTAATGAACTGGGATGCATTTGACCAGGATACAATCATCCAGGACGCAAATACCCTAGCAGTGTACAGGACACACACTAGGATTATCCCTGTGACTTCCCAGTCCTATTCCTTTCTCTCAATATCAGCAATTGATAACCCCTTGCCTTTGTGAGTGCATTTGCAGTATGCTAACATAGAAAACATTGTTCCAATCAGTCAATTACTTCCTGCAGGGTGAGATGGAGAAAAAGGCATTCACAAGAAAAATAATCTGCTTTGCCTCCAACCTCAGACAGAGAAACAAACGTGACATTCATTGTAAAAATTTGATTTGTGCCACTTTGTGACCCAATTTTTCCCAGGAACGCCTTACAATGAACTGAGTCTTACCCAGCTGCGTATCACTTTTGAAATCCCCTGAGGGAGTCCGAGATGAGTGTGATTTTTTGTGGTCATCCATATGTGTTTTGTTTTTTACCCTGTGCATTTCCTGCCCTGCTGGAGTAACCCAGCGAGATGGAAATGACAACTGATCAAGGAAGATTTAAAACGATCCTCTTCCTCTTCCAAGAAAGCAATGACTTGTTCTGCAGACTTCACAGCTAACTAAAGATGTGAAATGACAGGAATTACATGATGCCCGCCTGCCATTATGAGTCATTCTCTCCTCTTGATTTCACATAATCTGTGTTTTTATTTCTGCCTGCAAGGCTTTGACAACCCAACAAATTGGGACGTCAGAAATGGAGAAATTAATAGGAGAGGGGGAAAAACCCACATCGCTGGCAGCAGACCAAATTGGAATGTCCTTTATGAGCATAGATTTAGCCTGATAGGGGACAAAACAGAATGGCTATTACAACATCACTCTTGATATCATGCTGGTAGAAGCCTGGTGGCACACCACCGCTAAACGTCCATCTTCAGAAGTGGCCTGAATGATCCTTGGGCCCAAGCCCCAATCCAGAACCCCCAAGAAACAAATTTGGCTGGCTGACTTGCCCCATCCGTCTGACACCAGGAATATAATACGTACTTTATTTTTCTAATTTTGATGCCACCCTTCCCCAAGAAGCAAAGATGTAGATGGTTCCTCCCCTCCTTTTGCCTTCAACAACAATCTTGTGAGGTTGAGAGAGAGTGACTGGCCCAAGGTCGCCCAGGAAGCTTAATGACTGAGCAGGGATTTAAACCTGGATCTTCCAGGTCTAAGATTAACCAAGGTTCCAGATTAACCAAGACAATAGCAAGGATCTGTTCCCCCCACCATCACCAGGTGTCTAAAGAGCACAGCAACAATGATAATCTTTATTGCTCACCTGGAACAGCTGGAAACAGGACCAAAGAAGCCTTTACCTTCTCTCCAGCTCAGTGGAAGGAGGAGGTGCCCCCACATCCTCCTCCTTCTGCCCACTTTCCTAGGAGAAGAGGATGGAGTAGCAACAGGGTGGACCCCTTGGGCAGTTGGCAGGCCAGGGAACGTAGCTAGCAGGTGTGCCAGTTCACCACCTCCTCTAGCCCACCAGTGGTGACCCTGTTGGTACCGCTTCTTGGACTAATCTTTGGATAGACTGGTCACATTAGCAAGAGAGTCTCCTGTTACCTGCAGATCTCTTTTGAGTGTTTTGATGAATTAGCTAACAGGGTTTGGAGAAAGTGACTTGCCCTCCAGTTCAGGGGAGTGGCTGATGTAAGGAGTATGTCTGCAGGGCCACCCCTAGCCCATATGGCATGTTTGTGTGCAGTAGGAAAAGGTCCTCCCCATCCTCCCCATTACATTCCACTGGCATTCTCCTTCCTATGTGAATTGTGCCCTCTTAGGGGTGTGTGTGTGTGTGTGAGAGAGAGAGAGAGCAGGGGAGTTGCAGACTGAATTAACTGAAGGCTAGCAGCATCCCAGCAGTATAAGGTCCTATCTCAGGAGTTCTGGGATAGTTAGTAGTGTAGCTACAGCGGGGAAGCATGGTAAGTATTGCAGGCAGTGTGTTGCTGTCGCTGCCCAGAATGGCTCTGATGGCACGGGGCAGCTTGCATGGTATGTTGCAGCTCCTGCAATACAATCCCTTCCCCCTTCTAGCTACTGGGGACAGAGGATCTGTTGTCATGTTAGAGTGCTTGCTCTTTGCCTCCACACGCTCCACTTGTCGTTTTGTAAGTAAAGCAAGCATGATAGGAACATCATGCCTCTCCAGTACTGTTTCACCTGAAGAAAATTGAAACCAGGGAGTGCAAGCCATGGAATTGCTCATGCGTGGGGAAGTGGGGAAGAACATGCAACAATATGTTGCATGTCGATGTGGGAGGCCCCAGAAGAGCAATCCACAACAGGCTCCCATTCCCTTTCATTCAACCCTGGGGCATACAGTATACCAGATGCAAATGAAAAGAAGCCTGAAAAGGTTTCAAGAGGCAGCTGCAGGATAAATAAAGCCAATTGATTGATGTCATGTTTTCGTTAATTCAAAGAGCACAGGGGAATCAGATCTCTAGCGGAATCCCTTCGCAGTATACTCAGAGTAGATTTACGGGCACAAGATCTAACTCGAGACTTGCCAACGTATCATGGGATTAACTTGACAGAGCCCCTCGGAGCTCCAGTGTGAGTCTCCGAGAGAGAGCTGCCTCAATCTGATACAGAACAGATTTATTTTTTTATGGTGTAGTTGGCTGTTCTTTTGATGATATTTGCTTGATAGCTCAGGGGAACTCAAAGAATTGTAAGCAGTTTTGAGTCGTCGTTTGCAAAGCAATATTTTCTCTTTGCTGTTCCACAGCACCGGGCTAGCACAAATAATGGATTCTCAGCACCTGAATGCATACATAAAAGCAGCCAGGAAAATAAGCCCAGGTTTGTACTAAATTTGATCCAAAACAAGCCCAGGAATGTAATTTAGCCTCTCTCTAGTCTCACAGTAGATACTTTTCTTCATACTATGCATTCTGCCTCTATACTAGGGCTCCAGTCC
Source organism: Lerista edwardsae (assembly GCA_029204185.1). Classification (NCBI taxonomy): domain Eukaryota; kingdom Metazoa; phylum Chordata; class Lepidosauria; order Squamata; family Scincidae; genus Lerista; species Lerista edwardsae. Next base: position 7,027,640 of record JAJKFI010000056.1, on the reverse strand, counting down.
TATACATGCTTAGCCCCATTGTCGGACTTACTTCTGAGTAAACATGTATAGCAGTGGTTCCCAAACATTTTTGACTGGCAGCTCCCTTGACATACTGAGCCACTGACCTACAATCTATAGGGTTTTCATGAGGATTCCGCAGCTCCCCTGGCTGGGTTCCGCAGCTCCCTTAGGAGCCACAAATGTTTCCTTGCCCCAAGGAGGCTTCCAGAGGCTGAAACTCCCCTGTGGAATTCACAGGTGCTCCTGCCCTTTCCCGGCCGTTCTCGTCCTTTCTGTCCTGTTCTGCACCCACCCTCCCTGCCTTCCTTCAGTCTCCATGGTCAAGATCCTTCCTTAATGTTTGAGAGAACTCCCATTCTGCAGAGCAAGTTTGAGGAGACGCTTTCTCCTGGCAACTTCTGTCCTTTGATTTGTTTCCTGACTGGATAAATCCAGTGTTTCTCAAACTGTGGTTTGGAACCCACTTCGTGGGTTGCAGAAAGCAGGAAGCGGCCATCTTCAAAGCTGCAGACCTTACTCTTGATATATTCCTTTTGTGAGTGAACAGTTTGAATTTTCAAATGCAATTTTTTAAAAGTTGGTTTTTAGTTTGGGGCTTTTACATAATATTTTGTCCACATCTCACTTTCTGTCAGGGATGTTTCATGGTTGTGCAATTGCTGCAGTTTGAGAATGCCAGTCTGCATTCCGGGAGTGTCATTTTCTTAACGACAGCACTTCGGTTGATGATATTATGTCTGGCTATGACATCAACTTCTAGGTTAATGACATAATTTCTGGTAGGTCCTGACACGAGTGCCATTCTAAAAAAGTGATCCCAGTCTAAAAATTTTGAGAACCACTGGGATAAGCCATCCCTTAATTAAGGGATCTCTAAATCTTTTTGAGCCAGGGCCACAACATATATCTGACATGGTGTTGAGGGCCGGAAAATAAATACAAAATAAATACATGGAGAACCGACGTGCTGAGTTTGATTGAATACATTAAGTGAGTGGGATGGGTATATATAGCATTCAGTCCCTAGAGGTGCTGAACGCAATGCAGTATAATGGAATAATTCCATTTATTCAGCACCTCTAGGGGCTGAATGCAATACATACACATTCTGGGAGACCCAGAAGTGCTACTTTTGAGCTATTTTTAGCTTTGAGAGGTGGGGAACTATGCTGTTTGACCATGCAAAGGTAAGAAATGCAATTTTCCCACTTTTTTTCTTTTTAAGGATATTTAAGTGGTAACCCTGATACCTGTGGGGGCGCTTGAACTGCAGATACAGAGATTGTACTGTATTTATCCCCCATCAGCTGGTTGCTGTGGGCCAGAACAGTCAAGCTCCCTCACCATGTTCTGAGTGTGGGATAAGATCCTCCAGAGGGTCGGATTTGGCCCTCAGGCCGGGGTTTGAGGACCTCTGCCTTAATTGGTTGTTAATTGGGTCCTGTTTGCAGGAGAGAAGGGCTTTAATTACTAGTTTCTCCTCAATATTTTAAAATTTTTCTTTTTCAATTGCAAAATTGTGCCCCACTTGATACAATTCATGGGCCTTACAATAACTGCCGTACCTATATTGTGGGACCTGCCTGAGAGAAATTGGCATTCTATAGTACTTTCTACGAATTATTTACATTATTAATGCAACACAGGATTCTGTCATGCAAAGACACTTACTCATCACAGTCAGAAACAACCAAATATTCTGTCTTACTCCCTTCCCATTATGCACACAATATCCAGACTATACACAAATGAGTTTGGAGAATGTTTGGATAAGAAAAAAGCACCAAAAACATTTAACCCCCTTTTCACTTAATGGCTATGTTAAACATATGGGTGAAATGTATCATATTCAAATGATCAAATGTATCATATTCATACTCAAAGTTATGCCTTGGTCTCTGTATTCTCTATTCTAGTGGTTCTCAAACTTTTTGAACTGGGACCCACTTTTTAGAATGACACTCATGTCCAGGTTCACCAAAAGTGATGTCATGGCTGGAACTGACATAATCAAGCATGACATGCTGTAATTATGATGAAATCAAATGGAATGAAAACTGGCACTCTTGTACTACAGCAATTGCACAACCATGAAACATCCCTGACAGAAAGTAAGGTTAGGTCAAAATATTATGTAAAAGCTCTAAACAGAAAAGAAAAGAAAAAAAACCACCACCCTTCACTTTAAAATTCAAACTGTTAACACTTACAAAAGGAATATAGTTAGAACAAGGTCTGCAGCTTCCAAGATGGCTGCTCCCTGCTTTCCACCTAACAACAGGCCACAACCTCCCAAGTGGGTCCCGGCCCACAGTTTGAGAAACACTGCTCTATTCTAATCTTTGCTCTGCTTCTGTGATAGCCAGTGTCGCTTGCCGGGGGCGGCGGAGTACTGTACATTGTTTATGGACACTATTCCTTTATCTTAAAGTAGCAATTTTTTTGCACAGCAAGGAATCATTTGATAGTAGCTCATACCTCAGCTCATAGTTCACTTGGGAGAATACCATATCAGGCAGGCATCGTTCCCAGTTCTTCTCAAACTTGAAACTGCTGGCAAATGAATGAAAAATGCAGCCCACCTGCCAGTTCAGAAAAGCTCCTTGTAATTGGGGGGACTTGAGAATCAGCATGAAAGGGCTGTTTCACTACCCCAAATTGTCCCCTCTCCATCTTTTCCCTTCATGGGATTTCAAATGCATGCTTTTGCATAGGCTGGTTGGTTGGAAAACCACCCTGGGTGTGGCAATCTAGTATGCAACAGAACTTTTTCTATATTGATGTAAGTTCCCGTTGATGGGACAGAGCGGCAGCTTAAAAATTGCTTGAATGAATGAAAAGTGATTCATGGAACAGTTTTATATTATCACTACTAGCTGGAGTCCCGTGAGGAATTGTGAGGATCAATAAACAATTAGGAAATCCTCCCCAAAGCAAGAGTGTGGATGAATGCTAAGCTTTGTGCTAGATGGATGGATTCTTGCACACTTCGATCTTCAAACCTCAGCAGTTTAGCACTGTAGCACAATTGCTCTATAGTGCTGATTGCTGTCGTTTGGAGCTAGGTAAGCAGAAAAGTGTTTGTGGCCTCCAGAATCTGAGCAGTATTGTTACACCCCTGCCGTCTTCGCTGTATTGCTATGATTTTCAGCCAGTGTGCTGTGGCACACTGGTTTGCCATGAAAGATTTGGCAGGTGTGCCGCTGGAGTTTGGAACACAGCAGTTGAAAATCACTGAAAGACTCTCCCAAATTCTGTGGCTCTGTTTCTAGGGCAATTGCAGAGGAAAAGGGACAGCCAATTCATTACAGACAACTGTTGCCTTAAAAAGAACCCCAAAGCAGGAAGTGACATCACAAGAGGCGAAGACCATAGCGTGCCATGAAAAGGAAATGGTTGAAAATCACTGTGTGTGTGTGTATTGGATAGCTGCAATGGGCGAGAATAATTGGAATAAGGGATGCATGCCTCTCATTCTCCTATTGCCACCTCTCATTTGGAAATATTTTAATATGTGAGGACTTCTGCCCCCTTTCATAGCTAAAATAATTCATGGAGGGATTAATTAAGATCCAAGGAAGAAACGTCCTGAATCATACCGTATTGTGCAGGGAGGGAATTTTTTTTAATTTTATTGCCTGCTTCCCTTAATCCTAAGCGTCGCTTTTACACCAGGACCCACTTTTTAGAATGAAAATCTGTCCAGGAAGCCACCAGAAGTGGTGTCATGACCAGAAGTGCAGTCATTGTGATGCCTGCTGCTTTCCTGAGAAGGCAGCAATTAGTTGGGTTATTTCTCAGCCATTTTCCCATAGCAAAGTGAATCAGGACGCAATCCTAAACAGTGCTGGACTGGCGAGGCTGATAGGCCAGCGCCATATCCAAGGCTGTTTAGGAGAGGCTGGAGCCTCCCCACGGCAAGGGAGTGTGCCGTAGGGGAGGCTCCAGTCTCCCCTATACTATGTGCTCCTTGGATGTGCTCCTATGTGCTAAAGAGCGGATGCAGATCTGAGAGGGCCTCGCAGCCTCGCTGACAGGCTTAGGAGGTGGCCGTACGGCCACCTCCCAAGCCCGCCTAGGTCCCACCTCTCATCTCCCACCAATCCCCGTCCCGATACGGGACAGAGAATCCCTCGCGCCAGCCTGCTTCTGCCGACGTGAGGGACAGGCTGTTTAGGCGCAACAGGACCAGGGCTGCCAGCAGCGCCGATCCTGTTGCTTTAGCGCCGACGCGGGGGTGCCCCCACGTCAGTGCTAATGGCAGAGCACCGACGCAACAACGTTGCGTCAGCGCTCCACCCCCTCTAGGATTGCGCTGCCTGAAAGGGGAAAAAAAAACCTATTTACAACTTGACACAAGCAAAACAATCACATGGCCCTCCCTGTTTCCAGCATCCCATCTTCCCATATTTTCAATATGGCTGCTCTAAGTGCTTTGTGACCCCCTGAAATTGGCTCGTGATCCACTGGTGGGTCCCCACCCACAGTTTGGGAACCGCTGCTATAAATAAACTCTTAAGGTTTCAAGCAGTCCAGTTTCCTCTGGCCTCCATTTCCCCTCCCCTCTCAATTTACAGCTCCCCCTCCATGAATAAGCTTTATAGAATCGCATGAAAATTGCTTGTAAGGAATCATGCATAGTGCCATACCATTTTTTTAAAAAGGACAGGTGTTCTCTCTAATACATAATATGTATTCTATTGGGAAACTGTAGGGGAAAAAATTGCACAGAGCAGTACATCCATGTTTTGTGTAGTGAAAGCAATCATCAAGCATGCTCTGCTTCTTGCAGGAGAGAAACTTTTCTTGCACATTTCTCCGCCTCTCCAGTCCATTCCGGGAAGCCCTGTACTGTCACTCATGACTAGCTTTTCAGAAAGCTCTAAGAGGATTACAGGAGCTCATTTTTAATCTGTCTTGGTTAACCTTCGTATCCGCGGTGCTTCAGCTACATTCTGTTTGCAGGACGTCACTGCTTGTAATTGTCTGGAACAAAGCGTAGTCCAGATTTATGACTCCTTTGATCGTAGTGGAATTATGACATTATTTTGCACCAAATAGCCACCAAAAGGAAAATATCTTGCTTCTAATCTGTGTCCTGTTAGCCTAAATAATCAAGGGTATTTTCTTGCTCTTAAATTCCAATGGAAGAGAATCTGCTAATCAGAAGAAAAAAAACCTAGCTTTGGTCATATTACACTTCCTATGGGATCCTTACAACAGGGAATATTGCATTGACCTTGTTGGATAAAGAAGAAGGAAATCCATGCAAAGAATCATCCATAAAATATCCTTCATTAGGAAGTACTTCGTATTACTCTACATTATTAGGAGGTCTTAATATTTTCCTATTTTGGTTCCCCCCCCCAATGGCCCAATATCCCCATCTGCCTAAGAGGTTTATCCATAAATTATGTGACAGTGAGATTTGGGACCTAGAAGGATTCTAGCCACAATGAGAGGAAGTCAAAATGTGAGAAGATAAGAAGGGATTTTTAAATGTGTGAAACTTTAAGGGCGCAATCCTAACCAACTTTCCAGCACTGGGGTAAGGGCAATGCAGCTCTGAGGTAAGGGAACAAACATTCCTTTACCTTGAAGAGGCCGCCGCATTGGCGTAGGTAGGGCTACTTAATTTTTTTACACACCCACGGCTATTTTTTTTTCTGGCCATAACGTTTGCTAGCATTAAGGTATTACACTCCAGTTTTTTCCATTGAATTCCTGGGGAAATTCCACATCCAACGGTATACAGCATGATAGTATTATTCCTTAAAACCACATTTTTTAAAACCACAATTTTTGCAAAAGAAGTTTTATTTTTGGTTTTTACTTTTTTGGCCATAACATTTGATAGAATAGAGATATTACACTGCAGTTTTTTTCATTGAATTCCAGATGGAATTCCACATCCAACGGTATACAGCATGACCACATTATGCTGTAAACTCGCGATTTTTGGAATTTGGGGTTTAGTGGTGAAACGTCCCCTGAGAATGGCACCTGGGGCACTGCACCCCCTCCTCCCATAGGTAGCTATGCCACTGGGCCTCCGTGATTACCCCCCTCCCACAACTGCAGGATGCAACACATGCCCCATTCGCACAGCTATGTCAGAGCTGGAAAGTTGGTTAGAATTGTGCCCCAACACTGAACCTTAGGTTCTTTTAAGCCCATAGGACTTTTCCTAATTTATGTTCACATTAACTTTGTGAGAGCACAATCCTAACTCTAAGCTGGAATAGGCAGATCAGCTGGCCTGCCCCATATTCAACCTGGAGTTGGGACTGGCTGCAACACAACCTGGGGCAAGGGAAATCAATTCCAATCAATTCCCCCGGGTAACACGGCAGCGCCCCAATGTGGCTTCTTGGATCACTGCTGCCGAAATTGGGAATTAGGATCCTGCCCAAGTGCTGGCTCCTGGCTCCTCCTCCTCCGGCCAGTCCACCCATGGGCCCACCTGTCCCCACCTTCCTACCTTCTCCATTTTGCCTCTGTCCTGCCTCTATGGTCTTTTCTATGGTCTTTACCGTTTGTGGCTTCTGGGAGACTCTTCCAGGTTATATGGCTCTGTTCCTGGGACAACTGTCTGTCATAACAAATTGTCTGTCTCTCTTCCTCTGCTGACTCTGCAGACACTTGCCCTAGAAATAGAACTGTAGAACCTGGAGGAGTTTTTCAGCAATTTTCCACGGCTCTGCTTCAAACTCCCACCGCATACCTGTGGCCCTTTTGCAGCACACCAGTGTGTCCTGGCACACCAGTTGAAAATTGCTGGCTTAGAATTAATCATAGTGACATACCCCCAAGTCATTTAGCGAACTATGTGACTGGGTCTGAATTTGAAACAGTTATCCAAAGTGGCAGTATTCATCGCATCAAGCAATTTCTGGTAACAATACAGAAATCCTAAGTTTGCACTGCAGTGTTAAATATGCAGTCCCGTACTGTAACATGGGAGGAAATCCCACTGAACCCAATGGGGCTTATTTCTGAGTAGACATGCATAGGCTTGCACTTTGAGTTAAACTATCCTCCACTATTTATTCACTGGAGATCAAGAGCCCAATCCTATCCAACTTTCCCATGCTGATGCTCCTGCACTGCAAGATAAACAAGCAAATGTTCCTTTACCTTGAGGAGACCCTTGTGACTGCATCCCCACTGCAGAATGCAGCAGGTACCTTATTTGCATAGCAACATCAGTGCTGGAAAGTTGGATAGGATGTAGCCCCAAATTGGTAGTGCACATGCTTTGTGCACAGAAGGTCAGAGGTTCAATCCCCAGCATCTCAAGGTGGGGCAGAGAAAAATTTTCTCTACAGGTCTGTGTTGAACATACTGAACTAGATAGACCCAGGATCACACCAGGTGTAACACAATTTCTTATCCTACATTGAAGGTGTGAAAATACTTAAATGAAATTATAGGTTTAACTTAAATGAAACCAAACTGGTGCTCTACCAATTTGGTCTCCAATGGATGAATGGTGTAAGGTAGTTTAACTCAAAGCGCAAATCTATGCATGGCTACTCAGAAATGAAATCATAGGTTAGAAGTACAGTCAACTCACCCTCAAACTATTCATTGCGTGAACTTTAGGTGAATCATACAATTCTCATGTTGATCTTTCTCTGCATGAATGTTAGTGCATGTAGTGGTTAGAATGTTGGATTAGGGCTGCCGACACCTGGATTCAAGTTCCTGCTCAAACATGAAACTGGGCAAGAGGCACTTCTTCCAGTGGTGTTCCTCTTATGTTTAGCAGGGGGAGAGTAACTGTCCCTCTTCACCCCTGCGCACTCTTTCTAGTGGCTGTTGCTGGCAGTCTGCCTTTTTTTAGATTGTGAGCCCTTTTGGGACAGGGAGCCATTTAACTTTATTATTATTACTATTTGCCTGTAAACCGCTTTGTGAACTTCGTGTTGAAAAGCGGTATATAAGTACCGATTGATTGATTGATTGATTGTCTAGTCCCTCTAGTTCTGTTCAATTGTGTGGACAGTGTCTGGGCAGCTGGGTTGGGGAGAGTGCAGTACCAAGCCCTACCCCCACCTTGCACACATACAGTGTTGGTCTATACCAGGGGTAGGCAACCTTAAACACTTCAAGAGCCATTTGGACCCATTTTCTGGAGAAAAGAAAACCTCGGGAGCCACAAAACCCTTTTGACATCTAAAATGAAGATAACATTGCATATATAGTTTTTTTTACCTTTATGCTATGTATAAAAAAACTATAGTGTGTTGCATTTTTGAAATGAATGAACTGCTACAGAGAAAACAAGCAGCAGCAGGATGGGCGGGCAGGGCAGACCCCAGAGCCGAGCGAGCAGCTGCCCTTGCAACTGCTGCCACTATGGGGTGTTTTTTTTTTTTTTTTCAAAACGGTGGAGGATTTTTTATTTTTTGGTTTGCAAAAGGGGGATCCCAGTCTCGTGCACAGGAACTTTTGCAACTTGCACGCCATCGATGCAAACAATCCCTCCACATTGCAGAAAGAGGGACCGGGCAAGAGATCCTGGAAAACGGGCGGGACACACACACACACACACACACACACACACACACACACACACACACA
>JAJKFI010000056.1:6996813-7019041 GCA_029204185.1 Lerista edwardsae | reverse complement strand
ACACACACACACACACACACACACACACACACACACACACACACACACACACACACACCTGCGAGACCCGGCGCTTTCCGTGCTTGTAAGCGGGAGCTGCCCCAACGTGTGCAAAACCAGGGGCAACTTTGCAACCTGACCGAGAGTGAGCCAGAAAGTTTTCCCCACCGGCTCTCTGCTGCATGCCGCTGCCTCCTGGAACAGTCAACACAAAAAGCCACGCACCCTTCTAGCCGGCGGATCAGCTCTGGAGCTTCACGGGTTGCCTTCTGCACAAGGCAATCCACGGAGCGAGCAGGAGCCCAGCCACCGCCACCGCAAGCGCGCTCTCCCCACTTCCTGGAGCAGCGTGCAGCGCGGGACTGGTGCTGAGCGGAGAGGCGCTCTCGGTAGCCGCTCCCGGCTCGGAGGGAAGGGGAGAAAAGGGGGTGATTCCCAACCTGCAGCCCTGAGCACAGTGCAGCCTACCGGGAGGGAGAGCAAGCCCGCGGTCGCAGCCAATGCTGGGAGCCTCCTTTGCTACTTTCACCCGGACTCCGGAGCCGCAGCAGACGGCTAAAAGAGCCACATGCGGCTCCAGAATCATGGGTTGCAGACCCCAGGTCTATACTCACAAATGCTGTACCTGGGGAAATTCTCTCCCTGTGATTGAATGCATTGGACAAACAGAAGAACAGGGCTTCTATCTCAGCCTAATCTTCCTTACAGGGTTGTTATATGGATAAAATGGAATCAGGAGAGAGACCTTGTAACTAGCCAGAGCTAGTTCCATCCTTGAAGGGTGGAATAAAAGTATAATTACTAATTGCTTCAGATATTAACTGAGGAAAACAAGAAGAAAATTAGGTCAGTATGTTTTCTTCTAACTAATGGCAAAAATTGCTCGGAAGAAAGAACAATACCGCTTTTCTGCTTATAACTTGGCATTCTGTGTTATGCTATCAGCATTGTCCTGTACAAAACAAATAGTATATATTTATTATCTTTATGCCTGCAGCATCTTTGTAACGTTGGGCCTGTAAAAAAGAAGCTCTTGGTTGACAACCCTTCTTCCTCACTATCCTCTCCACCTGTTAATGCACAGTGATATAGATGTTTGCGTAAGAGACAGCTAATGTGTGACTCCTCAGGTAGTGGTTTTCAACCACTGTGCCACGGAACATTGGTGTGCTGCAAATCCTCTGCAGACATGCTGCAATGGTTTGGAGAAGGGCAATTTATTAATCATTGGGAGATGTGAGGCACTCACTGGAAATGTGGTGTGCCATGACAATTGTCAAAAAAAACCCTGTGCCTTGATAATTTTAGCGTGTCCTCAGTGTGCCATGAGATGAAAATAGTTTCAAACTGTGGGACAGCCACAACCAGATGGAGACACAGGATGTGAGAAGTTGTGCTGCATTCAAGAGAGGACCCTGAGACAGTGAAGCCTTCTTCTCCCACCAGTCTGGAGATCTGTGGGATGACTGGAGGTGCCTTATTGAGCCACACAGTTGTGTAGGTCATCACATTTAGGGTACAATCCTAACTTGTAGCTAGGCTAGTGCATGTCCCCTGCGCTGGCCTTGGAGTGTCTCAAATGCACCATAAAACGCATTTATGCCACTCCAGAGCAGGCTGGACCAGCCCAAGGATGTGTCAGGACCCAGCACCAGGTAAGGCTGGCCAAGTTTGGCAGGGGCAGGGGGAAAGCAGAATGGGTCAGGGCGAGGGTGGACCTGTGGTCAGGCTGGCCTGGGGAGGGGGTGGAGACAGGATCTGGCACTTAAACCAGATTCTAATCCCTGTCCCAGACCTCGTTGTCTCCTGTCCAAGCTGTTCAGACTTTTGCCAGCCATTTTGCTGGCGCAGCTCTGAATAGCCCCATTGGGGGGGGGCACCATTTGCTGCTGAGTAAGGGGAAATTGATTCCCTTTACCCTGCACCAAGTGGCAGCTGGCCCCAAACCTGAGCTGGATAACTGTTCCAGAGCAGGTTAGGATTGGCCTGCCCCTTTGATGGTTGCCAAACTGAAAGGCTAAATGAAGTGACGCTTGAGGAAGAGCAGCAGATTAATACCCAAAGTGGTTTCCCTTGTTCAGTGCTAGCACTTTGGTTCACAGTAAATCATTCGTTTTCACTCGTTTTTGTAACTGCTTCTGAATACAGACCATTACAGTCTATGACAAGGTAACATTGTATGAAGAGTCAACTGATCACTGTAATTGCAAATGTGCGCTGTTTTCTCAAGGCAATCTCGGCACTAGACAAATCTTTCAAAGCATGGCTCCTTCTCTTTTAATCTATTTTTTTCCCTTTCTAGTCCTTGAGCAAATTAAAACATGAGAGGGAGAGAGCCTTAAGAAAAAGTCTAATTAGTATAACTAATGTACAAAATCCAGCTTTAGCCAGCTGTTGGGGTTCTTTGAGTCATCTTCTTATCTGAGATTTTTTAAAAGAACGTTAGTGTTCAATAATATTTTCATGAATATGGAAAAAGGGGGCAACATTGCTGCTGTGCATCTTCCCATAGTGAGCAGTGCTATCTGAAATGCCATCAATCACAGATACAGGAATTTCTGGAACTGGTTTTTTAAAAGGAAAGAAACTACAGGTTGATTACCCCTTATCTGGACTACTTGGGATGGGAAGATTTTTCTGGATTTTGGAATAATTGCATAAATATACTGCAATGAGAAATGCGTCAACAATGGCACACACCGCAGAGCAGAGAATAGAACTTACAGCTTGTATGTGGGAATGAGCACAAGCCTTTCTTTCTTTGTATAGACCAAGGTTTCCAAGCCTTGGGGAAGGCTGCAGAGGGGGTCGCAGAATCCCCAGACCCTCCGGCCTACCAGACTCTATGGCTTCCATAGCAACTGCCAGGTAAGTTAAATAATCTCTTCCCTGCCCTCAGAGGCAGATCTAAGGGAGGGCAAAGCTCTTAAGTTTTGCAAGAAGCCTTACCTTGCAGTGGAAATCACTCCTCTCCTGCACCATTTTAGCCAATCCTCACAGGGAACAGGAACATCTTGGCGTTGTTTACTGGCTACAGCAGCAAGGGAGAGGAGGGATTTACATGACAGCGTAAGGCTTCTTGCAACACTTAGAGCTTTGCCCTCCCTGTAGATCCACCTCTGCCTGCCCTGCAGCAGTGTAAATGTGGGGATCGTGTTGCTGCTGATTTCTGGGCCATTCCCCTTAATGGGTGGGTTGCAACCCACCAGTTTGGGAACCACTACTTCAAGGACTATAGACCATGTTACACATGGGCAAGGACATCTTTTCACAGGGGTTTGTTTGTGTTATTTTTGAGATACACAGCTGTGTAAAGGGCTGCAGTCAGGAAGGGTGAGTTGGGAGGAGGCGCTTCACACTTTTCCTGCTGGCCAAACCTGTTGTTTTTCTCAAAATCACCTGCCCTCCCTTTCCCATTCAACCTGCTTGATCACTCGTTTGGCTGTAGCATAGTGCAGCTGCATTGGAGTCCAGAAGAAGCAAGCTCTTCAATTTGGGTATGCACCAAATGTCCTTTCGCCTGGCACTAAAAAGTAGGAAAGCATGGTGGTCTACAAAGAACAAGCAAATCAGAAGTGCCAACTACTTATTTTACTAAATCATGTGTAAGGAGGACGTTTGGCCCAGAGAACCAATATTTTTTGCTTCCTGAGCTGGTGGCAGCAGAACTACCATGAAAAAACTCTTCCCTCCCCCCTCCCCCCAAAATAAATAAATTTGGCCATGATATGGCCTATAAGATCACATTCAAGAACCATACTGCTAGGGTCACGAACAAATGTTTTCTGCCAGGTGAATGATCTGGGAGGGTGGGAATATGCCATTCTCTCATTAATTCATGTCTACTATACATCTCAATGTACAATTTGTTCTTTTGAAGATCCGTTGTACAATGAAGAATAGTTTTCAAAACACATTCAAAGCAGAAGATCTAGGCAAAATGTGTTAGATCAGAAATCATAATTGTTCCTTTTTGGAGGAGAATGAAGGAATTAAAAGACTCAAATGGTCCCTGCTTTTCATTGTTCTGTCTAATTAGGTAGGTCTGGTTTTTCAAACCATTCATTTGCATCACAGCAAGAATCTGCTTGCATAAAATGGCACTAAGAAATAAGATTCTATTTCCTGCAGGCTGGGAGGGTTCCACTAAACAAACCTGTTACATGCTGTGTTTTCAAAAGATTTCATTTTCATTTCCAGGTAAGAATAAAACTGCCTGATTTGATCCTTTTCTAAAAATTGAAATGACAGAAGCACTATAAGACTACCAGCCACGCATACAATGAAGACACACAGAGGGGGAAATAGGAGCACAAAGGCTACACCTCCCCCATGACAGTTGGTGTTGGCACATCTGCAATGCACATAGGTAGATACAAACTGTATTCATGTTGGTTCACACACGTGATTGAGCCACAGAGAAAGCACAGCCTCTGACCATGCGCACAAACCATGCACATGCCATTTATAAACGTACTGCACATACTGCAGCCATATAAATATGCATGTGTGGAGCAAGGGTGGAAATTGCTGCAGCACAACCACCCTCCTACATGCGTTCATTGAACTAATAATTGGCCACCTAAATCATGCTTTAATTGCGAACTGGGCAGGTATGTTAATAAACAATCATGGTTGCCATGTAACTTCTAATCCGGCTCTCAGTCAGAATGCAAGATTGATCCTGTGCTCCTACAGCCAGGCCACATGCAGGATTGGTGGTCTGCAGCTTCCAAGATGGCTACTCTCAGCTTTCTGTGACCCACCTTACAGGTTGCCACCCACCAAGTAGGTCCAAACCCACAGTTTGAAAAACACTGTCCTAGACTGAGATTGCAATGTTGTGTAAAAGAAATAGCCCAGAACATTCTAGGAGCACATGAGTTAAAGTTTTACTACCCGTGCAACAAGATGCCTGTTTGGTTCACATTGGTTTATTTCTTCATAGGTGTGTACTTTTTGTATACAATGTCTCTCACCCTTTAAGTGAAATTTGTTATATTATCCTCTCACCAAAAAAGGAGGGAAAAGAAGCTCCTCTCAAAGGAATCTGTGGCATATGTGACACAGAATTCATTCTTCTCTTGTCTGTCATCAAATATCATCATTACAACAACAACAAAGTCGAATCTCAATTATGGCCATGAGACCAAAAACAGGACATCTTCTAAAATGAATCAGTGTAACTAGACCATTTAATTTATTATGGCATGAGGTCAAGTGAATAGGAACCTTCTTGTCCTGGGACACAAAGGTGCATTATTGATAGGTACAAAGAGGACTTTGAATAAGGTCTTCCCATTTTTTTTCCATCTTCTATGCTCAATCTAAATTGAAGAGTCATACAGCAATTGTAATTTGCTTGAGGGGGACAGTCTGTTTTCACCTTGCTATCAGTTACGGAAAGCAATTAAACCTTGCCAAAGTTGTGGGGAGGAAAGGGGGAGAGCTGGAGAATCAGCAGTGTATCAGCATGCCTTCCACACCATCTCCAAGTCGAGCCTGCACAATTTGGGACCCATTACTAACTTGAGGATTATGTGAAGCTACTGGCAATGTTCTTTCAGCAGCCCCCTGTCCTTTAGAACAGATCTGGTAGAGATTGGAGCTCTCTCACACTGCCTCAATTGACTTATCTCAACCAGTGGCATAGCTAAGGTAGGGCTGTGGGGTACATTGCCCTGGGAACCATGCCTTGAAGGGTGTCATAAGGCCTCCAGGAGGCTTTAGAAAGGCACTTCCAGTTTTCTGTGCCTCTCATTTGCCACCCTGCTGGTTCTCCAGTTTACCACACAATCATTCTGAAGCCAACCAATACTGTGATCCTGGGAATTTAATTTGCACCAATCACTATCATTGCTGGATAAACCTATATATGTTGCAGATTTTCCTTTGGAGCTCCTGATAAACATTCCTCTTGGAGGCCCTGGTCATAACCCTGACCCCAGCTGTTGTCCCCCAAACTGCAAAAGAATTTAGTTACAGCTGAGAGACCATGGGAAAGTTTAATCACATGGATGTTAAGTTGTAAGCAAGCACAACTTGCTGTAGAATATATTAACTGCTTACATAGTGGGCAAGTTAGAGAAGGTGCTTTACTACCATTTCTATGCTTTTTGATGCCTTAACTCTTCTCTTTAATTATTTTTTACAGGTTAGAACGATTCCTTAATTGCATGCAGCAGGAACAGGATTAGCCAAGTGCAGCATGCAAATTATGCACATGTCAGTGTATCGTGGTGATCAAAGGCACTGCAAGTGGGAACGGAGACATGCCTACTGTCAGAAACGGCCTGCAAGTCATAGGGCAACGCCGCAGCCTCTCCTGTAGGAAAAATAAGCTAGTCTTGCATGAAAAACGAGACATTTAATTCCGTTACCTAATTTTTCTGTCACCTGCTCCAGGCAGCCAGGCCAACTTCAGCCGAGCTGTCAAAAATGAAGTGTTCCCCTGAGGTCCGCACCCCCATGCTATGGACCTGCAATGGAGTTTTGAAACAGTTCTTAGGAGACTTTGCTCAGTCCACCAGGCAAACTCTTGCCACCGCAGCTCACTCATGTGTAAAGCTATAGCTATCCTTACATGCTGGTTGCTAGCCAGCTACCCCTCTGTGATCACATCAGTTTACTTTCACTTCTGTGATTAAAAGTGTGCACACAAGCGTTCTCCCTTCTGTTAGTACAGACCACTTACTCTGTAGCCAGAAAGCCCTGCTAAATATAGCTAACCCAGCTGCTCCCTTTTTGAAAACAGACATCTATACAGGGGAACAAACTTAGGTCACAGTATTACACAGGGCCAGCCCAAGACCTCCTGATGTCTGAGGCAACATAGCAAATGCTGCGCTCCTTCAGTAGAGGGAGGTGGCACAGTAAGTATGGAAGGCGCTGGAACATGCTGTGTAATCGGCACCTCCCCCTTGCCGTCAGAGCTATTTCAGGCAGCAATGGCAATGCTCAGGCACTCATCAGTAAGTACAGCAGGTGCCACAATGCACCATGTAAACAGGGGAGGGGCTGATTACATGGTGTACTGCAGCACCTGCTGTACTTACTGTTTCGCCGCCCTCTCTGGCTATCCTTCTACCGTCCTTCCCCGATTATGTGCCAGCCTCTGCTTTCCCCCCTAGCTGCCCCCTTACCTTAAGCAATCGCAGCCTCTGCTCCTCTTCAAGGTTCTACTTCAGCGCTCTCTCCCCCTCCACATTTTGTCCATCTCTTACTTTTGCAGTCCACAGTGAGAAAGGAGGGTGGAGCAACAGTGGAGACAAGTATGTAGACCTGGGCATCTTCCACTCATTTGCTGACAGGCAACAGCTTCAGTTGGCTTCAGGAATGGGGCGGCCCTGATTCTAAGGCCACACATAGTTCACGCAGGGTGTGCCTTTACATCCTTGGACAATGCTGCGTGTGAACAAATGGAGAATCTTCTGCAATATGCTCGGGCCCCATTGCCGACAAGTCAAAGCAACACGGTTCGAGCCTGAGAAGTCTGAAATTATCGCTCTATATTATTATCTACTACTCAAATGGTACTGTCGCAGCTAGAAAGATGGAAAATTTGTGGAAACTCAAGAGTTATTGTGCTTAAAGTGGAAAGGTAATCAGGAAAAAATTACTATGGCTCAGAGGAGCTCCATTACCATCTAGCTGTTACAAAAGATTTAATGTTCTTTCCCGTAGTGCAAACACTGAATTAGGTATATGACGACATCTTATAACACAGGAATGTCTTTTGGCCCTTGTCCAAATGAGACTGTCTGGCTATGCAATTTTTAGCACCAGTCCAGAAAGGTTCTTTTTGGGGAAAATTAATGTCAGCTGTGGGCTGCTTTGAAACGAAGATAATTTGCTTCTCAGTAGGAGTGTATTGGATGTGTTACAGTCTGTCGATTTGCATGCAGTTGCTGCAAAAATCCCACAGAGACTAAGAGACCAAAATTCTCACACATTCAGTGCCCCTCCAGTGATGGGGCTCGACTGCCGTAAAGCATGCAGGACCAGTTGTAAAAGGTGCCCCAACAGCATGTTGCTGGCACTGCTGGTGGGAAGTCCTGCGCCCATCCCAGGTTGACTCCTGCTGCTCGCCAATGAAGGTAAGTCGGCGGGAGGAGTAGCAGGAGGAAGGAAAGGGATAAAATAGAGAGATTTGACCTTACCTGTTCTTCTGGCTCTTGGGCTGGAGGTTCTTTTGGATCAGAGGAAGGAGCAAGTCCAGTCCAAGGCTGGCATAAAAGAGCTTTATTGGTCTATTTGAAAATATAAGAGCATTAACTTACAGGAGCACCTCTAGGCTTCGAGAGGCATCTCCAGGCGAAGATGTACATCAGTTTCAGGCATGAGGCTTGCACACCGACATCTCTAGGCATGGAACGTGAATCATTATCAGACAGCATTTCAGGGGACTGTATGGACGACACAGCCTGCCAGTGTCCAACGACGCTTGAGAGCATTGCAAGGCAACCACCATAAGCAACGCAGCCTCCAGTGGTCATCACAAGGCTCGAGGGGAAAAGTGATGGCCAAATGTAGAGGCTTTTAGAGGCTAAAAAGGTAAAGGTTTCCCCACGACCGAATGGTCTAGTCATGACCGACTCTAGGGGGCAGTGGTCATCTCTGTTTCTAAGCCGGCGTTTGTCCGAGGACAAGTTTCCGTGGTCATGTGGTCAGCATGACTATATGCCGTAGTGCACGGAACGCCGTTACCTTCCCACTGAAGTGGTACCTATTTATCTACTCGCATTTTTATGTGCTTTCTAACTGCTAGGGTGGCAGGAGCTGGGACAAGCAACGGGAGCTCACTCCGTTGCATGAGGCTAGGTGATTGCTTATCAGGAAATCAGTGCTAATTGGCAGAAATGAGCTAGCTAACAGTACAATGATATATGACCCAGGTTCTTTTCATCTTATTATGCACTTGTGACCGATAACTGGTAGGCTGATAACAAGCAGATGTTTTCATCATCAATAGGCATCTTATCAGTCGTGCTATAGATAACAGAAAGGACATATGCAGCCTCAGCAGAGGCTGCAGCAAAACTGGCAGGGAGGTAGTAACAGAAAATGGGCATATTAGGGAAGGGAGTGGGTGGGATCAGCTGCGCTGGTGCTGCTGATATCCTATCCCCCTTCCTGGACCGGATTCGACAGAGCAGGTCCACATGGACCTGTATCAGCTATTTAGCTAGCACAGGTCCTAGCACAGAGTGGACCCTCTGTGCCTTTAAGCCTTACTCAGAGACCTCCTGGACTGCTCCCCCACCTTAGGATGCTGCCGTCATAATTTTGGCACCACTGCATCAGCGGTGTGTGTGAGGAAATTATGGATAGGATTGGGCTACTAATTCTGCATCTGAACTTCTCTGGATCCCTCCATTTTTGCCCTTCTCTCTCCCCCTCTCAAAAGAGGGTGCTACTCATATACCCCAACATAGGTAAGATCAGAGCCTAGCTGTTCAAGGGAAGAATAAGAAGAGGAAATTCCACTTAGGAAGTGTAGGAACTGTGATTCACCATCAATATTAACCTAATTAATAGTAGTATGTGTAGTGGTGATGCTAATAGCCCACCTAAACTGTAAGCTTCCCTACGCTGTAGATAGTTCCAACAAAGAACACCAGAAAGGTCCTGGAACCGTTGTCCTTTTAGACACCCCTACATTCACGGTGGAGAGCAAATCATGAAGCTAGCACAAGTTATATTAGTACTGTCAATCTTGAGGACTTGGGTACTTCCGAGCACAAATACCACTTGGGTGTAGCTTCATATGGTAAACAATTTGTGAAGCACAAATTGTGAAGCAATTCGTGAAGAATTTGTGAAGTCTTTAGACTCATTTCAATTAAATATAGTTAAACCATTTATTTTTCAGGTTTGTCTTCACAGTGACAGCCATGCCTTGACATTTCAAATATCATTTACATGTGACCAACCTGTCTTTCTTCTAAGGAACTCTAAATTCCTCCAAGCAACAAAGAGCAAACGTTTTCTTTTTGCTTAACATGGATAATCCGTCTATCAAAAAGTATATCTGACCTGCTGAATGAAGATGAGGATCTC
The DNA here is from genome assembly GCA_029204185.1 of Lerista edwardsae. NCBI lineage: Eukaryota > Metazoa > Chordata > Lepidosauria > Squamata > Scincidae > Lerista > Lerista edwardsae. The sequence goes on along the minus strand of JAJKFI010000056.1, from coordinate 7,008,982 downwards.
AACAAAAATGTCACATCACAGAAAGAAGCATTACCCACTCCTATTTAATCCAAGGCAATTTATAAAACACTTGGGAGTGGCTATATCCATTGATCCCATCAATTCTACTGATCATCCATCTGATACTATAATTTCTGGGAAATGCAGCCAAGAGAAAGTAAATATAGATGATGCAGTGGCAGCTGGAGAGAGAAAAAACTGCAAAAATGCAAGACTTTTAAATTAGTTAAATTAGCTTAAGGCTCCAGGAAGCCTCTAACTAGAAAACTCACTACAGTAACACTGAAGAAATGTACTTGATTTGGGGTTGCTATGTGGTTTAAACCTGAGCTGATGGGCAGTCCAATCCTGAATGGCCTGTCTGTCAAGCAGCTACTGCTGCATCCTGTGGCAGTCAGACAGCCACCTGTTTAGGCGGCGCAGAGGTGAACAGACCCAACACCGCACCGGTTCCACTCCCCACTCCATCCCCCCTGCCCTGTTACATCCTCCTGCCCTGCCTGGAATCCCCGCAATGCCAGCAGCCGGTTCACTTATGGGCTACCATCACTGCCTCTGGGCGGTAACCTTCAGCACCACTCCAGCACGGGCGGTAAGCCCTTACCGCCTGCACTGAACGTGTCTTACGAACTGTTGTTGTGCAACACCAGTGCAGGCAGCATGATTGTACCGCCAGCTGAGAGGCTCAGGGTTGTGCCCTTACTTCAGGGTGCTCTAATCTACAGTGACATATGGACCGCAAGCACATTTTAACATAAGAGTAGACAGAGATACCAATATCAATAGTTGACGACTGTATCAGAATGTAGTTGCTACTACAAAATAACTTGCAACTAAACATTCAATTCAAGCATTACCCTTGGATCCAAGCTTATTTCCACATTTACAAGTCATCATAGATGGATATGCAGTTCTGTGGATGTTCTGTTGACCATAACAAGATGAGACATAAGACTACACTGATGGGTTCAAAATTTGCTTTTGTAGGACATTGGTCACACGAGAAGTCTGCCTTTTATTGGACAGATACTCAGTGGCACTAGAGTTTGCATTACCTGGTATGGGAGGTCAGTGTGTTACAACCCCCCCCCCCATTATGGACCTCCTCCCATACAAACAGGACAGAATAAATGACAATATCATATGCACAGCCTAAATGCAGTGTTATCACCGTTAACTTTATTTAACTATGGTACAGGTCACCCAACGAATCAGTAACCAACAAAAAAACCATGGTCAATTTGATGAAAACACAATTAAATAAGAGTTCTAGTATTAGCTCTGATGGAAACGAAAAAAAATCGCTGAAAACGGTGTCATGTGTTCTTATTCAAAAATTATGTTTTAATCAATTTTAAATCATTTTAAATCATCGCTGTAAAGGTAAGCAGAGCAGGGACCCCATGAGGTTTGTATGCTGTTGCACAACTAGATCATGGTCAATCTTGCGCAAAAAGCCCAAGTGGTTCAATGAACCAAATGCTTCCAGATACCAAGGCCATCAAGGGAGCAGGGTGGGGGTGGGTGGGTTACTACAGCCACAGGACAGCAATGGGTGAATGTCAGTGCCCTCCCCTGCTATTGCTCCCCTGCACAGTGACATGCTGCCCGTGCATCTGGCGGTTCAATGTAGCCATCATACGTAATGTTACATAAGACAGATGTATTTTTGGTTTTCAGGTTTTTGGCCATAACTTTTGATAACATAAAGATATTACACTTTTAAAAAATTGAATTCCTCGTGAAATTCTGCATCAAACAGTATATAACAGCTCATAACCCCTAGGAATGCCACTTCAGACACTACAAGTATTAAGGGTGCCATGAAGAGAAACCTCGGGAGATCAAGTTAGTGCATGAGACGAACGAATCAACCCTCTACAGTGGTAGTTCCCAAACCTTTTTCACTCCAGTTCCTGTGACCTACTGGGCCATTGGCTGCGGCTTCCCATTAGGGCTATACATTGTATAGGGTGGTGGGGTGTTTTTTTGTTTGTTTTGGCAAGGATTCTGTTGCTCCCCAAGTAGCCATGACCCTACAGTTGTTCATACAGTTACACAAAACTAAAACGTACTTAAAGATGTGATTAAAACCAAGACAACTGCATGTTCCCCCATTTGTCCTGTCTTCCAGGATTCTATTAAGAGCGCATAATCCTCTTCATTTGGAATAGATCTTTGAAATGCGGTGGCTTGAAGGAAGGAACACACAAATCCTTGGTCCCCATTTTGACACCCTCAAAGAATGAAAGCATCCAGTGAGCTTTTCAAGATGGTGGATTGTAAATACCCAGCTGGACAGCCACCACAGAGACACCTCAGTTCACCTGCTCCAATTTTTGCAGCTGTTCCAGAAGAAAATGCAGAAGTAAATGAAACAATTTCAATGCTGTTAATTAGGAGAGCAAAGAAATATTTTGATTTGCACAGCTTTTTCCAAATGTTAACCAATACAACTTTTCCTGTATGAAACCAGTTTCTTAGTTACTGTCTCATTACTTACTTCGGATGCTTTGTACCACTAGTTGTGGGAGTTTGTCAACATACAGATCAATTCAATGAGCAATTATTAAACAAGATTTTTATCTCACTGAAGCATGACATTTAATCATACTCCTTAACAACATTCCATTCTTGCTCCATGAGTGAATCCATGTTGGCAGATTGCAGAAATAAACTTGTTTTGCCCTCAAGCCTACACTTCTACATAAATTATTTTTCTGGCTCTTGTTGAAACTACTATAAATTGTGTCAATTTTCTTGTTCCAGCAGATGCACTTTTGAAAAGATGAAGTTCACCAAGAACAACAAGGTTACATTATTTGGATTCAAAACCAGCAAAGTCAAGATACAAGAACACGACTGAAAAGCACTATGCACCACAAAGTTCATAGAGCATTAGAGGATTGATCCTGAAGCACTCAGCACCAGTGCTACTTGCGTACCACAGGTACTGGGTGTTGTAAATGTGCCATAAGGTATTAAAAAAATATGCCCGTAGTTTCAATTGAAAGGAGGCACTTATAGGATCCAAAGTGCATAGATAGTGTTTCACTAGCACACAGGGCATTTTCAGACCCTCTGACAGCCATCTGTGCCCTTCCAAGTCAGGGGGTCCTTTAAACAGACATCAGATTGCTGCTGGAAGAAAATGTTGCTTCTCTATCCATGTTTGCACAGAAGCACTTTCCATCTGGATACAAGGTGGTTTGGCTCCTGGCTTGTAGTAGGGTTTCACTCCAGCAAAAGAGGCGGAGTCTTGGAATTGTTTTTTAAACAAAGGTTACAAAATTGAATTTTTATTGTGTCACACAAGATGCACTTATAAAATTCGTACAGAATGTCTTTCAAACAGGAAAAAATGTCATTCCAAGCTTCCTTTGAGCAACAGTTAAATAAAAATTAAATTACAACAAATTCACAGATACTCTGAATTCAATTTTAATGATCAAATTTTTCAAAATAAAGCACATCCGAAATAATAATTTTTGTAGATGTCCAGCCTAGTTTTAAAGTTCCTACTTTCACTCTGCTTCTAACTTTGGCCACTTGTCCAAGCTGAAGAGAGAAACGAGGTTGATTAAAAAAAAGATCTCTTCAACATGTCAGCCCGATATAGTGTTACATTTTGAAGCCTGCTCATCAGGGTATCATTTCTATCCACCATTTTATCTTCACGATATTATTTGCAGCTTTCAGGGAATACGCATGTATTTTACAATTTAATATTCTTAAATATTTGCTTGGCCACTCTGCAATGGCGAATTGTCAAGATCTGCAAATTATTCAGCACAAAAACTTTCATGTTAAACAAGATGAATATTGCAGTAAGCATTCATTAGGCATTGCTGACAGATAGCAAGACAGCACACAGTAATATAGCACGTTCTCGCTCACATCATACTGACCTCATGTCAGTTCCTGATTCAGCTCTCCTACAGCACCTCCTTGCCAGTTTCCCAAGCCCTGCACAACCCACGTAAAACTATACTTCAAAACTCAAGCACATTAGAAATTCACTCTATAGTCATTCTACTTAAAGTTTGTTTAAAATCCATCACCTATTTTTGCTTCTCTCTCCTCTTTTAGCCATGTGCCAGTTGCCTAGCCAGGGCAGAGTAATGCTCCTTTAGACATAAACAATGCAAAGAAGTCCTTTCCATCTATGTCATTGCAAGGACTCACAACGGCCTCTGAAACACCTCAAAGAGCTAAGTGCAATACCTCAATTGTGCCATTCCTTCCCATAGCTTGTACACTTTTACATTTATGAATTCAAACTTTTCACTTTTAAAATACAGTGCAAATTCAACAGAAAGAAAACTCTGTTTGCCCAGTTACCACATACATTCCATTATGCCACTTTTATGATTAATCCTTCACTGGTCACTGGCTTAACATTGAGACAAATATATTATGCAATAAAACTTTCATTTAAGGATGATTTATTTGGATTAGTTGAGATACACCTTGAACAATCTTCCATTGGCAAGAATATCTTGATTTATTTTACTGTAAGTTTGAAAAAAAAGCTTTTGGCAGGTGAAGAGTCTTAAATCTTTTTGTAGCTGCTCATGATAGTGGGAAGAGATGCTTCTTGTTAAAGACGCAAACACATTTTCCAAAGTTATCCTTCTAATGAAGGGACCTTGCAGAAAAGTGATATGTTCTGGAAGCACGGATTCATAGAGCAAAAATGAATTTAAATATTTTTCACACACTATTTCCCGAAACGTGATGCTGTACTTCTGCCAAGCTGTAGATCTTTCAAACTCATCACATTTTCCAAAGAATCCAAGTTAAAGATTTGAAACTTGACCAGTTATCAAGTCAAGTTAATGGTAAGAGGTTTGCCATTAATAATTTAAGTCTTTAAATAAATATTTGAGTGCCAATTTGGCAACTGTCCATCCTGGTAGCACTTGCTGTCCCTCTGCTCAGTATCCTAAGCACATCTATTTGCAAAAGTTCAGTCAATTCTGTTTCCACAAATTGTAAACCTGTCAATCTCCAACAAATCTTTCTTTGCAGATCTGTGTTTTAACTCTGCACCGTCCTGGGTTATGTCTTTCTCGTCTCCATCAGGAGTTGTCAGGAACTGATCTGAGTTGCTTGTCACAAGTTGAGGGACTGCATTTTCCTTCTGGTGCACAGGCTGACTGGTCACAGAAGCAGACAAATTTTCATCTGTAGAGATTCAAAAAAAAAATTAGAACTTGTGTGTATGCAAGAATGCACATATGTGTGAGAGGTTTTTCTTTCCCCTTTTGTCTTTTGACCCATTTATTACAGATGTGTGGTTGCAAGGCTGCACTGTGCTGTAGGGTTTCAAGCAAAGAATATGTTCGCTGTGGATAAAAGGAACACAGTAAATTCCGGAGGTCCATAACTTAAAACCAGTAGTGTTATTGGCTATAGGTGATGCTATGTAACCAGTTTTTGATACCTTCTAATTTTGATTATAAAATCTTTCTGGGGGCACTGTTTTCTAGGTCCAGTAATGGCAGATGAAGCTAGAGAGATGTATAAGTGCACAAAGGTACACTAAGTAGAATATAAGAAGAGCCCTGCTGGATCAGGCCAAAGGTCCATCTAGTTTAGCTTCCTGTATCTCACAGTGGCTCACCAGATGCCTCAGGGAGCACATGAAGCAACAAGATGCCTGTATCCTGTAGCCACTCCCCTGCGTCTGGTATTCTGAAGTAGCCTACTACTAATGTAAGGAGGTGGCACAATCCATCATGGCCTATAGCCCATGATGGATTTTTCTTCCAGAAATCTGTCCAATATGCTCTTAAAGGCACCTAGGCCAGATGCCATCACCATCTCCTGTGGCAAGGAGTTCCACAGACAAACTACCTGCTGCTAAAAAAAAGTATTTCCTTTTATGTATTCTAACTCTTCCAACACTCAATTTTAGTAGATGTCCCCTGGTTCTGGTGTCATGAGAGGGAAAAGAACATCCCTCTATCCATTCCATGCATAATTTTGTAAGTCTCAATCAAGTCCCCTCTCAGGTGCCTTTTTTTTGCGACTGAAGAGCCCCAAATGCTGCAGTCTTTCTTCATAAAGGAGGTGCCCCAGCCCAGTAATAATTAGAAGAAAATGGTGGATCATTTCTCTGTAACTGAAAGCTCAATAGTGCTCTGTGAGCTAGGATGAAATAACTAAAACATTATTTCAAGTTTTCATAAATATTTCTGATAAACTAATGGTTAAACATCAGTATTCTCTATCAGAAATCAGATACACAAGCAGCACCATATAAAAACATTATTGATGTAATAGAACCAATGTTAAAATAGTAACTAATATAATAGTAACTGTTACACATGCTTTCCTAAAGTTCTGTTTGTGGAGATTCCAAACATTGGGCTTCATCCTAAGTTTAGTTAGTCATAACGAAGTCCCACACTTAGTCATAATCAATTAAACTCAGGGTGCAGTCCATTGCTTTTAATATCATGACAAACATAATGTGATAACTATTGAAAGTCTAAGACAGCTATTTTCAACCTGTGTACCATGAATGGTTTGCAGGTGTGCTGTGGGAGTTTGGGGGAGAGTCATTTATTAGTAGGGCCTTTGGGGGCTGTGAGTCCCCCACAAGCAGTGTGGCATGCCTTGTCAATTGTCCAACCACTGCCATACAGTATCAGATATTTTTAACTGAGCAAAACCATGAGATGCCTTTTGTCAGACACACTCATCTGGGGACTAGAAGTCACTCTTCAAATGCCTAGACCTCTGCTACTTCCTGGAGCTTCTGGGGATGAAGAAATGTTGAGTGGTGGGCTATTGTTGCAATGGAACTGAATGGAAGCAAAGGCTCCACTCACCTTGAGCAGACTTGTACTTGCTTTGTGGTTTACCAAGAGGTTTTCCTGGTGTGCTGGCAGGAGGCGGATTGAACAACTTCTCCTCCATGTTCGCTTCTTTGACATACTGGCATGACTTTCCCAACAGCACAATACTGTTAAGGACTTTGAGTGATATTAACCTGAAAATAATAAGTATTCATGACTGGATCCCGTTTTCTGAACAACAAGAAGTGGCCTTGTTAAATTCCCTCAGGTTAGAAAAGATAGTTAAGGACACTCATTTGTAAGATGAGCACGTCCAATACTCACAGGAGTTCCCATCAATTATCAGTGTTTTGCTCTAAAATGGTAATCAAATGGCCATGGCCAGACAGCATTGCACTGGGCATTTTGGCAGGTAACTATACCCCTAGTGGGGGAGGGAAGGCAGTCAAGATGTGAAACATTTCTCATAATTTTTATACAAACACACTGACAATTATTGAGGGTGCAATCCTAGAACGGCCCATGGGCTGATGCTATGATGCTAGCAGCAGTGTCGGCCCAAGGACACTGGGCTGAGGTGCCGCTCCTGCATCAGTTGAACTTGGACGGCAGGCCAGATACAAGCCTCGATCCCCAGGCCACACAGCCCAAATTTGGATTGCACGGCTTCCTCTGCTTTGTGCTTGGAATACAGCAGGCACAGAGCAGAGGAAACTAATGGGGAGGCTGGAGTCTCCCCTGGGACAAGGGCGTGAATGTGCTCCTGCCCCAGGGAGGGTCCCCAGCACACCAAAGCTGCACTGGGTACAGCGCAGACCCACCGGCCTTGCTGTTCCGGCGCAGTTTAGGATTGCGTTCTGAATAGGATAAGCTATATTCTCAGGGTTAGTTATTAACTTTGTTAAACAGAAACCCATATTATTGCTAACTATGCACGTTCCTTCAAGAATAAACGTTCCTGAACTCAAAAGTATACCTGAATTATTCCCATGTGTGCACAGTCTATGGCTTGGTGAAACCAACCAAAGGTTTGATTAATATTAAATCCCACTGTTTTCAATGAGTCTTAGGGCCCAATCCCCCCCCCCACGGCAACACCTCTCATGGGCCTGTGTGAACCAACAGTTAAATGTGCATGTAATGCTTGCCAAGTATACCATGGCGAAGCTGGGAAAGAGAAGCCACATGGCGGAAGAGGAGAAAAATATGGATTTGGACAACAAAAGGTGCCTTACATGGGGTAGGGTGTGTATGTCTTCCTGCTGACCTTGTTATGCAGGCAGAACAAACAGCACACATGCCCAAATCAACTTTGTTCATTTATTCTTGCTTTTTTGTTTTATTACTTAGAAGTTCTGGAAAGAAGGTAAACTTTTTCACAAATAACTTGATTTGCACTTACCCGCAATAGAAGAGGATAACACAGGTATAAGCCAGGACTCCCTGTACTTTTACTGAACTTGTAACAACTCTGATGAGCTGGGGTGGGGGAGGACAAAGTTAGTACATACTTTAAAAGTAATTAAGAGCATTTATATATGCGAGGAACAAATAATTACTATGTGCAACAGAAATAAAAATATTTGTACTGAAATTTGTATTTCCCTCCATGTAACTAATTATTATTTCTAAGAATTACTGTACCAGATTATGTGGCTGAGTCACAATTCCAGTAATATTACATGGGACTGCATGACCCTCCCTGTCATTCACAAATCTCTCAGCCTTAACTACAGTTAACACTATCGAAGGTTGCAAACTGCAATATGTGAATGGCTATTTAGCAAGGCCTTGGTTACAGGCAACCCTGGTCAGCATTAGCCATGATTAAAAGTAACGCAGGCAAGCAGAGGAAGGGGTGACTGGGAGTAGGCATCAGTTCAGAGTGTGGGGTTGTTTTCTTGTTATTTTCTTTTTTACAACTACCGCTTTTTCTGAACACTACTTTGATGAATAACACTTTTACCACCTGAGAAAGCAGGTATGCTCAAAAGTACACAGCTCATCTCATTTTTCTCCGTTTCCTCCTACTGCAACTTATGCCTCTTCACATCTGCAGGTTCTTTTGTTTTTGCAGCTATCTCCTTTTCTGAATACTATTTTGGTAAACAGCACTATAACACTTACTGTGGTATTTCTCTGCGCCCCCCCCCCCCCGCCAGCTTCTCTATGCTATTTTGCAAATTGCTTTTTAAAATAAGCATGAATTTTTAAAGTAGCTTGTTATGGGATGGGTGAAGGCAGCTGCTGTTTAGATAAGCAAGCCTCCCTGTGTCCTTTGATGCAACAGGGCCACAGTGTCTGAGTTCTGTAAACACACCATGGAAATTTTGAGTTTCCACTTTCAATTATTTCAGTATAATCTTAAGGAATTATTCTGGTTCCTTAACAATACATGTGCAAAAAAGGGAAATTTGTCCAAGCTTAAAAACCCATATTCAACAGCTGCACATACCACTATAAATTGCTTTAAATTTGAACGGCTAGCTAAATAAAAGCACATCTCATTTTACAGAAAATGAGTTGATCCTATGGTCTGTGTCATATTACATTAATATACATTTCAAAGATTGTAATTCAAAAGGCTCTGGAAAATATTTAATATTACATCCCTTGGAAACATTTTTTAACCATTACTGAGGGGCTTTGCAGTATGATGTACATGACTTACTAGAACAGCCAACGGGAGAGGAATAAAACCCATTCTCCTGGAAACAGAATCGCTGTAATCTGTGTATGCCTGGGGAAAAATAACTGAGTTTTAGTTTTTACAATAAAGTAGAACAGAAAATAAAGTGGTAGAACAAGTTCCATTGGACTGGACACATATTTTAAAGGTATTCATACTCTCAAAGATATCGATTTGGAAAGAACAAAAACATATTTTCAATTGGTGCAACTTGCCTCACAAACAAGCAAAAGTCCACATGTTTGTGAACCCAGTTAAAATTAATGCAATTTAAGGTCACTGAACTATAAAGAAAGATCAAGTCATCTGGCATTGTACCAGCAGACTGCCAAGGCATTTAACAGACTGTTATAACAAAACAGTGTTACAGGAAGCAAATCTATATAGGGCATATTACTGTATCTTCATAATACTATTTTTTTCAAAAAATGTGGACATGTCCTTATTATTGTTATAATAATCTGTTTTGTTATAGCTCTCTGTCCTGAGAGTAGTTTTTTTTTACGGGATCAAGAAACCAGTCAAGGTCCATTATTAAACCATTCAAAAGTGAGATATGGAAAAATACAGCTGTGTAAAAAGTACAGATATGGAAAACGAAAGCTGCATGTTCAGGCTACTACTGTTCCAGTGAAAGCAGTGTATTCTGGTTAGCTAGGAATAATCCCTTGCTACCAGGAAATACTTTGGGAAAGGAAACAGTGGGTAAAGCAAACCTTCCTCAACCAGATGCCTATTGTTTGGGATGAGTTGCAACCTGGCTCATCCTCCTAGGAGAAGCTCCTCCCATCATTTTCTACCACTGCCACATAGGAGTGACAGCAGTGGTGCTCTGTTATTTAGCAGGATCTAACCACATGTTAGTGGAGGACAGGGAGGCCTGGTGTGCTGGGGTCCATGGGGTTGCGAAGAGTCGGACATGACTTAGTGACTGAACCACCACCACTACCACCACCACCACATGTACTGGTAACTACAATATTGTGGACAAATCTACAATAGGTTATAATTACCACCTATAGCATTGTTTCACACAGTACTCTCTTATTCAAGAATGTATCCCACAGGGTTACAGGAAATATTTCTTACACCGTATAGAGTGCTAGGAGTGTTACTTTACTGTTATATCTCCGTCAGTATTATAGTATCTATAAGGGTATTTGGGGAGGGGGGTGGTTGATGCCATGGCTGAGAAGCAGCAACTTGCCTACGGACAGCTATAGCCCAATCCTGCTGAAAGAAGAAGCATTCCACCAGTGTTAACTGCTTTATGGCAGTTGAAAAAGGCACTATGACAATGCATGGAGGTGTGAACTGCCTGAGTGCCAGTGGGAAGGCCACAGCAGCATTGGGACCGGCCCATGAAGGTAAATCAGCAGGACTGGGTGATACTTCTATGTTAGGAAGAGCCAAAGCAATGACTGGTTCCCATGTTCTAGAACAGTGTTCTTCAACCTTGGGGTCAGGACCCCAATGATATTGCAAAGACTCAGTTGTGGAGTCAAGGCAACTTAAGGGAACGAAAAAGGTTAAAGACCACTGGACTAGAGCACCACCAGGTAGAGAGGGGGCAGGCACCCTTTCAAGTACCAGGAGATTGTGTCCCAATCTTGCTCAGGTTCTCAGCAACTGTGCTAAAATAGCTTTCACTGGTGCCAGGCTTCATGGTAACGTTTTCTGCTCTCTAATATTCGGTTACAGTGAACAGAGCTGGTGGAGAGTTGGTTGCAACAAAGATGGGCAGATAGGGTCCCAGGAGGGGCACGGGATTGACAGTGGGTCCACAGTCTCATTATTTATTGGGGTCATGGCACAAAAAAGGCTGAAGACCATTGTTCTAGAAGAAAAGCAGGGGCACTCATTCAGTACAAAGAAAAAGGGCTTTTCACTTCCTTACTTACATTTTTCTGTCGACTGCTAACAAGATCAAATGCAAGGCTGGCTCTGTATTCACTATAGACCTAGAAACAGAGCAAAGCACACAGGCCCTTTTACTATCATCAGATTTTATACCAGCAACAGGATTATTATTCTGAAATCATAAAAAAATGATTTGAATATTCGGAGCTATTATTACTATTAAGTCTTCAAGTCCATTTTACAAGGAAGAGCAAGCATGGTAAACCAGAGTCTTACAACATGAGACAGAAAAATGTAATTCTGTTGTGCCAATTCAAAGCCCCACAGATATTGTTCAAAACATTTTAATTTGTCTGCATGCTGCTTTGAGGCATTTTCCAAAAAAGCAATCTAAAAATAGAATAAATATCTCAATGTGCAGAATGGCTTCTTTTCAAATGGAATTCTACTCCATTCACTAAAATGGAAGATGCGGTTTGTATACATGACAGGGTACATATCACTCATGAGTACTTCTGGAAGAACATACACATGTCCTGGCCTGACAGAGTGTTGCTTGTCAAATTCTTTGTTCCAGAAAAGACCAGCTGCAGCTTCACTAAAAACCAATCTAATAATGAGCTTCAATGACCTTCCCACGCTCCAGCATATAGTTAGGGATTCACTCTTAGCTGGCTCCACCCCCTCCACGAGACAGCCACTGCCGGTTTCGGCTGCTGGCCGGGATGGTGGTGGCAGCCTGAGGTCACCTGGGGGACCATTCTGCAGAGTGAGTGAGTGAGTGAGTGAGTGAGTGAGTGAGTGAGTGAGTGAG
>JAJKFI010000056.1:6906235-6996803 GCA_029204185.1 Lerista edwardsae | reverse complement strand
GAGTGAGTGAGTGAGTGAGTGAGTGAGTGAGTGAGTGAGTGAGTGAGTGAGTGGTTGTGTTTCTGCTAACATTGGTCACTTTATTGCAGGTTAATGTGCGCACAAAGGAAGCTTTATAATGTGCATCCGGAAGTCAGCTAAGGCATGGCATTACCCATTGGCAGCTCCATAGTTGCCCACTGGTGTGTGGGGCTGGCAGGGATTCTCCTAGCTTCAAGCCTTGGCCTGCCTCACTTGCCCTCCGGTCGGGGTGGGCTAATGGGTGTGCTGCCTCCACCCCGTGCGAGTTGACCATGAACAGCTATACCCCAAGGGGCTGGCCACAGGTCAGGATGTTTTGCCTGCCTAGGGATCGGCCAGTGGCTGGCCCCCAATTTCAGCAAGGCCTAGTTTTCCTGCAACTTAATGGTTGCCACTTTCCGGCTTCTCTTCTTCCTCTGTATTTGTTGTAATAGTAGCCCATTCATCCATATCTGTCTTGTGTGATTATTTGGGGGATGCACAGCTATAAACCTAATTCTATGCATTTGGAAACAAGAGTCGATTTAATGCAAATAGCTAAAGTGTTGAATGAGGGATCATTAAATATAGCTGAGCTTCTGAATGCTGATCCCATGAGGTTCGGCATTTTCAGCAATGCATTTTGGCGGTGTTTCTTGGCAAGCTTGTTTGTATGCTAAGATCCACTGAAGTTGAGCAAGACTTACTTCCAAGTAATTGTAGCTATAAGTAAGGTGCTTGACTGATATTATGCCAATTCCTTCAAAGAGTATTAAAATTGGACAAATGAGTGGAAAGCATGAAAGGCAGTTTCAAAATGCTTAAGAGTCGTATCTACTTTGGAGCTATGAAACCCAGTGATTTTTGACATCTCAGAGGGCATGTCCATGGAAACACACAGAGGTAACAGGCACTACCAGTTATGATGTGTACGTCACACAAAAGCAGAGTGTTAACAGAAAACTTCACAGGATTGCCCTCATAAGAAATCCAATTGGCTGGAGCTATCTACATTTCCAGCTATAATTTTGTTATTTTTGCACTCTTCATGCGCAAGTAGGACATGTGTAAATTCCACTAGCTTAAGGGATCTTATTAAGTGCATTTATTAAACTTTTTCTACACAATAGCCTGCTAAATTATAAAGATATCAAACCGAAAAATCACCTCTTCAATTCAGCCTGCTTCCTAAAGCACACACACAGGCACACTTCTGTGCCCAAATGATATGGATGAAGGAAACATTCAAAATAAACCTTTCATTTATACACTTGCAATTCAAACACAGTTCTGAAGACAAATCCATAACAGAAATGCTTGTGGTGTCGTTTGCGCACAACTTGACACACAACTGTATTTTGTCACTTAGAAGATTATGCTCTATGTCTTCCCCTAGGAATTATAATAATGGGTCATTCCCAGTTAGCCAGCTTCATATTTAGCACTGGGAAGATGAGCAGCATCTTCAAATAAATCCCAGCATAAAAGACTCTTGTACAGAACAGATTTTCCAAAAGGACAATCTAGAATAGCTATTTTTGAGCCAGCCATCTCACAAGTGGATGATCTGGCTAGCTGCACCCTGCTACTGGAATACGAAGTACACGGTAAATAATCCATAGATGGATCCAAGAAATAAGAATACTCCTTTTGTAACCACTTAAGATTACATATCCATCAATGATGCACCTGCCCTACAATCCACTAGACTTCGAGCAGCCCAATCCTATCCTGCGCTGGAACAGGCAGACCAGCTGGCATGCACTGTATGCAACGCAGGGTTGGAATCGGCTGCAGAGCAACTCTGACTAACGGACTTATGTTCCCTTACCCCAAGTAACTTATTTGAAGAATTTATACACAGCCTTTCCCATGCCAAAGCAAATACCCAAGGTGACTTACATGCACAGGCTAGTCTAGACCACCATTTTTTCAATGAGATTTGTTTACAAATATACAGTATTCTGTAATTCACCAAATCCTCAATCCCAGATGTAACCTTCATAGTGTGATTCTCTCCGATGGCTGCGTGCTATCAAGTTTCAGCAGGCAATCACAAGTCAAGCCTGGACAGGTAAGTCAAGGCTGAACAGGTCCTCAAGGTCGTACTCTGTTCTTTTGCTGGCTGGCCTTTCCACACATTCCCACTCTGGTTAATCAGCTTCACAGTAACTCTGTTCGGCCACAACAGATACTGCAGCTTATCACAACCAGGAATTCTGTCTCCTATCCAGTAATAGACCACGGATTCTCCTGCTTAGCTTCAGCCAGTACCAGCAGCTCACTCGGATGTGCATCAGCAAAATCTGAGTTGTTCAGGAAGGGAGTTAGGATGTGGCCTAAGTGCCAGAGGCTGGTCCCAGCCCCAGGCTGCCCACAATCCTCTGTCATTTGAACCAGAAATCAGAAAACCCTAATGTCTGTATGCTCTTCTCTTCCCCATTTCCTCTTCGACTCATACAATACCAGCATTCAGGTGACTGACGCTCTGTCTGTCCGTCTGTCTGTCTGTCTGTGTTTTCTATGCCACAGTAGGTCCGGGCGCACATGCCGCAGACAGCGGCTGAATCCACTTAGGATTACATATCCATCAATGATGAACCTCTCCTACAGTCCTCTAGACTTCGAGCAGCCCAGTCCTACCCTGCGCTGGAACACAGAGGCCAGCTGGCATGCATGTCATGATTACATCAGGATGTTATAATTACATCAAGATGTGGACATCAGAGCTCCATGCCCAGGCACAGAAGGGAAGGGAGGAGTGATGATGCGGGCTTGACAGACTTGACAAACACATTCTCAACCTGATAGGTTACGGTTTATAGGGCCACCTGGACCAGCACACCAACACCTGACTTTTCACCCCATCTCCTATATGACCATGTTGTGTTGAAATTGCAATGTGTTTTACAGAGTTCCTCTCCAGATACTGCATTCATGCTGAGATGGGCCCAGTGGACCTCAATTAGAAATACTGATTCAAGTGTCTACTCACATCAGCTGTGATGTCATTGAATTTAGTTATAAAGGCATGCTTCACAATATCTACTGCAATTTCTGATGCAATCACCATACAAACATCTGGAAACAATACCCAAAGATGGTCTGTAAAGATAAGAGAAATGATCACTGATATAGTACAAAATGCAAAAACAAAAAAAAGGTGCACGCATACTTTTGGGCACAAGTCACAACATAAAGGCCCAGAGATACTGCAACATTGTGATAACAGCTGTAAAGCTTAGTACAACACATATGCTGCAATAATATACTGTATGTTCACTCCATTTCATATTTAAAAGGATGCACAGTCTCACATTAACGTTTCTCCACTTTCTTTAAAAAATTTTTCATACACACACATCCTATTGACTTAGAGCTTCTCCCAATGAAACTTTGTGTGGACATTTAATGAACATATGGGCTAGAGTCGATCCTTAATGCTGAATTGCTTATTGTCATAGGCATAGGCTCTGATAATTTAATCTGCAGAAATAGTGGGCACAGATCTTACCCTGAACAGAGAGGATCTCAAAACACCGGGGGGGGGGGAGAGTAAAATACAGGTAGGTGTGTGTGTAGGGAAAGTCAGCCCCTTCTTCCCACAAAATCTTCCTTCCCCAGCTTTATTTCCTGTGACACTGTGTTCACACACACACACGTCTGTCAAAGTCCTGTCTAGTTAGACTGCCAGCAAAGACGTGTTGTTAAGGGCAATCAAGAACCCTTATGGGAAAAATTATTTAACATTAATTGCATGCTGGAATTTATTTTTGTTCTTCTAACAAAACACATGATCCAGATCAGAATCACAGCAAGGGCAAGGACTACACCCTGCTGTAGTCCTGTTCTGTTTTGGGATCCTACTTCGTACTAGCTGTTAAAGAACTCACATCAGCACATGAATTTAATGTACTGAGCATTTAACTTGAACTGCACAGCCACCGCAACATCAGATTTATACTACTGTATGCATTGCCTGAATTTAACATGTCCCATTGTATGGAATAATAACATGATTTAATGTGAATTAAAACAATTAGGTAAATATTCAAGATTCAGACATAATTCAAATTAAATACTGCAAAGAAAAGTATTCTTAAGGGAGTTTCCTTCTGCCCTTACAATTCAGGATACAACCCTATGTGCATGGCCTATGTGTAAAATACAGACATATTTGTAATTTTTCTTTTCTGTATTCCTTGTTTAGACACAGATTTGTTTAGACACAGATGTTACCTGGATTCCATGAAAACTGCTCCATGTTCCTTAGGCAAACTATCAATAACAGCACGTAGTTGGTGAATCTCTCCTTTATATCTGAAAATAATAATCAACTCTTAATTCTACACAAAAAAAATACCATCAATTTGCCTGGAAGCTTGCTAGACAAACAAAACCATTTTAGCACCCATCTGATGGGGTAAATAGGGACAGATAGAAATTGACTAACACCACAATCCTATGCATGTCTAACTCAGGACTAAGCCCCACCGAGTTGTATGTGATACACTCCTAGGTAAGTGTATAGATTGCAGCCTAATTCATTTCTGTCAAGCTTTTTGTCAAGATTTGACTTTGAGAGAAAACTGCAGTTTACGATACTGTCAGATTACCTTAAACAAGTTGAAATGAGTGTTACTGAATTAATGGAGCATACATGAATGCTTAAGGCATGATTCATGAAATGATCCCTTGACGTGATCCCCCACCCCAGATGTGCCAAGCAGATGAAAGCAAGGCCCCAGGAAATCCAGATACGCTCATCTCAGAAGTTGAGTAGCAATTGGGGGAAGGTATCACTGTCCAAGAGAGGACAGTTTTTTTCCCCAGTGCAACCCATTTCTATGAACATTTACAACAGTCATCGACAAAAGGATCTGGACAAGCTCCTTGAATGCTGACGAAATTGAAGAAATACCAATTATGTAGATTTGGATGAAACAACATTTTTGTATTTCTACCAAATCCACCCACATGTTCACGCACGCTCCCACAGACTAATACAATGGATTTGAGGAATGTACTCAATAGGCTGCCCACATAAATATACATACCACTATTTGACATCTGAAACAGATTGTTCTTCTCAAATTTCTTGAACACACTTCCTTTTATTTCAACAAACTGCAATTTAAAAAAAATAGTTATTTCCAGTGTACTTTTTGAAATATTTTTTGAAAATATGACTCCAACAAGAGCTGAATGGGCAGCCCGATTCAAGGCTGCCCTACCCCAAGCAGTATGATTGCCATAAGGCATGTTTACATCATCCAGAAAGCAAGTGGTACCAGCAGAGAGGCCTGTTCCGCCCTTTTGATGTCGCATCAGGAGCCCCAGCCACCGCCAGAGATAGGGTAAGTATTGAACAGCATGGGAGCATGGGGAAGCTGGCACGAGGGCATGGAATGGTGTTCCTGGGTGTAGGGAAAGCAGAGAGGGGGCGGAACATGACAGGCCTGGAAGGGGGATGGGACCAAAAAAGGCCTCCTCTGCCAAATCCTACCCCCCCCATCTTGAAAGCGTGATACAGAGCCTCTCAAGTCTGCACCAGCTAAACAGCTGGCGCAGACTCAAGAAGCCCTACTGAGCAGACTGGGGATGTACTTGGGGTAATAGGACAAATGTCCCGTTTTCCCAAGGAGACTGCCAGCTTGCTCAATTCCAGCACAGGATCCAGAGGTAGCCGTTTGGTGCAACTGCTCCTGTGTTGGGTAGGATTGGGCTGATCATATGTTTGATAAAATATAATGTAAATTATTAAAAGGAAGATACTGTTACACATCATAATAGCTTTTTCAAAGGATAGTTACAGAGTGAAAGTTTTTAATAAAATTCTGTATAGCAAGTATTAAACTCCATCCACACTTACATTGTTAGACATCATGATAGTAAGAAGAGATTTATTGTGGGAGTTGAAGGCTACATTGAGAGTCGTTGCTTGGACCATTATAAGAATTGCATGCAAGACTATAGTTGGATATGTTAAGGAAAAGGCTATTAGGAAAAATACTGTTTAGTTAATATGTACATTTTCCTACATTTTAAGTAATCCCTTAAAAAATTCCTTCCCTTAAACAATCCACACCAACTTCAAATGTCATAGCGCTATACTATGCAGTGACTCTAACTTTCTACTAACTCTGAATTAAATATGCAGTCATGTAAACTACATTCACTGCATGATTACAATTCCAAGAGAAGATTCAACAATTACTGAACACCACTGCACTAACTACTGACTCCAAGGAGTGGATAGTTACATTAATGAAGGTAGGCCACCAAATTGTCATCAAAACTACACCTCCTCCTATACATTAGCTATACCTTTTGTACATTTACACTGTATAGTAGGTAGTTGAACTAATTTCATTTCGGCAACATAAGACCAATGGAACATAGCATCCTATCTTTCCCATCCTCAGTGCTACTTTATTTTACTCAGACACAAAACTGTTCCATATTTTTATCCTACACACTATAAGTGCTATCTTATTTCAGTTTTTGTTCCTTAGGCTACCCACCCCCCACTGACATATTAATAACAAAGTGTTAAGATACATTCTCCAAATCTCTTCAATACTTTACACCAGTGTTTCTCAAACTGTGGGTTACAACCTGATGTCAGGTGGGTCTCAGAAAACCGGGAGCCACCAACTTGGAAGTTGCAGACCTTACTCTTGCTTTATTTCTTTTGTGAGTGTTAACGGTTTAAAAGTGAAGTTTTTTATTTTGTTTTTAGTTCAGTATTTTTTACTTAATATTTTGTTCTAATCTGTCTGGGATGTTCCATGGTTGTGCAATTGCTGCAGTCCAAGAATGCCAGTTTGCATCCCAGGAGTGTCATTTTATTCTGTCACAATGACAGCATTGTGGTGGGTCCAGACATGTGTACCATTCTAAAAAGTAGGTCCCGGTGTAAAAGGTTTGAGAACCACTGGTCTACATAAAACTATCCATCTACTTTTTTAACACTTATGTACTGAAATTTCCTTCTTAAGTACAATTAGTATGCATTTTACCTACGGTGAACGAGAATCGCATCTGGGCAACCAGGACTCCAGCTCTACAAAAGTTGGATGACATACTAGTAAATATGTTGGGGGATTTCTACATACATAATTTGTGTGGGCTTGTTTGTAAAGCGTACAAGGTACTTGGCTAAACTGTGTATGTTAGGAAGAAAATAAACTATGGGGGAAAAGGAGCTGTCCCTACTGTAGATTTTTCTCAATAGAAGAGTTTCAATTCACTTAAAAAAGAATTCACTGACACCATTTCAGAAATCTGAGCCCGTAAAGCAGGCTTTTTTAATGGACATAAAGTAAGGATAAAAAAAATTATTTTAGCATGTTTAGGGATCAAAAGAAATATAACTCTGAGACCAAAGGATACAGACATACAGCACTGCCATGAAAAAGTGGGGAATCACACCTATGTGTGCCCTTTTTCTTTCCTTTGGTTCTGTAGCTGTCCAGTAAAGAGCGTCCAAGATATCTTGACCGAAAGATGAAAAAAGACGATCAGCTACCTAGGGAGAGAGAAGGATCTTTAAATTTTATAAACAATGTTTCTCTTGCACAAGACATCCACTGACATAATGCAAACCCAGGCCAACACATGTGCTCATGATTTTGTCATTTTGATTTCAGTGATTTGTTTGTAACCCACTAAGGTTGCCAGAATGGCCGGTGCAAGGACTCATGCATTCAGAGTTTTGAATTATCACAGTAATAAAACATATTCTTAGCCTGGCAGGAAATCATGAAAGATAAGTGATGAAAGGAAATCAAAGCTTAAGAACAAAAGGAAAGCCTCACTGGATCAGGCCAAGGGCCCATCTAGTCCAGCTTCCTGTATCTCACAATGGTCCACCAGGGATAACGTGAGCCGGAAGTTTCCAACTTCCAGGCACTTGTTTCCACATCATCTGCTGAGGAATCAGCTGTACATTTGTCATGGAATTACCGTGTGCTGTGGAAGCACATGCTCAGTTTTATGTGACACACTGGCAAGCCCTATTGAACATTATCCTGCATGAACTGAGACGGCAACTCAGGACCTCTGCATAGCAACAGACAGGAAGTTTTTTGCGTAGATGCACATTTAGATTTCACAGGTTTATTTAATTGTATTTCTATCCCGATTTTCTCTCCTGAGGGGACCCAAATGAATCTCAGATGTATCAGAGTCTTGCATTTTGGGGTAGATTTGTATCCCAATAGGATTGTTATTTAAAACTGAGGTCAAATTGTATCTACCAAAGGAGAACTAAAGATAAAGCTTTACTCTGAGAATATTATATGAAATAAAATGTCACCCTGTACTATGAACACATCACTGAGAGCTTCCTAGTCCACTCAGGAA
This sequence comes from Lerista edwardsae, assembly GCA_029204185.1. Classification (NCBI taxonomy): domain Eukaryota; kingdom Metazoa; phylum Chordata; class Lepidosauria; order Squamata; family Scincidae; genus Lerista; species Lerista edwardsae. The sequence continues at coordinate 6,988,436 of JAJKFI010000056.1, read as the reverse complement.
AATATGCCTTGTCAGCTTTGCAGCATCATGGTTCCAGCCTGGAACAATGAAGCTTTCAATGGACCACCATGTTAAAGAACATTGTCATTGGTCAGCAAGTTGTTCAAGTACAACTATACAGCCTTACTATGTGATCCATGCTACTTCTAGTATTACTTATACAGTACTATGTACTACTTACAGTATATAGTACATAGGAACATAGAAAGCTGCATTATACTGAATGAGCCCACTGGCCCATCTAACTCACTATCACTGTTAGAGACAGATGATAGCTGTCCAGGAATTTCCCTGCCCTACCTGGAGATGCCAAGTACAGTATTGAACCTGGGACCTTTTGCATTACATGCAAAGTTGTGCTACAACCCTTCCCGTATAGAATGATGTGTGGCTCTTCTTTCACCTACACACTATGGTATATAGAAAAACCAGAAGATGCCTTTTCATTGATATAGCATCAATGTTTGCAATCCATAAAAGGAAAAATATCCCAGGCTAGTTGTTTTTGATTATGCCAACACAAGTCAAGTTGCCAGTTCTGAACTGGTAAGGCTATTACTGCTCACCCCATTTCCTCTGGTGCATTACTAGGGTTATATTAGCTGTTGCTTAACTGGTTGCCTAGTTGCCCTTTCTCATTGCATGACAGGCAGCCTGCCAAATAGACATCTTCTGTCTCAGGAGGGAAGTACTGCTGCACAAACAAGACTCTCACTACTCAAAAGGCAGTCAGGTTTCAAACGCTTTCCTCTCCCTTTAACACAAAGATGGAGAGTTGTGTACTAAGATCAGGAAAACTTGGGTTCTAACATTTGCTCACAGTCAGACACCATCCCTCAGCCTAACCTACCTAACAAGGTTGTGATGAGGATAAAAGGCACTCCGAGGTCCTTGGAAGAAAAGCAACAAAAAATACCTAAACCGTTTGTACTGTTAAGTTGTAAGCCTCTTTCTGTATCACTTCGCAAGAAGCATTGGAAGTAGTTGGTGGAACTTTTGATATGCAAATGTCAAACAGGAGAAACTTCTGTCTTAAAACCACCAAAAACAAATGGTATCTGGCTTTACTTTGGATATGTAACAGTGCAATTCTATGCACGGGAAGTAGGAAGCCCCATTGAGTTCAATGGGCCATATTCTCGGGTAAGCATGTACCTGAATTAGAAGTGTGGCCTGAGGCAGTTAACATTTTGCAAGATATTTTCAGATTTTTTTAACCCATTAAAATGACTTGGGAAAGTTTTATAGCCCAATTATTCACACTGGCAGGGAATATAACTGCACCCTGCCTGCAATTTGCTATACATTTGCTATACATTTCAACTCAAGAATGAATTTTAATTCGCTGAAAATGGCAAATGACAATGTAATCTGGATATCTTGGGTAACAAAGTGTCGGTGACAATGAGTTTCAGGTATCCACAGGGGGTAGGTCCGGAACAGAACTCCAGTGGATACTGGGGCATGATTCTGAGTGTAATTAGTCTGTGGAACTCCTTGCCTCAGGATGTGATGATAGCATCCAGCCTAGATGCCTTTAAAAGAGGATTGGATAGATTTCTAGTAGAAAGGTCCATCACAGGTTACAAGCCATGATGGGTATACACAACCTACTGGTTTTAAAAGTAGGCTACCTCAGAATGCCAAGTTCAAGGGTGTGGCAACAGGATGCAGGTATGTTCTTGTTCTGTGTGCTCCCCTGAGGAATCTGGTGGGCCACTGTGAGATACAGGAAGCTGGACTGGATGGGTCTTTGAACTGATCCACAGGGCATTTCTCACTTTTGACAATATAAAGATACATTGACAATGTATTTACAGATGGGACGGAGGATGGAAACAAATGTTACATAAGCTCATATTTACAGGCTGGAATTAAAAGAACCATGGAACAAGCTGTGCATACTAAAGGGATATTTGGTATGTATCTGTGCATACCGAAGGGAACTGCCATTCCCAAACATGGAGATGCAGTATGGTGGATTGATCAGGATGGATAAATTGGACCAGGAAGATCTGGCTTCAATCCATTCTCAGGCATGAAATCCACTATTCGGACCAGTCCCTAACTCTCAGCCTAAACTTCCTTACATGGTTGCTATGAGGACAACATGGGATAACTCCCATGTAGGCCATTCTGAACCCATGGTGGAAGTAGAGAATAAATGATAATGATAATAACTGTAAGCCCATTTTGAGGTCGATGAGGGCCTGAACACTAGTTTTCTTGTGAAATGTGGAAGGGTCATGTATCATAGAAAGCCAGAAATCCTACAGGGCATGTTCAAATCCTTAGGCAACCTAAGTAGCTCCTAGGATCCCTGTCACTGTTTATAATATTCAAAGGAATTAATTGGACCAGTATATAATGTTTCAAATTGAGACTGTTTTTGTTAAATTTGTCTATTTAGCAATACCAAAAGAGACTTCTATGCCACAGTTTTTAAAATCCAAATGTATTCATTGCTTGTCATTGTTTTTAAGAAGTGGAAGTGGAAGTTCAAGAAATATTTCAAAGCACGAACATCATTATTTCTGACATAACCAGGAAGAAAGTGCATTTTGACAGTATGCCTATTTCCTTACCTCAAGCATATTATAGATGATGTAGAGTTTGATGACTGACTGGCCTCTTATCAGGTGATACATCATGGAATAGTCAACATAGTGCAACATGAAGTAGCAGATCATCAATATAACTCCTTTGAAAATATCACACACCTGAGCAGGCTGCAACAAACGCCTATCACTGAAATACACAAAAATAAAGTACATTGTACTGTGGCTGTATAATGGCAATACGAAGTCCTTTTGCAGAATAAATTAGCAAGTTCAAAAGCCACTGATCACAGCTGTATTTACATTGACTACTTTTTTTTCCATTTTACAGAAGTAGCATATTTCTGCAGACTTTGCCTCCAGCCGACCTCACAGACAGGGCCGATGGCTTAGCTCTTCAGACATTCAGCACATTCGCTTTTCATATTAAGAGGATACCGAGATTGGCAAAAGGAAAGCTGGCAAACTATTTTGCTGTAAGAACAAAACCTTCTAAGCTTTCTGAATCAAACAAGGTCAAACTCTATTCCACAAATTGTTCCAGCATACCCAAAACATGATCAGCAAGCAAATACTTAACGAGATTTCACTCATGGCATGTTGTACAGCTTTACACTAATGGAGCGCAAAAAAAATTCAGTTACTTATAGGGAAACAGCTGGAAAAGTTAAGATATATATTTTTAAGATAAGTTCTGAGAAAAGCAGGAAATTAAAACAACAACATACAACTAGAGAGGATCTGTTTCCTATATAGTAACCACAAGATTTCTTGCTATTTCTTGTGATCCTAAGCCAGAAACTTGCTCAGCATGAAAGGTACGATTCTCAGCACATATTCATTGATATAAACAAAGAAAGCTGTCCAATCCCAAACATACACAAGCAAACCTGAGTACTCTCTAGTGATTCGCCTCTCAGGGAAAAGATATATGAATGCAGTAACCATATGGCAAATATGGCGGCTTTTCAACTGGCGGCTCCCTTGACCTACTGGGCCACTGGCCGCACCTCCCCATTTGGGCTACAATCCTACACATTGTATCATGAAAACTCCAAGGCTCCCTAGCTGTTTTCTGTAACTCCCAGTTTGGGAACCATTGCCAGAAGGGAAAACAGTCATATGGATCAAAATTCTCACTCTCCTTTTCCTGAGCAATCAGGGTAGTTCCAGGCTTAAAATACAAAGAATTGTATCTATCTGGCTATCTCCAAAAATGATCACCACCTGTTTCCAGTACCATTTTTACACCAATTAATAACAACTGAGGTATGCAGAGAATTGCATCTTCTAGAAAAAATGTAAGATCTTTTCTACCTGAGCTGTATTTAAAGGCCTGGAGTTAAGCCACTGAGTTCCTAGGCATTTCTTTCCTAACTAGATATTTTATATTTGGGTCTTAATCTGCTACCCATCATACCCATTAGGACATATAAGAATATAATTTCAAGCAAATTAGTTTTTAAAAATAAACTGCCAACCAGACTATTCTCTATGGAGAATAAATTTATGCATTTATATCATTATCTCTGGTGTAAAATCAAAGTAGTTCTTTTTTGTAAAATGCCCTGGAAACAGAGTTGGAAGGGCAATAAGGAACATTTAAAAATAAGTAAAATAGGGGTTTCAATGGGTCACAGTACCTGTATTACATGCCAATATTTTAAATGCAATGCCTGCTTGATTCACATGATCAGAGTACTGACTCCATCTGCTGGTTAAAAAATTAGCTACACAGACAATGACAACTAAAAACACAACTAATGTGAACATACAGCACATTTCTTTTCAGGGGATACAGAAAATAGTGTGGTCATACTGAGTGGTGATCAGTTTGTGCTATACCCCTGTTTAAAAAAGACATATCTAAATTATGCAATGTCAAAAACAAGGCAATCCATTATCTACTGGTACAAAATACAACGCGTTTCCAAACTCCCCAAGTAATTAATAACACAATCATAATGCATGCATACTCAGAAGGCCCACTAAGCTCAATGAGACTTACTCCCAGGTAAGCAGCTACAGGATTACAGCCTCAGTGCCTGACCAAATATGCAGCTATTCTAAGAGAGCTCGACTACAAGAGAACACTCTTGGTTGCTTTATTCTCTAGAACAGAAAGTGCTATTTAATGTTACAAAAATTCAGATCTTCCTATTTTGAGCGTAGACTTATTTCTCTCTGTGCTCAAGGCAAAGTACTGTTTCTATATTCCCTTTCTAAATCAGCAAGCTAAAGTATGCAATCCCTCCCTTCCCCATTCAATAAAAAGGTAAAGGTTTCCCCACGACCAAATGGTGTAGTCGTGACCAACTGTAGGGTGCGGGGCTCATCTCCTTTTCTAAGCCTGTAGAGCCGGCGTTTTGTCCGAGGACAAGCTTCCGTGGTCAAGTGGCTGTAGCGCACGGAACGCCGTTACCTTCCCACCGAAGTGGTACCTATTTATCTACTTGCATTTTTAGGAGCTTTCAAACTGCTAGGTTTACAGGAGCTCACTCCATCACGCAATCTTGAACTCCCAGCCTTCGGTGAGAAGACCAGCAGCAGTGGATTAACCTGCTGTGCCACCGCGTCCCACGTCGGTTAGTACCACTACACCACGGTTAGTACCACTAATTTTAAAGGTCTCTCCTGGAAGTAAACATGCATAAGATCTTGTCATAATACCGACTGTGGATAGTGGTATTTGGCACCTTGTGGCCACAATCACAAGTCAAACGTGACATAACTTCGTGCATTTTAAAGTTCTGTATGGGAAAATTTTCTAAACCAGGCATTTTCTTATTCTTAAGAACCTTGCGTGCCAGTTCAAAAATCACTTTACTCACAAGTTTCCACACTTCCAATTACACATCAGTTCCAAAATGGTCCTCCCCACCTACCTGCCCTCATTTTATGAACACACACAAGCCTTGAGCTGGAAAAACCTGTTCCAGAGTCAGTGGAAGTTCAGGTCCAGGTATTACAAAGCGGGGGGAATGACGCAGTTATTGACGTTTCTGAAGTAGTTACTGAAGGTCAACCGCCCCAGATGAAGTTACTAGCAGCCTCCCAAATCCCCACATCTCAGCTGGTGCTTGTAGCTGCTGGGGAAGAGTGATGGGATTATGCTTCATTTCTTGCTGCTGGGTCATCTGCATCCAATAGCATCTCTCTGCATATCTGCCAGATGTGCAAAAGGTTACCTACGCCAGGTGCAAGAGAGCATAGAAGGACCTAAATTTGCCTTCAGGTGCCCAAACACCTGTCCCACCAGCATCACCCTATGGTGCAGGTAGCAAACCTTTCAGATGACAAAGCCAGCAGATGACAGACGGGTGGCTAAAGAAAGAAGGCTAAATCCAGAAAGAAAGATCTGTAGGAGTGTTGTTCTTGGAAGACAGAACATTCTGTAAATTGTAAAAACCTTCGGGTTTGTGAGAAAGTCTGCCTATGTAAACCGCCTTGAGTTCAATCATTAGAGAAATCTAGTGATCTTAAGAAAGGCGGTATATAAATAAATGTATTATTATTATTATTATTATTATTATTATTATTATTTCCACGGAGGGCCCGTGAGGAGCCCTCTAGGCAGGTATGAATCATGGCTGCACAGATATGTCCATTTAATAATGATGAGAAGGACTGTGGTCTATTCTAGTTTATTCTAGTGGTGGGGGACTTGCTTCTCATATAGAAGGTCTTTCGATCCCCGGCATCTCCAAGTAGGGCAGAGAAAAATTATTTTCTGAAATAATGGAGAGCCACAACCAGTGTCTATAATACTGAGCAATTGTCTGATTCAGGATAAGGCAGCTTGTTACGATGATCAGCAGCTTAAAAGGAACACCTTCCATGAATTTTGTTAAAGTAAGAGCTTGCCTGCCTGGAGATTCACTGTGAGGGAAGAAATCCAGAAAAGTGTTGAATTATGACTGCATAGAGGGCGCAATCCTAAACTGAGTTAGGCCGGCATAAACTAAGCCAGCAAAGTTTGGCCAGCACTAGGGACACCGTAAAGCATGTTTGGACCACTCTCGGAGTCAGAGGGGCCAGCACACTGACGTGAGCCATCCTCCCTGATTCCGAGAGTCCAAAAATGCTTTATGGTGGCCCTTGTGTTGGCCAAACTTTGCTGGCTTAGCTTATGCCGGCCTAACTCCAGTTTAGGATTGTGTTCTGAGTGACACCCTGTACACATCTATAAGTATGTCCCTAGAGTCACAGAGGGCTTGAATGACCATGAGATAGTAATGAACTTTCATCCAAAAATGAACCAACAGACCAACGATCTGTACCCAACTCCTATCACAGCATTCTGTATCAAATGAAACCCAGTTCCAAGAAGTCATGCATGAAATGGTATTCATCTATTATCTTGACCAAATCATTAAGAAACAATTCACTATTTCATCAAACCACTTTCCATGAAGATGTTGGAAGAAGCACATGCCCCAAACGTAATCTGGTTGCTAGATCTTATATCTGCAGTTGGCTTATACAAGGTGTGAAATAATGTCTCAATTGAAAGAGCACACTAATATAATATTTTATCATAGAGAGATTGTTATGCAAAAAAATTTTTAGTGTTTACTTTTTCTGCACACTTTGGTGCATAAAATCTTAATCTCAACTATCAGTTTTCCCAGGAAATCAAAGAGAAATTTTGTATCCATATACATTTTATTCTGTAGGATGATTATTTCAGCCAAAGTAAAAAAAAAAAAAAAGATTATCCCAGGGAAAGAGGTGATTTATGAAACCAGATTATCATTCACCCATGCAAACCTATCTCTGTGCTTGTATTTAACTGCAATCTAGAACAGTCTGTACCAGCTTTTCATAGTAATTGTTACACTGGTATGCATCACACTTTTGTAGACTTTGTATCAATTTGTATGATTAATTCAATTAGTCCCACAAAATACTGTTCTAAATTTAAAAGGGCATCAGTGTGTATATACAGTACAATATTCATTTATTATGAATTTACAGCACCCAACAGAAAAAGCACGTATGGGCAGAAGACTATTGTTTTTCCATCTTGGGAAAAGTTGGATAGAATCATGCGTTATACATTAAAACATGCAGGAAAAGTTGTGCTGCAAGCATTTCATTGAGAACCTGTGGCAGGACACGATGGAAAAACAGTGTGCAAAAGATTGTTTTAAAAATTCTGAACAAAATATCAACTTATTTTAGTTACACTGTTATCTTGAATTGTATGTAAACTGGAAGTATATATTGAATTGAAGCTGAAGATGTGCTCTTTCAGCTGGCTTTTGGGCCATTCTTCCATCAGTTTTCATAAGACACTGAGCTGTATATATACAGAAGAGAGGTAAAAAGGGCATTACTGAAAAACAAGAGACATTTTCTGTAAGAGGGGATGTCAAAAGACTTCTTGTATGCGATAGACTACAGCAGTGGTTCCCAAACTCCTACAGAGGAGTTGGGAACCAGGTAAGGGTTTGCATGCACAGGGAGGAGGGTGGGGAGGGGGGGGCAGTGACAGTGCTGCTGAGATCGCAGCATGCTGCTGCCATGGAGCTTTTTACTTACCTGCTGTAAAAAGCTCTTACTTTTAGTTGCTGGAAAATGCTCTGATCTCTGATCTAAAGCTACTTCCTGTTTTCCCAAAAACTGGAAGTAGCTTTAGATTGGAGATAAAGACCTTTTACAGCAGCTGTGGAGGCCAGAGCTACCCACCCCCAGGTAATTAAAAAATCTCCTTGGCAGCAGCATTGCTGCAATCTCTAAGCGCTGTCACTGCTATTTGAGCAAAGCCACTCCTCTTAAAGCAGAATGCCCTGCTTCCAATTCCCTTGGTGGCTGACCCACCTATTTGGGAACCACTGGATTAGAGCATATCCTCCTCAACATTTTGGTATAAGCAGCATTTGTACTGCAACTTATTTGAAATAAAGCAATACGTGATTGAATTATGGAGTATCCCTTGTGTCAAGAGAAATGTTTCTGACTTCACTTGCGTTTGCCCGCAAACACTGAACACACAAAAGCTGTCTCATTTGACTTGACCTTCAAGCAGTGGTAGCTAGGTAGCCTGTACATTACATTTTTAGCTATCGCTTAAGGGCAGACACAAAAAATGTGAGTGAGACCAACAAGTCAGCAACTATGCACATCATACAGGTGCACTCAAAGATCCATGACTGGCTGAAGCCCCAAAATGTGCAGAAAGGGCCTTTGGAAACACATTTCTTGTTTGCCTGCTATAAAGCATGCATTTGCACAGTATTTAAAAGAAGCTAAGGGATTTCCTTAATTTTTTTTAACAGTTTGACAAGTGTTCATGCGCACACAGACAACACAAGACCATGCTAAGAAAGAAAAACCAACACCAACCTCATCCTTAGGCCCCGGTGAGAGCTGTCTCAAAACAAGGCAAAATGAGAAATTGCATAAAGATTAATAAACTTGCAGAATACTTTCCCAAAGAATTTACCTTAAAATAAGTTAGTGAGGCAGCTGTTATGAGATAAGGTTGTTCATTATTTAAAATTATTCCTATATTTTAGTATGTTGGGCACAATATAACAAGCTTTATTTTTTCATGCAACAAGGTCAAAAGTCACAAGACAGGCAGAACCATATATCAAAAAATGAGGAAGAGGAATTTGGTGGTTTTTAAAAAAGCTTTCCAGCAAAATTTCAGTAATGAAATGCATGATGCACTTAAAAATAAATTCCAAAGCATCGTACCAAAAATATCTGATAATTACAACATCAAGTGAATTATGCAATAAAGCAGGGGCTCCCAAAATGTGCACTGCAATGGCTTTGGGCGTCATCACACACTCATGGGGTGCCCACAGGATGTGCTCGGTAGTCCTTGCCACCTGTTCCCCTGAGTGCTGTCACCTTGGATCTTGCAAAATATCACGAGATCCAAAGTAGCAGCACCCAAATTTCACAAAATTTGGGCACTGCCATCTTGGAGCCAGGAAGAAGAGACTGCATGGACTTCATGACCCAGGTGCATTTGGGAACCACTGCAATAAAGTAAGGACTATGATTTAAGAACATCCCAGATAGCATCCACAGTGGTGCTAGCCTCCATCTGGTAAACAGGAATACTTTCCCACGGTGCATTTTGTACCACTGCCTTCACTTTTTTTAATTAAAACAAACAACCAGACAAACCAACAACTATATACAAAAAAAAATTAAATTTAAAGTATTTAAAGCAAGCAAGGAGTATCTAAATTCCTTACATCATCTGCAAAATATTAATAATTAATTAATAATTGCTCAAATTAAAAATTGTGTCTCTTAGCCAGCCTTATTCTTTTCTTTAATACTTCTTATTTTATTAAATCTCCTTATTGGTTATTTTAATCCCCGGCAAAATGTACCACTGCCTTCTCAATCTTCAGAAACAACTTTTGGGGGGGAGTGAGGAAGAGATGGGGAAAAACTGCTAGTTGAGCCAGTACCCCTGCGACACCTCCCTCCATTTATTTTGATTGTTAAACTAACTCTGTTTTACACATAGTTTCTCTCTAAATTTATTTCCATTTCATTAGCAGCTAATCAAGTGCTTTGCCAGAAATCTGTGACATTCATAAACTAGTAGAAACAACCTTGTAAATATGTTTACAAACTTATTAGCTTGTTGGTTAGACACCAGCCCGCAACTATTTGTGGGACATCAGTAATCTGAAAGTAAATAACCACCTCATAAAAACATTCCTGCCTGGTCTTTCAAATTGACTTTTACTTGCCATAAGCAACTAAGCAAGTGACTATTTAAAAGCTTGGTATAGCAATTCTGATTCCACTCAAAAAATGCTTATGATTTCCTTAAGTGATGCAATTTAGAAAGTTAACATTCATTTTCATCTACCATCTCTCACTTGACACCTGCCTTTGGGAGAACTGGGGATGGTGGTCGATTCACTAAGAGTTCCTTCAAACCTGGAAGTGACCCTATGGGAAATAATGTGACTTTGCTATCTTTTTAACAATATGACCTACTAGTTTACTATTCATGTGGAGATGTCATAAAAGAAATAAAATCAGTATTTATACTTACCATGGAGAAGTTCCATGAGACATCACATTCCATCCTATAAAGGAAGTGAAAGTGCTCTTCCCTTCAGTCTGATTTACAAGAAATAAAAGAGAGAGAAAGAGAGAGAGAGAAGGTTGTAATGTTGCTACACTACGTACGTTGACCATCATGGAAAAGAGGGAAAAGTGATTCTGAAAGCTTTATTTTTCCCTCATGTAGTACATATAGACTGCAGCAGGAAAAGGTTATTTTTCCCTTCGAGATGAAAGGAATAAATCATATCTGCCTAATTTGAACATTTAGATATGAAACTAGACTTCAGCAAAAAGGAAGACTGAAGTCTGATGCAAATTCACTATTGTTAAAGTTGAACTGTGAAACGGAAAAAAAAAGCTGCAGAAGAGAGCCTGTATTTCCACTATCCTGTGGAGTTAAATCAGCAGTTGATATACACCTACCAAAAGAATGAAAACCTTATGGTTTTCAAGGAAAATATATTGCTGCATAGAAGAGTATATAGATATAAATATACTTGCTATAGAGGATATAAACTGATCCAAGAACATGAATTTATGTATGCTCTGGGGATCGTAGTAAAACTTGACAAACTCTCTCCGAAAGTACTTAAATTATGATCTCCTTAACCCAAAAGAAAACAAATATCCTAATGCAGGATAAAATACATGCTTGCCCATAAAGTGAGGGCAGGGGGAATCTACTAGTTTCTGATCACAACACAACACTGTAATATTCAATTCACTACAAATGTTATTATGGTGTTAGTACAGAGCAGTGGTCTCCAAACTCCAGCCTGCGGGCTGGATCCATAGACCTCTGTTCCTCTCTGCCCAGTGACTCATGCTTTTTGTTCCGCCAGGGAGTGAAGTTACAGCAGTGACTAATGTCGCTGCAGCCAGTTGCTTCCTGGTTCTGTCACCCCAGCATGCTTGGCATATAGCATTCTGGGCAGGCGCAGCTGGCCGCGGTGACTTGGGGGATGAAACTTTGTTCCCCGGCGAAACAAAAAGTGCCAGTCGTGTCGGGGAGCCTTTTCAGCGCTGCAGCAATCTCCAGTTTGGAGACTGCCGGTGTAGAGGGCAGAGGTGGATATAACTTGGATGGAATTGCTTTATCTAATGAGCCCATTAGCCAGGGCAGAGTATAAATATAACAGCACAATCCTATGCATGTCCACTCAGAAGTAAGTCCCATTGTGTTCAATGAAAGTTACTCCCAGGAAAGTGTGTATAGATAACCAATGAATAACATTTAGACTGAAAGGAACGCCTTACATCAGTGTTTCTCAAATACTGTGAGTCAGGACCCACTTGGTGGGTCACGAGCTGATGTCAGGTGGGCTGCAGAAAGTTGGGATCTGCCATTTTGGAAGCTGTAAACTTTACTCTTTCTATATTCCTTTTATGAGTGTTGAAAGTTTGAATTTTCAAGTGAGTGTTCAGTGCTTTTATATAATATTTTGTCCTAATTTTGCTTTCTGTCCAGGATGTTTCATCGTTAACACAATTGCTACAGTCTAATAATGTCAGTTTGCTTTCCAGGAGTGTCATTTTATTATGTCACAATGATATCATTTCCAACTATGACATCACTTCCAGTGGGTCCCAAAATGAGTGCCATTCTAAAAAATGGGTCCTTGTGCTAAAAGTTTGAGAAACACTGTCTTACATCTTTCTCAAAGGCTACCTTCTTGCAAGATTAAAATATCAGCAATGGCAGAATGTGCTGCAATGTTATTAGCTTCTGAAAAATCATCAAAATACAAATGTAGCTATTTTAGGCAGACTTTGATACAAATGCTAGTTTATTTTACAAGGCACTAATTCACTACCTGGGATAGCAGGGAGCAGCACACCTGCAGAAGTATGGTGAATTTAACAAAAATGCCTGACATTCAGAAGAATCCTTAGATTATCAGGCATTAGTAGACATCACTAAGTCTTCAATGCACGAGTCTCTAGGTAATACTAACAAAAACTAATACACAGAATAAAAAAAAAACCATTTCATTTATCTTGCTAAATAGCTTTGTGAAATGATAAGAAATGTGTTTAGAAAACCTCACCCCAATTCAGTGAATTTACTTTCCTCTACTAACGATCTATCAAAATCCCAGAGAAACAAAACTAAAAATGGACAGGAAACAAGCCTAGCTAAAAAGCCATTTCCTTAACCTATTTTTTTCCTAGCCCAAGAAACTGGATGTTGAAACTGGACTACATGCAATTATCTATTTGCATTTCACACCACTGGTGCTATGAATAAGGATTAACCTGAAAAAAAGAAGGGATTATGTTTTCAGAGGAATAAAGGATGGCTATAATCTCTAATTTAAGTACTTTAGAAGAAACTAAAATAAATGAAGTGCAAACAAATGATGGAGATACAGGATATTTAATTTCTCTGTTGAGATCTGGGGGGGGGAACAGAATGAAGGGAGGAGCACTTTTAGTTTCTAAATAGAATGGAATATGATGTTGTGTCTATAGAAAGATCTTTTTAAGCAGCTCAAACCAATCAAAGGGAAGAATACCCACACAAAACAAGAAATCATCCACTCTCAACTTATTTCAGTTCTTTACATCCTAGATGGCATTTGAGAAACATGCCTTATATTAATACAGTTTGGATGAATACCTTTTCCTAAAGTTTGTATTGCATGGTTAAAAAGAGCAACCTTGAAACTTAGAAGAGAAAAAAGTTATACCACACATCAAACAGCTATTAAGGATCTAAACTAATCAAAAGCATTCACAAAATAAGTTCCAAATCACCAAGCCGCAAAGAGAGATTTAGGATGAGGAGTTCAGGAAGGAAGATTTTATTTTTTAAAAGAAGCAAGTAATTTGAACTTCCAAACTGATAATTCTACAAATCGATGCGAAAATTACTACCAATGTTGATGCATCTGGATTATAACTGAAACGTCTGCAATAAGCCTGCATATGTTGAAGTCTTGTTGTCTAGCAAATTTTTCTCCAGCTTTACACAACTGGTCTTAACTAAAAACAGATACCTCTAACATGTCATACCTGGTTCATGCCTGGTTTCAATGACCAGGACTGGAAAGCTTAATCTTTAAGGCTAGTAACATACAGAGTGGGGCAACATAAGGAATCTTCAGGCTGGATATTTAATAAGATAAACACCACCTATTCTGAAGTATTATGATGTAACAAAACCTGTTCGTAATTCTATTCAGAATAGTTCTACCAACATTTATACCAATAAAACCATATCATATTTTTTGTAAGTGTTATGAACAACAGAAAATTTGCTCAACTGTTACCAGGAAATTTAAAAAAAAATCACTGTAATCCAGTCTTTCAGCAGTGAGAGTAAGAAGAACAAACTTAAATTGGACACAAAAATAATGGATTAAGTAGTAATTTATGAAGTGGAAACATGCTTCCTATGGTAGGTTGATCAATATACAGGTTGAGTATCCCTTATCCAGATTGCTTGGGTTGGGAAAGTGTCAGGACTTCAGATTTCGGAATAATTCCATAAATATAATGAGAAACGCTTCCTCTTGCTCTTTTCACTATTACTCATTTGGGTGCCCGCTGGTCTCTTTCACATTTTCCAACAATGGCACACACCACAGAGCAGAAAATAGAATTTATAGCCTGTATGTAGGAAAGAGAACAAGACCTTCTCGTGTTTACACTACAGAAAGTTTTTTAAAAAAGTATTGAACAAGAGTATCTGGATTTTGGAACAGTCTGGATTTCAGATGTGTGGATAAGGGAAAATCTACCTGTATTTTGGGGAGAAGAGGGAATTTTACAATACTTCTATACCCAATGAGAAGTCAGGGTAGTAGCAAAATTCTACGTATCACTCAGCAGGACAATACAGGTGTCCAAGTCACTAAGGGTTTCAGACACGTCCACAGTCAGTTTCCACTCAATAAATAGTCACCTGTATACACCCATAATTTACTGGCCTACAAGTGTGCCCTCTAGTATCTTATGTATTGGTTTTCCATAACTTCTACATGAGATAAATAGTGGAGGGGGATTCCAAAACTGTGATTAGTAACTGGTCAAGTCTATGAGCCTGAGAAATCTTCATTGTAAACCACTGCATTTACAAATTCAACTTATTTAACAGCCTGATCCTGAGTCCAGGCAGCACTGCTCACTTGCACGCTGCCCAGCTAATGGCTATCACAAACATGCTGTAAGGTATGTTGCAGCCGCCGCCAGACAAATGGCATCAGCAGGGAGGGTCATGCTACTTGTCGCTTGGCTTTGCCAGCATCAGCAGGAACAGCAAGAGTGGCACACTGTAAGCCCCGCAGAGCAGTGGGGAGGCGTTCTCTGGGCCTCCTGCTGCTGCTCTAGCCCTGCAGGATACAGAGGCGGTCATTTCAGCACCACCAGAGCAGCATAGGATTGGGCCCTAAAAGTGCATGTTCTTCTCCTCTTGTGTTTACCCATTTTTAGGCTGTAGAAGAAAAATCAATATATACAATACTGATTATTCTTTCTCAGTCTAAAAACTGTAAAATGCAGTCACCAAACTCCAGCCCATGGACCAGATCTGGTGCACTGCTTAATCCCTCCCCATTGTGAGCAGTGCTTTCCATTCCACAGAGGTGCTCTCACGCAGACCACCTGGACCCTGCAGAGCGACTCTCTGTGCAGTCACATCTGCCTGGAAATCAGGGCGTAAAGCTTGCTGGGGCAGTGGGCTATAGGGGTGACCACCCAGAGCATTGCTCTACTGCTTTGGAGTGGGCTGCTTGGGTGGTACCCAGCGGAATGGTAAGCACTGCTCTGACCCGGGACTGTGCTTTGGGCACACAGTGGTTGTGAGTCTGGCGACTGCTGGTACATAGTATAGCATTCTATAGGCTGTTGAATGACTTTGCCTGCAGAGTCACGATGTGGTCACCTCCATAAATCAGTCCCCCCAAGTGCTGGGGCTTGCCTGTATATCCAAGCAAAACACACTCACCCTCATGCTTTCCTCTTTTTGCTCCGATGCTCAGATGGCAAAAGTTAATTCACCATTTCTTGCAGGTAGCCCAAGGTTGGAAAGTAAGACTGGAAAAGCCTCCTTATATAATGTATTCTACCATTTTTATTTCCTTTGTCCGTCACAAAGAAAGTAATCTGCTTCTCCATTAAAGGTCAAGGCAGCTTTCAGGTAGAAATACAATGTTATCCATTTTGGCTGGTTAAAGAAAAACATTGATCTACGTTGTCAAATCAACCATAATTTAATAAAATAAAACCTAGGAGATAATGTCCCCGGTGTGTCCTTGGCTCATCTTGCTAGCTCAGAGTTCTGTTTGTTCTCCAACCAGAGTTTACTGTTAACGGCTGTACAGATCCAAACAGAACAAGGCTCAGAAAGAAACGTCAAGTTTAGGATTACCTTTTGTTTCTTCAGCATATAACAGTTTACAGTGTGATATCAAATCAACCATGAAAACTAATATTGTTAACGAGGTCAATCAAAAAAAACAAATTAAAATCTTATTCTGTAAAGCAGTCAACTTTGTAAAAACTAAGTAACTGGAACTTACCGCAAGCCATAACAAGGCAATGTGATGAACCGGAACGCTGCCAGAAAAACTCTCAATGGGAGGAGCGTGAACACATACAGAAAAGCATCCAAGCACAAAAAAATTCCAAAGATCATCAACTAGAAATTTAAAAAGAAACACAAAGAAAGAGAGGAATCAGAGGCCTAATCAGAATTTAGTGTCACTTTTAAAAATACGAAGTTTAAGGGCCCAATCCTATCCAAGTTTCCAGGACCGGTGTAGCTGCAGTACATCCTCAAGGTAAGTGAACCAATGTTCCCCTAGTTTGAGGAAGTCTTCCTGAATGCACCCCCACTAGCAGGATGCGGTGCACAACCCGTTGGCATGGCTACATCAGTGCTGGAAAGTTGGATAGGATTGGGCTCTTGGTTTATTAAAATTGCACTTCTACATCCAAAAGCAAAGTACATAAGGCCAAAAACAAAATTAAAAACAAACAACGAAATCAATAATAACAAATAGCCACATGATTCAGTCTGCACACTGGGAACATTAGGTGAGGCTTTGCTCCATGTTCAAGCACCAGCTGAAGTGGGGGTGAAGGAGACTTAGGATAGGACATTTTCAGTAGGGGCCCCATACTTTGAAGTCCTCCCCCCACAACGCCTACCTTACTCCTTCCTTGCCAATTTTCAGAAAGTGATAAAACTTGTTTGTTTTGATGGGCCTTTAATATCGAATTGTTAATAAATAACTCACTAGCAGATTTGTTGTTGCTGCTGTTAGTTCATGTCTCATCTTTTTTGTTACTGATATGAGCTACCAGGGAGGCCTTTTCGGCCAAAAAACCAAAATAGTTTTAAAAAACGAACGAACAAAACATTCTTAAACATAAAATGGTTCCTTGTAAAACCAGCATTAGACTGAAATGCTAAGTTCTCTAGAGGTCTGCAAGAACAGAAAAATTAACAATATTCCTAAACCTCAGTAAGAATGGAACAAGTTGAGTGAGCTGCGAAGGTATTTCAAGTTTCTGTGGCCCTTTATCAGAGAGGGCACAACTGCCCTACTGACCCCAACTTTCCTGTAAGACGGGATACAGAGCAGCGCCTCCCCAGCTCATCTCAGATGGTGGGGAGTAGGCAGTGGAATGATTCTTCCAATATGTTAAGCACTATTCGTTTAGCCTGTTGATCTCTTAAGAAATATACTGCATACTTGTAAATCATTCAACAAAACTCTGCTCCATAAGATCCAAACCATCTAATGCTCTGCAAACATTCATGGCTCAATGGCTCCTATCTTTACTGAATAGATGAATTGTCCTTGGACAGTTTCACATCATCAACTCTGACTTTCTGTGTCTTTCTGAACTAAAAACAGGCAACTTTTCCAGAATCAATTTTAATTGCAGTTTTTGTGTGTGCGTGCACTTTTCTGCCACATGGTGTAATTTATGTAATAATGGTCTGCTTTGTCCACACCAGGGTTTCTCACATTTCCAGGGAATTCTGAGAGTCCTCAACAGAAAAAAATAGCAATGGCAAACAGCCTTTTCTCAAGGACAGTTTTTCAGCACAACTGATGTTCCTCTGTAATTCACAGCTCCAGATAGGTACTGGGCACAATTTCAGTGAAGGAAGTGCACAGTGAGGTCTAGTATCTTATGTGAAATGAATGTGCCCTAAAACATGCCATGGGCCTTTGAGCAATGTATGGGGCTATTCTAAGTTAGAAAGCTTGAAAACTATTGCAGGATTATGAACTATGTTATGTTAACTGTTTAGTGCAGAGTTTTTCAAACTGGGGCATCGTGACACCCCAGCCAGAAAAGCCCCAGCCAGAAGGCAGATATGCTATCCCCAAGGCTCAGCAAGGGCAGACGGGAATTTCCCTTACCTTCTAAATGGAAGCACTGGCCTCCAGTGGGTGCAGGGAGCCCTGAGGACACCCACGCAGGGCTCCCCAAGCCTCAGAATACATTAAAATTGTGATCATGAACGACTTCCAGTGACCACAATGTATTCTGAAGTTTGGGGAGCCCTGAGGGGGTGTCCGCAGGGCTTCCTGCACCCACCGGAAGCCGGTGCTTTCATTTAGAAGGCAAGGGAAGTACCCTTCTGCCCATGGCAATGGTGCGATTCTGGGGATTGCATATCTGCCTCCCCCCTCCCCAAGGACGCTCCCCGCAAACTCCTGAGGAGTTTGAGAACTGCTGGTATAGTGGATTACATTGTCTTGATTGCATAATGGGTTAACACTTCAAACCAGCAATAGTACACTGGTGTTCCACGACTTGTCTGCAGGTGTGATGTGGGAGTTGGGGGGGGTGTCATTTATTAGTAGGACCATTGGGGGAGACGCCCTCTCCTAACAGCATGGTGTACCTTGTCAATTGACAAAAAAATGATAATGCATCTTTACAATTTTAGCACCTTATCAGTGAGCTGGGTGATGAAAAAGGGTGAAAATTACTGCCTTTACATTACTTGCCATTACAGTCAAGGTTACTATATTTTTAAATCTGATGTTTAAAAAATGAGTAAACAGTTTTACTTTAAAATGTATTGCTATTTTATGAGTAATTCATACAATCCTAAAGCTTTAAAGAATTTATCTCACATATTGAAGTAATTATGTAAATACCAGGGATACAGAGTCAAGCTGTCCTTGGAGTGTTTTTACAACCACGAGGTTCTTGCTTGTTGAAACCAAGTGAGTCATGCTGTGACTTTGCCCTTTTTAGGACAGTGACACCAACCACCTAACATACCCAGCTGTTAGCCAGCATATCCAAAATTTAGCCAGATGCCATGCAATAACTCTACCATCAATAAATGGTAACAAGCAACACGATGCACATTAAAGTCTCAGAATTTTACATAGACCAAATAAATACTTTAAGAACCTCTGAAGGGACGAGATCCATTTTTAAAAGCTTTAAAAGCTGAGCAGTCTTGGAAATATAGATTGTAATAAAGAGTAGCACAGGGTAGATCTAACAAAGCTGAAGGCAAACAAGGGTGTCATTTAACAGGCTTGCTCTGTGAGGTCTACAAGGCCAAATTTTATAAAAGGCAGATTCCTGCATAATAACTATGCTAAAAACACAAGTTTGGGGGATTTGTTTCAGACTGTCTTCTACAGACTTGTTTATTGAGCAACAACACGACATAGCTCAACAATTTTAACAATTTTTCAAAAATTTGTATAACAAATGGGTGAAATGTTATTCTATGGCAATTTTCAAAATATATGTAAAGATCTTAACTAAAATCCTCAGTCTGGGCAATCTTACCCAATTTTCTATCAAAAAATCCTTGCTGTTATAAAAGCCCTTTTCCAATAGTAAAGTGAGTCAGAAAGTTTAAAAAGCCTATTTACAACCTTGAAACAAACAAAAACCCTCGCTATGTCATGTCCCACGTTCCATATTTTCAATTATGGCTGCCCTAGGTGATATGTGACCCACCTGAAATTGGCTTGCAACCCACAGTTTATATATGTTAGCTCATCATACAGCTCTGGAAGTTTTTTGACCCAAATTAGTTTTCTTTTGGAATTGTTTACCTTATCACCTAGACTCCTAGAAGTTCAGTGCTGCTACTAAGCACTTGAAAACCTTCTCACCTTTCCCAAGGATAAGACTCATAATGTACTTCTACACAGTGCAATATTTTCCAATTCACAATGTGGTAATATACATTGCTAAGAATTTTATATTGTATACATTAGATTCATACAGAGCTAACATATACACATAAGACTTATTTTGCAATAGGAATGTAAACCAATACCTAAATAGCCAGATAACAAGCCAACAACAAGCCAACACCAGCCTTTTAACTGAGTGAGTGATAGTGTGATTGTGACTTCCTGGCTGGAGTGAGAGTCTGGCCAGGAGAGTGAACGGTATCCCTGCCTCTGTGAGAGGGGGGCAGGGAGGAACGGAGTGAGGCCTTTGCCTCGGTGAGAGAGGGGCAGAGGCCTGCAGCAGCCCAAGCCTCAGTGTGAGGGGGGTGAGGGCTGCTGCACTGGTTGCTGTTGGCGTGTGTGTGTGTGTGCGTGTGTGTGTGTGTGTGTCTGTTTTTAGTTTTTGTATTTGTGCTGGGGTGGTTGGCTTGTAGGTTGCTCCCGCCGGAAGTATGTGCTTGACACTTCGAGGGAGCTCAGGGGAGGGGAGGGGGACCACCATCAGTAGAGTTACGGGTTACGGAAGATATGGCGGTGGGGGTTGGGCCGGACATTACAGGAGAAGGAGGGTCAGTCGTAGACAGACTGTCCCTCTTTCTGGCCCTCCCCTCATCCCTCTGACCCTTGGAAATCCTGGCAACAGTCCCCTGAGTCTGAAGCTGCTGCTTTTGAATGCCAGGTCGGTGAATAATAAAACCTCTCTAATCCATGATTTAATCTTGGAGGAGAAAGCCGACCTGGTATGTATCACGGAGACCTGGCTGGATGAGCTGGGTGGGGTCAGTCTTTCCCAGATTTGTCCGCCAGGTTTCCGGGTACTTCAGCAGCCACGACTACAGGGGCGGGGAGGCGGGGTTGCAATGGTCTATCGGGATTCCATCCGTCTCACCAGATACCCTGTTCAGCAGTTCACCGGGTTTGAGTGCCTCCGCGTTGTGTTGGAGGGGCGAGACAGAACAGGGATTCTGTTGGTGTACCGCCCGCCTTGCTGCCCAACAGTCTCCCTGCCTGAGCTGACGGAGCTGGTCTCGAGCGTGGTGTTGGAGTCCCCCCGCCTATTGGTGTTGGGGGACTTTAATGTCCATGCCGAGGCCCCGGGAACACCTGCGGCTCAGGATTTCATGGCTTCCATGACAACCATGGGTCTGTCTCAAAGAATATCTGCCCCAACACATGAGGCGGGACACACGCTGGACCTGGTGTTTACTGCGGGGCAGGCTGATGATGATCTGGAGGTGGAGGATATTGAGATCACTCCTTTGTCATGGACAGATCATAGTCTGGTGGGATTTAGGCTTGTTGCGGCTTCTCACCTCTGCAATGGCGGGGGATCGCACTCTATGATCCGCCCTTGGAGGCTGATGGATCCAAATGGATTCCTGAGGGCTCTGGGGGACTTTCCTGTTGCCAGAGTTGGAGACTCACCCGGTGCCCTGGTCGACCTCTGGAATACAGAGATGGCCAGGGCCCTGGATGAGATCGCTCCTGAGCGTCCTCTGCCCAGTCGCAGAATCAGAGCGGCTCCTTGGTTTTCTGAGGAGCTGCGAATGATGAAGCGGCAGGGCAGACGACTAGAGCGTCGGTGGCGAAAGACTCATGCCGAGTCTGACAGGACTCGGGCTAGGGCCCATTTAAAAGTTTATTCTAGAGCAGTGGTGGCGGCTAAGAGGGCACACTTCTCTGCCACCATTGCATCTGCAGAGAACCGTCCAGCTGAGCTTTTCCGTGTGGTCCGCAACCTTCTACATCTGGCCCCCCCTATTGGTGGGGAGGAGCACACGGAGGCTCGCTGTGACGAGTTTGCAAAATACTTTGCAGACAAGGTCGATCAGATCCGGCATGACTTGGACGCCACTGTGGGCATATCTAGTGATGTCCCTGGGGAACCTGTCTATCCTACGATTTGGGATTCTTTTCAGCTTGTAGAGCCTGAGGATGTGGACAGGATTCTCTGGAGTGTGAGACCTGCTGCTTGCCCGCTCGACCCTTGCCCGGCATGGCTAATTAGAGCTGCCCGGGGAGGGCTGGCCGAGTGGACAGGGAGGGTGGTGAACTCATCTCTGAGGGAGGGGGTGCTCCCGCCTGCTTTGAAGCAGGTGATGGTTCGCCCCCTCCTGAAGAAGCCCTACCTGGATCCCACAAATTTAAACAACTTTCGGCCAGTCTCCAATATCCCATTTCTGGGCAAGGTGATTGAGCGGGTGGTGGCGTCCCAGCTTCAGAGGGTACTGGAGGAAACGGATTATCTGGACCCATTCCAATCTGGCTTCAGGCCGGGGTTTGGGACGGAGACTGCCTTGGTCGCCTTGGTGGATGACCTGCGCCGGGGGATGGACAGGGGAAGTGCGACCCTGTTAGTCCTGCTGGACCTCTCGGCGGCTTTCGACACCATCGACCATGGTGTCCTTCTGGGTCGGCTGGCTGGGTTGGGGCTTGGAGGCACTGTTTTGAAGTGGTTCCGCTCCTTCCTGGCTGATAGATCCCAGAAGGTGGTGCTGGGGGACGCTTGTTCGGCACCTCGACCTCTTAGGTTTGGGGTGCCACAAGGTTCCATCTTATCCCCCATGCTGTTTAACATCTACATGAAACCGCTGGGAGAGGTCATCCGGGGGTTTGGAGTGGGGTGTCATCAATATGCTGATGACACCCAACTTTATCTCTCCTTTCCCCCCGATTCTGAGGAGGCGGTTGAGGTCCTGGATCGCTGTCTGGAGGCGGTTGGGGGCTGGATGTGGGCGAACAAGCTGAAATTAAATCCGGATAAGACAGAGGTGCTTTTGGTTCGGAAATCCACAGCTCGGGTATTGGACTATCGCCCTGCTCTGAATGGGGTTGCACTTCCTCTGAAGGAGCAGGTTCGCAGCTTGGGGGTTCTCCTGGATTCACAGCTACACCTGGACTCCCAGGTGGCAGCGGTGGCCAGGGGAGCCTTTGCTCAGCTTCGGCTGATTCGCCAGCTGCGGCCGTACCTGAGCTGTGCGGACCTGGCCACAGTGACCCACGCCCTAGTGACATCTAGGTTAGATTATTGCAATGCGCTCTACGTGGGGCTGCCTTTGAAGACGGTCCGGAAATTACAACTAGTACAGAACGCGGCAGCTCGGGTGATTGCTGGGGCACGTCGGTTTGACTCTGTCGAGCCGCTGCTTCGGCGACTGCACTGGCTGCCGGTTCTGTTCCGGGCCCAATTCAAGGTGCTAGTTTTGACTTTTAAAGCCCTTTACGGCTCGGGTCCAGGGTATTTGAGGAACCGCCTCCTTCCATATAATCCAACCCGTACTCTTAGATCATCTGGGGGGGCCCTTCTGACTGTGCCGCCACCAGGAGAAGTGAGAGGGGCAGCGGCCAGGAAGAGGGCATTCTCGGGGGAGGAGCCAGAGACTTGAACATGGCAGTCGCTTTTTATGAGTGGCTGGGGCTTGTGTTCTTTCCTGAATCTCTGCAAGGGGTTCGGGCCCAACTCCAGTAGTAGAACTGGGTTGGGGGTAAGCATTAACATCTAGCCTCTGGATAGTGGCCAACTCCGGAGGTGAATGATGTTTGCTTGTGACTGGGGAGCAGAAGAGTGCCTTCTGGCAGACCGTGTGGACGGTCTCTGACTTGGAGAGTGACAACATCGGAGAGAGAATAATGGATTACAGCGTCTGGAAGGTCTTCAGAAGTCCCCCTAATGAAGACAATCGTGTGGGAAGAAGAAGTGGTGTGTAGGCATAAATGTTTAACATCTTGGCGTGAAGTGCACTGGAGAGTTGGCTGCGGGCCAATGAGGTCAGTGGAATTAAACCTGCTTAATCTTCAACACAAGATATCCACTGAAGTGCATCGCTGGTTTTTTTTCTGCTTCTGTTTCTATTTTCTTTTCTAAATGCTTTGATGTGGCGTGGGAAGCTGGAATATGGAATAAAAAAGTACTCTGTTCTATGCTGAATTTTTTGCTGCATAGCAGATTAAACATGGCGTCGAGAGGCGAACAGAAGATTTATAATTGGAGCTCATTTACTTGAAAACGGACAGTCCTATTTGCAGATCAAGAGGATTTATTAATGAGATAAGAGAACACAAAAATAGGGAGTATTTTGATTTGTATGTTTAAAGAAAGCTTGAATTTTTTACTGCGCAATTGAGTCAACATGGCGTTAATGAGAAGGAAACCGACAGATCTACAATCAGAGTTGAAGGACTTGGAGAAATGAACTTGGTGGAAGGACAAGAAGAATGTGTATTTTTGAACTATGAACAAGATATTTTTATGGTCTGCTGACAAATACAGTGAGAGTGTTTGTCAGCAGGCTCCCCTCTGGTGGCAGGAGAGGGGAAGGTTTTGACCAGATGTTAATTTTTAATGATTTGTATAATTTTTGGCTTTTTATAATAAATGGGCGGGGGGAATCTGATTAATGAAATTTATTATTTAAAAATTGAATTAATGGTATAAATAGAAATGAGGATTAAAAGGTGACAAAGTTCATTCCTTCCTGTGAGATTTGTGATAGAAAGAAATGGTTAGCATTGAGCCTTGATCTGAAAAGCGATAATTGTAGGCTTGTAATTTTGCGTCAGATTATATAACTAAGCGATTATTTTCTTTCTTCTTTTTTTAACAAAGGTACGTGATAATTCAAGCTTACATTAAGATATGATTTTAGAAAAAAAGAAATGTTATTAAGGCCTAATGGTGATTATGAAGTGATGGATGTCATGTTATATCTTTATGCTCTTTATTTTTATGGCGTTTTTTTTTCTCTCTGAGATGGGCTGTCTTAATTCTAATAGAATGAGTTTTGTAACAAAGATTAATTAAAGATTAAGATTGAAAAATAATATAAGCAATATGAATAGAGATGAAGAGATCAACAGAGTGCTAGTTTAAATAGTTTGACTTCCCAGCTTCATCTATGTTTATTCTATTTCTGTGCTTTATATAGTAGGTTCTTCCCTTTTAGTTTATTATTTTATTGACTTTTATTATAAATTAGAGATAGATAATTATAGGTATAATTAACTTTTCTTACTTGAGTTTGCTAAGTAACTGTGAAATTATTGGAATTATTGAAGATTTGAATGAATAATGAAAATTGACGTAGTTTTGTGAATCTTAATGATTATATCCTTTCAGATGGAATATATGATAACGGAAATTACTAATTTTTGCATTTACATGTTACTCTCGTACTGCCTCACTTCCTATTGTTTAATCCTATGTATACCCATCCTATGTAACTGACTATCCTTTTCCTGTATCTTTATAATTATAAAATCAATAAAATCATCTCCAAAAAAAAAAAGGAAGAGGGCCTTCTCGGTGGTGGCCCCCCAACTCTGGAACACCCTCCCCTTAGAATTGAGAACTGCTCCCTCTTTGTTTACATTTCGGCGGGGGCTGAAGACCTTTTTATTCCAAAAAGCTTTTAACTGTTGACAGGCTGGCTGGCTGGCTGGTTTGTTCATTTTTATATATGATCCACTGTGCGTGTTGTTTTAAATTGTATCTGTTTTAATTTTGTTGTTTGTATCATTTTTTAACATTGTTTTTAACTGCTTTGTAATGTTAATTTTATATTTTATCTTTTTTATACTGTAATGCCGCCTTGAGCGCCTCTGGGCGAAAAGGCGGGGTAAAAATCAAATAAATAATAATAATAATAAGAGGATTTATTATATATTGGAAGTCATAAAGGAAATAGATTTCTATAGCACATGCTAGAAAAACTTAGCAAAGTTCATTAGCAGACGACACTGACTGAGGCAGTTGGGTTCAGAAACTAAATTACGTTGGATTTGCCACTTCTAAGAAGCCTCACCCTACATGTGTTATACAGAGATAACAAAAAAACCCACTACTGCATTCAAAGTTAAAATTAGACAGAAACAAAAATATGATGACAAATATACTATGAAAGTCTTAAAAGAATTTCGGTGTGTGAATACAAGTAAAATACAGAGTATGCCTATTAACCAGATATTGGAACAGCTGTAAAGTTGAGCCCATAACAATAGGTAGACTAGCTGCTTGGACATCTGTTGTCCTCAGAAGGAAAAATTTTCTACACACTAACATAAGAAAAGCCCTGCTGGATCAGGCAGAGGCTCATCTAGCCCAGCTTCCTGTATCTCACATTGGACTACCAGATGCCTCAGGAAGCACCTAAGACAACTAGACATTTGTATCTCATTACCACTCTGTACCTGGCATTCTGAGGTAGCTCACTTCTAAAGTATGGAGGCTGCACTACCCATCATGGCCTGTAGAATGCGATGGACTTTTCCTCCAGAAATCCATCCAGTCCCCTTTTAAAGGCATCTAGGCCAAATGCCATCACCACCTCCTGTGGCAAGGAGTTCCACAGATTAATTACCCGCTGGGTAAAAAAGTATTTCTTTTTATCTGTTCTCACTCCATGACTAGCTGCTCTAAGGCAAGTAATTTAAAACGTCAAAGAATTATCTTGACCAGAGCACGAGTTGACCCAGTCAATATGAGGATAACGGAAGTCCCCGATGATTACAACCATGTCACTCTTTGACACCTTCTTGATTTGTTTCCTCATTTCAAGGTCCCTTTCGAAATGAGGTCCCCTCATTTCAAGCTCCCCTTTTTGATCCAAAGGATGATAGCACTATTACATCACCCTTTGGGCCTGGTAGTTTAACCCACAGTAACTCTATAGCAGAGATGGATATGTCTTCAATTTCTACTCTACTGCATTCTATCCATTCTTTGACACAGATGGTCACACCACGTCCAATTCGCCTCCCCGTCCCTCCTATAGAGTTTATAGCCTGGGATTGCTGTATCCCACTGGTTCTCCACATTCCACCAGGTTTCCATTATACCCACTATATCATTTTTTTCCCTAGCCAAACCAAACATTCCAGTTCTCCCATCTTTGCTCAGAAACTTTGGGCATTTGCATAGTAGCACCTGTATACGGGATCCCCCAAGAAAGGCCTTTTACTCAAACCTTCATCCCGGCCTTTATTTCTACTGGACCAGTTGTCCCATCGCTTCACACTTACACTCCTACTCAATTGCTGATGTGTTAGAATGATAGAATACCTACCAATATAAACTTTCTATCTCAGCCCTAGCCAATTTGCTCCTGAACTTTTCAGTTCCAAAATGTAGCATTTCACATAAGTCTAAGCAGTGAAGCTCTTGTTGTGGAAGGTTGGAAACAACGACACTATTTGGGGCTGAAGATATTACTCTAAGAACCACTTGGTTAGACTAATCATGCAGCATCTGTCAAGTGGAAAGGACCAGATTCTTAATAACTGAAATAACCACGTCAATTAGCATTCTGATAATTAAATCATGCTCACTGAACCAAGTGTGTACACTTTTTTCCAACTGTGCCACAACAGAGGCCAATCATAAAGTCAATCCTCTTTATCTGCTACCTTCCTATCTGCTACCTCTCTTATCTGCGAGGGACAGAATTGCTACTTTCCTCATTTATCTGCACTCTGTCCTCGTTGTCCACTATGCAGAGACCTTCCAAAGGCTGCAGAGAACTTCAGATTGGCACCTGCGACCAGAACTGACCTCTTTAAAATGGCCAGCAGAAGCATCTACCAGCCAGGTTTAAGAGGTCAATGCTGGTCGCAGGTGCCATTCTGAAGATCCCTGCTGCCTCAGGAAAGTCTCTGCAGCATTCAGAGATTTTTTAGCATTTCCTGCTGCACTCTGATGGCTTCCAGCAGGTCTCTGCTGGATTTTTCTGATAGCAGATAAGGTATCCCTTGCACCTAACGCCATAGGATCAATAGTTCATTATCTGCAAATTCACTATCCACAAGGATTTCCAGGATTTCTAACCCTAGGGATAGTGAGGATTTACTGTACACTACCCTAATGAAAATTCATGTGCACCCCCACAAGTTTGCTATCAAGTCCAGGTTATAGAAGAGCAACCATTAACAATGTATCATGGAGGAAGGGAGGACTGATTCTCCATTATAACTAAGCTTGTAGTAGCTGCACTGCAGGCTGAGAACGCACAATTTTAATGCTGCTAAGATCAAAAAACTGAAAACTTAAACTAAAGCCTACAGAACAATGTAAGGACAGTGAGGGTGCAATCCTAACCTGGAGTTAGGCTGGCACAGATAGATCAGCAAAGTTTGGCCAGCACAAGGGACACAAAGTATGTTCAGACGCACAGACATGCGCCATCCTCCCTGACTCTGAGTGTGGTCCAAATGAGCTTTATGGTGGCCCTTGTGCCAGCCAAGCTTTGCTCGCCTAACTGTGCCAGCCTAATTCCAGACTAGGATAGCGCTCTTAGTTACAGTAGACGTACAATAAAGCATACAAAAGTGAGAAATAAAAAGGTATAATAGAAGAGCTAGAAAAGAAAATAGGAGGCAGTGAATGCATAGTAATTCAATGGTAAAAACAAACACACAACTTATGTTCAGTTAAACAGTGAAACAAGTTCACACTGACTAGGCACAGCAATTCAATTTACAGGGTAAGGCAATTTTTCAAAGTTGTTGCTATGTATTTAATTTATTTAAATGCCCCACTTCCCAGATAAGATTGGCTTCTAAAGTGGCTTTCTGTCTGACCTAGAGGTGCAAAGAATTGAAACCAGGACATTCCGTATGCAAAATGTGTGCTCTACCACTGAACCTTGGTCCCTCTTGTGAAATTTAGGATTTACCCAATGTATTGCCCAATATAAACAGATTTCCTGTTGCTATGCAACAAGCTATAGTGCTTTGCTGCTAAGCAACAAAGCCTTGCTGCATTTTTTAGTCAATAAAAGGGAAAAAAACAGAATCTTCAGGTCCTTATGACACATATCTACCTATTTAACAACAATATAGTTATAAAGGTGGTTTCCCAAACTTTCAAAATCAATAGTTAAAAATTCAAGACGGACATCACATTTAAGGCCTAATTAGCCAATACTGTGCTCTTGGAATGTCATCTAAGGAAGAAGGACATTGGAAATAGTGTCTCGGCTCATAGCTCTCTCCCCCCTTCACGGCAAGGGGACCAAAATGAGCCAATCCTATATTCATCCACACCCCTCAGACTGTAAAGCTGTTAAAAACACATTACATGACAGCTAGCCAGAAGTAGGAGCTGATGGAACTAATACGGCACACTAACTGTCAATCTAAATATCATGGGGTCAGCCACAGAATTATGTATGCATCTCAATACATCAGACTTTTATTCTGTTTCTTCAACTGCTTTGGTCACTTCCCCTTCCTGTTAAGAATCTTTTTTCCCCATCTCTAGTTCTATTTATGGAGCATGAAGAAGAATCTTCTAGAAGCAACAGTCCCCTTCAATTCATTTTTATACACAAGCAATAGCCAATACAATTTGGAAAGGAGTCCGGCTTTTCGTCATATCTACTAAAGCTTTTCTAATCAGAAGTATTTTACAGAAATTGAGCTTACTCTATATTTCTTAAATAACAAGCTTCTTTTTCAAGCTTTCAAATACTGGCAAGTATTTTTTTTTCACCCACTCCAAAAACATCTGCACTGCAGCCCCTTTCTTTCCAACTAATTTCTCAACAACATTTCTTCCAGGTCTAGTCATATTTCTTGAACTGTCATCAACACAAAAAGGGACATACATAGTGCTTCTTCTATGACAGTAGTCTTCAACCATTTTCATGCCACAACCCCAAAATAAGGTATGATGCTGGGGACCCACTGTTGATCCTGCCCCCTCCCAGGACCCTATGAGCTCATCCCATCACTGTCCACTCCCCGCTCCTAACACTGTTCACTGTAACAAAATATTCTTATTAGAGAGAACAGAAAAAGCTACCATGAATCTTGGCGCTAGCGAAAGCTATTTTAGCATAATTGCTAAGAACTGAGCAGGTCTGGGACATAATCCCTGGGTACACCAGATGCCACCCTCTTTACCTGGTGGTGCTCTAAAAAGGTAAAGGTTTCCCCACGACCGAATGGTCTAGTCATGACCGACTGTAGGGGGCAGTGCTCATCTCCGTTTCTAAGCCCATAGAGCCGGTGTCTGTCTGAGGACAGTTTCTGTGGTCATGTGGCCAGCATGACTATATGTCGTAGTGCACAGAATGCCATTACCTTCCTACTGAAATGGTATCTATTTATCTACTCGCATTTTTACGTGCTTTCAAACTGCTAGGTTGGCAGGAGCTGGGATAAGTAATGGGAGCTCACTCCGTCACATGGTCTCAAACTCCCAACCTTCTGGTCAGAAAGCCCAGCAGCAGCGGTTTAACCACTCCAGGTGGTGCTCTAGTCCAGTGATATTCAACCTTTTTCATTCCCGTAAGTTGCCCTGGCCAGCAACTGAGGCTTTACAACCCCATTGGGTCCCAACTCCAAGGCTGCAGAACACTGTTCTATGAGAACTGAAATGGCCTTTTGCTATGGTGTTCCCTTTTTTTCTCATAAGTACCTGCAACAACTATTATCCTAGCAGTAAATAAAATTACTCCTCTTCCCTACAGTGTATCTTCAGGAAGCCATGTTCAAGTGTAGATGTTCGTGGCTGGCTCATGTAATTTTTACCCTTGCAAAAAGTATCATTATCCTAAATGAAAGAGAAACACAAGCTTCTATAACCAACAAAAAACCAACAGATACAAAGAATCTCTGAATTCTGCTGATGCTCCCTCATGTTTACTTTTCTGAATACCTTACAGGTAGTTAAAGAAGATTAATGAACTTAAAAGTTCTAGTTAATGACGGTCCATATTTGAGTATAAACAGCAATCTTTTGTAGAACAAAGGTCTACATGTGGCTGGCCAAAACACTGTAACGGGTGAACATAAATTCAGTCATATTGGTTTATCACTTGCTATTTCAGCAACAGTAAACCAAACATTTCATACGCAGACTGGACAATGACAGTGCAGAGCAAGATGCAAACTTTAGTTCAGCTAGGGAAAACGCCACTGAAA
The DNA here is from genome assembly GCA_029204185.1 of Lerista edwardsae. Classification (NCBI taxonomy): domain Eukaryota; kingdom Metazoa; phylum Chordata; class Lepidosauria; order Squamata; family Scincidae; genus Lerista; species Lerista edwardsae. Next base: position 6,957,730 of record JAJKFI010000056.1, on the reverse strand, counting down.
TACCAGAAAATCAGTTTCCATTGTAATTATAAAACAAGGCCCTTCCCACTGAAGTGAAACGAGAAGATGCAACTTCAGATTTTAACATATTGGAAAAAGGTAATAAAAGAACTTTAAAACAGCTAGCATCTGTGGTAGGAGTATCTAGTATCTGTAGTACTAGTGGAAGTTCTGCTTTTTTTTTTTTTTTACAATTGGCTCTCCTTATACACAGATTCAGCACCTGTGGATTTTACTCAACGCAGGTGCTAAACCCACATCTAGAAGGCCTCAAAGACCTTCCAGCTGCAATGTCCAGTTTGCCGGCAAACCGAAGTGCCTCTCAAAAGCATTTAAGAGGCCTTTGGAGTCACAGGGAGGTTGTACACAGCATGCAAAAAAACCTGGACAAGCCTGTTAAAAGGCTCCGGCAGGCATTCCGAGTCCCAGGGGGAGGCTACATGGGCCTCCCCACAACTCAGAAGGCTACCCAGATGCATTCTCTGGTCATGTCTGAGGGGGACTTCTGTGGGTCAGCCTGGAGATTTGACTATCCATGGTTTTTGGCATTTGCATGGGTTCCGAGAATGGAACCACCACCACCCTGTAGATGCCAAGACAGAATCTCTATAGCACCCAGGTAAATGAACACTTCCTCCCCCCCCCCCAGATTAGTATCCTTCGAAAAGAAACTGTACAGGTTGCAGCCCAACTTTCCAGGTCAGTCAGTCTCACCCAAAACAAGAAAGAATTACTTGCGAATTTAGTTTCAATAAAGTCCTGCAACCTTCAGTAAAATGTTTGCACAATTCATTTTTCAGAGCACAAGCCTCACTAAAACACTATACACAATGTATAATAACTAAGATCAGCTTAGAAAGAAACTAAGAAGAGATTATGGAAGAACTGGCAGTGCTATGCAAGCAATGTTTCTGAAATACCAGATTCTATGTCTTTAGCTCTCTTAAAGATTTTATGTTAACATAAAAATGCTGGTTGTGTTTCTAAATATTTTTCCCCCTTAAATTGCATGTAACTAGAGAGCTGAAAAACTAAAGGATGCTCAATTACTGCTTCATTATAGTAGTGAGAATACACCCTCACACGTTTAGCTGGTTGGGCATATATTTAAAATAATGGCTCCTTTTTTAATCTACAAAATATTATTGCTGTCTCTTTAGTAACAAAACAGTTTTTAAAGGAAAAAACACCGTGTTTTGAATTGTTTGGCTTAACCTGTCACGTACTACAACATTCTTGTCATTAGTGCTCCTGTCAGTCTTAAAAAAATAAGTTTGCCTCAAGGCAAAGAATTTCCTTAATCCTGGAAGTCCTCATGCAGCCCCTAAAGGTGCACAACACACAGGTTAAATACCCCTGATGTAAACATCAATTTGCTGACTTCTTTGTTGCACTTCCCATTTCAAGAGACAAGCTGCTTGTAAAACTGAACTACCAGTTTTCTCTTTGGCAGTGGAACTGCTGCAGAGGAAACAACAAATGAAGCTGCACATGTTGTTCCCCCAACACACTCATCACATCTTTGGAGGCTAGCCTGCATTCTCAGTATTGGCATCACCCTACATAAGACAAAGTATTGGCATCACCCTACATAAGACATTCTCTGACCACCAGAAGGAGGAGCCAGAAGAAAACCCATTTATTAAATTAATAAAGGGCCATCTTATTTTTGTATTAAAAAGACTTCACTCTAAAGCATTAGTTTTACAGGGATTTTTTCCGTAAGATCAGAGGTATCATGTATTAACCCAAGTCAATTAGGTATTGAGAAAGTAGTTTACCTTTTCTAATTCTCTTGGTATCCGCATGCACGTGTACACCCTCTCTCTCCGTTCTGTATACTTGGCTTCATTATGTTCAAGGAAGTAGCCCCTTGTTAGCTCTGCATTGATGAATCTCAACAGTGAAAGATCTATATTGGGATAAGAAGCAATAACAGACAAGATTTTCTTTACTACAGCAAATTTAAAATAGTCTAAGTAATTGTTTTAAATTTCAAAATATGTCTGTCTCCTGACAGACTGGTTTAAGTAAATATGAAAAAAATTAAATAATCCATTTAAATCCATTTTCCCATTAGTACTTTATGTATTTTCCAAACTGTAACTCATATTACTTTACAACTACATACAGTTATTTACTATACTAAGAGAGATACTATGTTTTGGATTTCCTGCTTTACATACAATAAGCTTTGTACAAATAATTTAAAAGTCTAGGGTTATTTGTTTAAAAAACAAACATTTTCATTCACACCTCAAAAGCCACCATGATTAAACTGAATGGATTCGACAGTAATTGTTCTATATGCAATTTTCACACAAATTGTTCCATCCTGCTATATGTTCTAGACACACAGGAATTTCAAGGTCACCCATTAAGGAGGACTCCTTGCTCACTTCAGTGGAGAAAGCCGATATACATGTGTATTCTATAACACATCTGTATACCAAAAAGCTTCATGTGTCCACTACTACAACATATGCCAGGCTCTAAATCAGGGTACATTTCCTCCACCCCCTCACTCCACCTGTGGCCTACTACCAAGTTCATGGGTGCCTGAAATTTGAACCAAGCACTTTCTGGCTCATGCTCTTAAATACTATACCTTGCTAACTCTGATTTCTATATAAAGAAGTATGAAAGAGAGATACTTTTTGCACTCGGTAAAATAACATGACTGACAAAAGGGTATTTTAAATACGTATACTATCACAAAAACCAAATTCTTATTCATATAGTAAACATTTGTGTTTTGATCCAATAAGGTTATTTTGAGAAATGGCTTCCTGTATCCCCAAGAAATGCTTTTTTTTTTAACAGCCTCATGATACCATCTCCTTTTCTCCCCCTCCCCTCCAATAGCCACAGAATGAGATAGGTTGGTTCCAACTTCTGTTTTTAATAGGTTTGTTCACTTGCCAGCACAGCTCCAGCAACACATCTTGATATTTCTTCTGTCTCATCTTCGCCCACCCCTTTTCAGCTTCAGGGAGTATCAACCAACAATAAAAACCTTCCTTCCACCCATTATTTTATATATCTCCAATTTTACATCTATCATGCTATGCTTTTTAAGGATTAGTACTTTTTCTGACCCTTTGCAGAGAACGTTCAAATTGAGAATGAAACTTTAACAAATGAGCTGTTTGAACTACAACAGCTAAAGTGTGGCTGTTCAAAAAGGCAAAGATAGATACCTCTGAAAAGTGTTTATTGTGCCACATTTGCAGCAAGCTTGTTTTCCAAGAATATCAGATCATCTAATACAGGCATGCCCCAGTATCTACTGATTCAGTATCCATGGTTTCAGTTATCCACGGATACCATGGATACTGGGATGCCTATTAAAAAGATAGGGTAATATTAAACAAATCTCCTTTTTTACCTTGTTGCAGCAAAACCTCTGATGGTTCCCTATGTTTAAAAAGGTGTCCCCAGTATCCATGGTTTTGTCCAGAATGGAACCCCAGTGGATGCCAGGGCATGCCTATGTACTGGTGCATTTCCCATGTGGTCTGCTTTAAGATTCAGGCCAAATATCTTTTGGCAGCCCGCTCTCTCTCTAAAAAAGTCTCTGGTGGCACAAATTCTCCAGGCGGGGGGAAATTTTGGCACAGCAGTATTTTTGGCTGGGGTCCACAACATATGCATGGGATTGAAGATTTCCATGGTTTCCTCCTGCAAATTCCTGTTATCTTCTGCACCAAAATACAGGTGGGCCCTCTTTATCCACTTATTCTGAATCTGTGGATTTGACTTAGCATGGGTTCCAAACCTGCAGCGGAGGGCCCTCCCTGACCTTCCAGATGCGACTGAAAGTGCCTTCCAGTTGTGTCTGGTAGGCTTTCTGAGGCCAAGGGTGGCTGCATGCGGCCTCTCCGGGGCTCAGAACACCTCTGGATGCTACCATAAGGTGCTTCCAGTTGCGTCTGGAGATTAGGTGAGGGCCCCGACTTGTGGATTTGGTTATCTGCAGTTTTCTGCATCCATGGGGGTTCCTGGAACTGGACCCCCACAGATACTGAAGGCCAAATGCATAGCAGTTCATAATTACCACTGCCTCTTAACCAAAGACCCTACTTAAGTAGAACGATTAATTTGCTCAGGGTTTTTTCCTATGAAAAAGCATTCTTTTCTGCGTCCACCAAACAGCAGGAGCACAGAGCTTCACAGATCAGGAAAAATGTCTGGTCAGTCCAGATACAGACAGAGCTAAACTAATCAAACCTGTTTCATACAGTGGGCCAAACAGCATTTATGGCACCCCCTAAGGGCCAGAGGAGACATAATCAAGCAGGTGATGATGAGAAACGAAGACTTTTTCTCACTCAATAAGTGCAAATGACAGAAAATATGTGAATCTTGAACCTTTTCAAGATATAGGAGGGCCCAATTATCATGTGGGTTGCCCTTTCACAAGTGCTGCTTCTGCCAATGCATCACTTTGCAGCTCAGCAAATGAGAACCGTTGATGATGGTCCTGGAAGAGCCCAATTTCATTGGGACCAGATAAAGAACTTCCACAGGGCAGCTTTATGTTTGACACCCATGCCTTGGACAGAAGGAAATACATTGTGATGCAAAATGATTGTGCAATACATATGAAAATATCATGCAAACCAGACCGAAAAGAAAATGTATTTGAACAGGCTATAGAGTTTCACAAATTTTGAGTCCCCAAACAAAAACAAAATATTTTTTTAAGAAGACTCAAAGGGAAATTTTCAGAAAAATGTTACCACAAAGTTTGGTTTGTGTACTTAAAATAGTGTAATTTGTTACACTAACAGAGATGCCAAAAGACTTGAGTATGGTTTTGTTTATTGCAAAAAAAGCCTTCACAAGCAACAGGGGTCATTGCAAAAGCATGCAAAAAAGGTCGTTTAAAAAAATCATCACAATGACAACAGTCAGCATCACTCATATAACAGTAACATTAGGCTCCTAAACCTTCCCTCTCTCTCTTCTCATTTGACTTCAGTCTCAATCCTATCATCACTTGTACCAGAAGTAAAGGGCAGAAATAACAAACAATTAAGTATCAAGGAAACCTTTGTGAAGCGGATTTTTCACTTGGGCAAATGGCCCAAGATCACACAATGTGTTTCACAGTTGAATGTGGTTTTGTACCTGATTCTTCAGGGTCCTAGTCTTGAAGTATTTCAAACTTAAGCCTGTTACTTCGATTACAGTCTCAGAACTATGGTACATAATTCTGTGTATACATACACAAAATTAAAACCACTAATATCAAAACTGGCATCACAATCAAAACACTGGTATAACTTAAATATTTTCAAAGTATTTTACTTCTAGAGATGCTCTGTTTGTAAATTCCATTTTAAAAAAAGAAATCATCTTAGGACTCTAGTCTTCTACATGTGTACTAAGAAATGTAGGGCTTGTCTCACCTCCTCCTCCGCCTCTCTTTTGCTGGCTTATGTGTAATTGTTTCAGCTGTCTAATTGTCTCTGGATTAAGAGTCACTAAGGTCTTTGAGGTGAATGGGCCATACAGAGCTGAGAACACAGAGCTAAAATTCTTGCACGTCACAAATGCAGACCACATCTACATTTGGTGCCAAGAGTCCTGAAGATTTCACGAAGCCACCTGCAGAACAGAAAAGCACAGAAGTGTGCAAGAATATCAAACCTGGTTAGTACCCTGGAATAGCCTGGCAGGTTTTGGGAGGCAGATGGAACCACAGCATGGGTCCTAAGATGAGCACATCCCCAGAATGGAAGGAAAACATTGTTGCACTGAGATTCAGGCTTGAAATGAGGGTCATGTCCCCATGAAAGGCTGTTTCCTGATCTCCCTATCAAACACCACCACCCGCTGCCAGTGAAGTTCATCAATTTCCCCACATTCTCTCTAATACACACCTCAACCCTTTGATCAATTATTAGCGCAGGCAGAGGCAGGCAGAGGCATCCCAGGCATTGCTTCCCACGCTGCTGAGTATTATATCAAGAAGAGCTAACAAAGCCCTCAGAAAAATGAGAAACGTGGCTTCTGCTTCTTACTATATAAGCAGAAAGTGCACTATCCTAACAGGGCACTTTCCTACAAATAAAAAGAAAAGTTGCAGCTGCGTTTCTCCACTTTTCTGGAGACTTAACAAGCTGTTCTAGAAAAGAAAAAGCAGGGTTTACAGGACAGCCCCACACACCCTCCACAAGATCTTGTTCTTCCCTTGTTGACACTGGAGGGGCCTGAATTACAAGGGGCAGGCACACTGCCCCAGAATTTGGTATGACCACTGATACACTTCTCAGCAAGGAGCAGCGGTAAATTTGTTCAAGCAGCAGCCAGAGAGCCAGCCTGGGAAAGGGTGTGGCTGGTGGCAGTCATGTTTCTTAGGGCAAGAAGCCCCCTCAAATACCACACTGCACAGAATCAACCTCACAGTGTTCACGTATACCCCTATTGGGGAAGTACAAGCCAATTAAAGCTATCTAATTGATGGATTTTCTTCAAATTATAAAAGAACACTCTTCAGAAAAATCTCAAATTTTTGCAACAGTGTTCAAGGAGATCAATTTCAAGGGAAAACCTCTTGCCTTGACAAATTTCTGGTCACAAACCATGTCCACCTCCTTCATAGAAACCAAGACAGACTTTAAACTGCCATAAATCCCGTATTTATCAACAGATGTATACCAAACCTAGTAGTGTATCTGTATAATCTGAAACTTCTTCATTCTCAAGTTTGCATTTCTGTGCTACAATCTGCAATGCTTTCTTCAATAACACCCCTGAATCTTGAATATCTCCTTCCCAAGTCAGAAAAGAAAGGTGCACTGCTGTACACTCTTTTATGTGTATTAAAAATGTAAGCCATCATCTAGTGATTGCGCAAACACTTTTTTCTCTTTGGGTGGGAGGGTGGAATCTGGAAAGCGCTCAAGTTGTCAGGCTCAAAGCCAATTAGCTAGTCTTCATCTTATCCCAGAGCTAAGCAAAGGCTGTGTTGATACTCTGGAATAGATTGAGTCAACAGCTGTCTGCAAGCTGTTACAGCCAAGGCTATCTGTTACTCTTAGCTGATTTTCTGCTATAGCGGCCAAAAGCCATGGTCAGGGAACAGGGACCCCATGGTGTTATCTACTTGGTAAATACGACTACTGTCGTATCAAAGTTACAACTTGATTAGGCATTCTCAAAGAATTCTGGAGACTAGTCTTCAAACTAAAAGAACCGAAGGGTTCAGTTGTGAAGGCATTAGCCAAGCATAAACTAGGCATTCCACCTACATCAAAATACACCGCAGCAACTGAAATAGCAGCTGACATACAGCAGCTGTAACATTGGCACCACCATCTATGCTGAGATTCCCACTGACTCTACAATATCAGCAACTGCAATATCTTCTTTCAAAATAAGGAAATATCATCCAATGTCCTGCCCAAAGTCTAAGAATAACAAAGTCTGAAGAGATATTTTAGAAGTTACTTTTAAAAACCTTTGCAGTGTCCTGTTTATTATGGTGCACAGCAGGGATGTCATACTTGTTTCATGCAGTGGGCCGAATAGCATTCATGCCTGCTGAGGGCCAGAAGTGATGTCATTAAACTGGTCATGACCAGAAATAAGCTCTTTTTTTTTTTTGCAACTCATTAGCTACAAGTGACAAGAGAAAATGCGCAAATCTTGATCATATTTTCAAGAGCCCAATTATCGTGTGGCACGTTTTAGCAGTGACACCTCAGCATAGCTCAGCAGCTGATAACTGTGCTAGGAGAGCCCAGCGGCCCAATAAAGAGCTTCTGTGGGCCACATCCAGCCCCTGGGCCTTAAGTTTGACACTTCTGGTGTATGTGGAATGCCTGGTTTACTATCAGAATCAAATGTTTTTACATATGTATAAACTGGCAAAATATATACAAGAGATGCCTAGGGGTGTTTGAAGACGGTGGTTTTTTCCGCAGATTTCATTATTTGAAAGGCAGAAAGCAGTGTCATGGGTTTTTATTCTAAGTTCTCATTCCATATTCTCATTTTTATTAATTTTAAGTGCATTAAAAGTGTACTAGGTAGGTGATATAATGTCAGCACATGCAACCACAGTAATATTTCTAACTGGAAAAATAATCTATTTTAATTTATGGAACATATCTTAAACACCAAAGTGCCGTGTTTTGAGTTTTTATTTGGACATTTTAACCCCCAAAAGGGGTTGTGTTTTTATACATTAAAAAAATAATAATACATGTATTTATATACCACCTTTCTTAAGATCACTAGATTTCTCTAATGACTGTAACTCAAGGCGGTTTACACAGGCAGACTTTTATTCACAAACCCAAAGGTTTTTACAATTTACAGAAATGTTCTATCTTTCAAGAACAACACTCATACAGATCTTTCTTTCTGGATTTAGCCTTCCCTCGTGATGCCATGTAAAGGGAAGGGAATGCTTGATTGTATGGAATATTTTACTATAATCAAATACTAGGCAGTCAACTGACACTTTTTATCAGTCAACTGACCAGAGTCCCAATTCTATGAAGATCTTAATGTAAACATTGTTGAGAAAGTTTGGGTTTGGGGGTTGAGGCTGTACCAGTTATCAGTGGGGCTTCTCTGGTTCTTTACATTAGATAGACCAGTAGTTCCCAAACTGGGGTCAGGACTAAAGGGGTTCTGAACCAATTTTCAGAGGGTTGCAAAGAGCTTGGGGCAGCCATCTTAAAAAGCTAGGCACCACCATTTCGGAAACTTCATTTTGGCTAGGGAAGAGGATTCCCCATTAAACTACCACTTCCTCAACAATTGTGGTTGTGAGGGAAATTAGCCTTGCCATGGGCTCATCTTGGTGTGTGCGTATGCATGTGATGAAGTCTTTCCTGGGTCTCTTTCTGAAGCGGGTATGTCATGCCTTCCATGTCCATGCTAGGTGAGTCTCAGCGCACGGGGAAGAGGAATGTAAATACTCTGAAGACTATCTAAAATTTGGCTTTACCACCTTGATCAGCAGTGGCATAGAGAAGCCACAATGCATTCTGTGCAGTGTTGTTTTCAGTGTTGAATCCATCACGAAACTCATAACTCAAACTTAGAAGTAAAGCATTCAGAACATTCTAAAAAAGGATGTAGAATCTTTCAAGAAGTGTTAATTAAATTAATTTAAAAAAAATTAAAAAAAATTACTTCAGTTCCTGCTTAATGACATCACTTCTGGCTCTAGACCTTAGGAGGGTCCCGAAAGGTTGTTGTACCTAAAAAGGAGATCCTGGTGCAAAAAACGTTGGGAATCACTGTATTAGATCAAGATCAACAACCCATCACTGCAGGGAAATTGAAAACATCTACAGAGAGAAACCTCTCTTAGGAGAGGTCCCAAGAACTTGGAACGAACTGACAGGTAAAGCGGTTGTCATCATTCAGGAAGCTGTGCAAGGCCCATCTATTTAAAGAAATCTTTGTTCGCTAGTGTGGTTTTAAAGCTTACCACTAAAGATGCACTTGATTAACCAACAGCAGATTTGTAAAAAAAAAAACTGTTCATGTATTTTAAAACTCATTCTTGTATGTCTAAATATTGCAGGTGCCTTCTTAGAAGGCATCCCACCTCCTCCTTCTCTCATAGATGAATACATGTATGCAAACAAAGAAAAAAAAAGCTTCATTTGTTCAAAACAATTAGTCATATGCACAGGTATGCAGTTTTAATTAGCTAAAACTCATACAATTAATTAGCTGAGTTCTAATTATATTTATGAGTCACTTTGAGTTCCTAAAGATTTTGTGAAGGAAAGTGAACTGTTTGATGTAAGGCAGCAGGTAGAACTTAGCCCACATTTTACAGCCCCAGAACTTGGCCCTAGTAGTGTATGAAGGAACACTATTGAGTGGTGTCATTATGCTTGATGCACTTCCTTATTTCAGCATTTATATCCAACAGGCAAGGAGATTCTACACAAAGAACGACAGAAAGCTGCATAGGAAAAAAATAGGTGTTTGTCAGTCATATAGCTTTGTAGATACTAATTAAATTTACCTATCAAGGCTGACACTCTTCTGCCAGACATGTTGACATAGCAGAGAGCAGTCTTTGGATGTGACCCAAACCACCAAATTGCCCATTGACTTCTCTGAAGGGAGACACAAAGTTGTTCCAGCTGCAACCACCACTGCCCGCCCCCCCTCTCATTCCTGCTACTTCCTTTGTCACATATGTATTAATTGTTTCACGATTTCTAGGCCTCTGAAAATATTTTCTATTTTTCTGGGACTGTCTCTCAACTGGACAAGGACAACAGCAGCTGTAGCAGAGATAAATGGCTGGTTTATGCCACATGTATTTTTAGTTGCCGGTATCATCCTTTCAAGCACCCAGGAAAACAGGTGTCTGGGGGGTTTCCAGCCATGTTCATGGACATTTTAAAGGGAAACCCATTAAGCTGGCGGAGACTTTGGATCTACTGCTTATCTGGCATAAGCAAACACAGCACATAGTAACATGCATTTCAAATGTATGAATGTCTTCATGACTTTTTCTGAACATAAAAATCATAATTTCAATTGAATTTGAGCTTGTATTGGCTTTCCTAAAAAGTTAACTTACTTTTGTCATTGTCACAATTAACGTTTCACTTCTTGTTGGTAAACTGAATAAGTCCCTTTTAGTTTTAAAGAACAGAGAACCTTCTGAGTTCTTTTGACCACTTGGTAATAATTTAGATCAGTGGTTCACAAACTTCTCAGATTCTTTTCAAGAAAGAGGTTCAGGCAGTGCCCCAGGATCATGCTGCTGCTGGGACAGAAGGATTTCTTAACCTTATCTAAGCCATTGCCAGCCTCTTGGGGTGGGTGGGGGGTGGGGGAAAGCCCTACAAATGGCTCCACAAGGCTCTCTCAGCCACAGAATAATTGGAAGCTACACTTGGTTTTCAATCACGAAACCATTAGTGGCTTCCAATTCCTTAGGACTCTCCACATTTTTTGGAGGCTGGACTGCCGTAAGGCTTAAAAAAACCTTCTGTCCCTTGCAGCAGTGCAATTCTGGGGTCATATATAGGTTTACTCAAGCGCCCAAGGATTAATTGTGATTTTCTGATGAGTCTACGCATGGCAGCAAGCACAGGTTTGTTGGTGTATGATGTGTGAAATGGTCCTTAGGGTCTTAAACAAAACAGTCTTCTCTCAAAGCCAACTATCCTCCCAACTAATTATTTATTCCACTGAGAGTGCAATCCTAAATTGCGCTGGAATAGCGAAGTCAGTGGGCCTGCACCATATCCAGCCCACTATATTCGCACACTTGGCCCTGGGGAGGCTCCAGCCAGGGTTCCTCGGATCTGTGCCTGCTGTACAGCAAGTGCAGATCTGAGGGGGCTGCACGGCCAGGGACTGACCCCAATCCCCTCCCCGGGTCAGGCCATCCATGGCAGGAGACATGGACTGATAGATCACCCAAAACCATGTTACAAGACCACAAACTGGTAGTAATGAAACACTCTATACCAGAGTTATTCAAACTGTGGGTCGCGACCTGATGTCAGGCGGGGCACAGAAAGCTGAGAGCAGCCATCTTGGAAACCACAGACCTTACTCTTGTTATATTCCTTTTGTGAGAGTTAACAGTTTGAATTTTCAAGTGAGGTTTTTTTTTTTTTAATTTAGTTTTTAGTTCAGTGCTTTTACATCATATTTTGTCCTAATCTTGCTTTCTGTCAGGGATGTTTCATGGTTGTACAATTGCTGCAGTCCAAGAATGCCAATTTGCATTTCAGGAGTGTCATTTTATTATGTTACAATGACAGTATTTCCCTCTTGATGATGTCCTTCCTGCCACAACATCACTTCCAGGTTAATGACATCACTTCTGGTGGGTCCCAAGTGTCATTTTTAAAAGTGGATCCTGGTCTAAAAAGTTTGAATACCACTGCTCTACACAATGAAGCCTCATATATCTACAGTAGGAATATTAAGACTTGACAAAAATATTTCCAATATTCTTTCCAAAACAGTATTTCTTTAATGTACACATACTATTTAAAAAGGTAAAGATAAAGGTTTCCCCGAATGGTCTAGTCATGACCGACTGTAGGGGGTGGTGCTCATCTCTGTTTCTAAGCCTGTAGAGCCAGCGTTTGTCTGAAGACAAGCTTCCGTGGTCATGTGGCTGGCATGACTATATGCCGTAGCGCATGGAACACCGTTACCTTCCCACTGAAGTGGTCCCTATTTATCTACTTGCATTTTTACATGCTTTTGAACTGGTTGGTTGGTAGGAGCTGGGACAAGCAATGGGAGCTCATTCTGTTGTGTAATCTTGAACTCCCAACCTTCCAGTGAGAAAGCCCAGCAGCAGTGGTTTAACCCACTGCGCCACCACACAAACACTTAAAACACTGATGTATCAATTTACTCAAAGTAGAAAATCTTGCAGGCCTGCACAATGTTTTTTGTATCTTTCTCAAAGTGGTCCAATTCAGAAGAAATGTCTGAGTAAATAATTATTTTGTTTAATTTATTACATGTGCATCCCTTTCTTTTATTGTTTAAATCTTAAGGGAATTCTACATCTGAATGTGATAATTGTACTAAACAATGCAACATTGTGTACTTATATAGATACTGGCATGCCCTGGTTTCTGCTGGGGTTCTATTCTGGAACTCCCTGTGGAAACCTGAAACCGTGGATACTGGAGACACCTGTCTAAAGATAGAGGAATATCAGTGGTTTTGCTGCAACAAGGTAAAAAAGGAGATTTACATAATGTTCCCCTATCTGGGATATATGGCGTTCCAGTATCCATGTATCTGTGGATAACTGAAACTGTGGATACCAAATCAGTGGATACTGGGGCACGTGTGTACAGGTAAATTATCCCTGATCTGGACATCCAAAATCCAGACTATTCTGAAATCCAGATATCTTTGTCCAAGACCTTTTTAAACTTTCTATAGAAAGTAAGTCTTGGGATCATTCTCATGTACATACTGTAAGTTCTATTCTGTGCTCCGTGGTGTGTGCCATTGTTGAAAAATATCAGCGGCCAGAAGACACACAAATGGGATAACACTGAAAAGAGCAAAAGGAAGCAGTTCTCATTATATTTATGTAATTATTTCAAAATCCAGAAAAATACAAAATTTGGATACCTTCCCATCCCAAGCAGCCAGGATAAAGGATAATCAACCTGAAATAAATGATATTTCAATTTTTTTCAAAGATCCTTGAGAAAAAAATTTTTTTTTACAGCTGAAAGCATTTCAGAAATGTTGGGTCTTGAAACAGCAGAGATGGAACCACTTCTAAGTTCCCTTCCCCTAACTGAAGCCAACAGAACACCAGAATAGGGAATCTATGTTAGCACAGTTTCACCATTGTACTGATAGAATTTACCAGCAGAACATCCATGAGCACAAAGGAAAAATTGGGAAGACTTGGGCCATGCACAGTGGAGGAAAGAGAACATCTGTCAGGATGTGATGCTTGCTTGGGGAGAGGGGGTTGGTGATTCCACCCCTGGCAGCAAAATACTGCACCTGGGAAAAAGACATAGCATTCCTCAAAACATTTCCATTGAAGATAATGGAGAGATGTCAAGTGTTGACATCCTGCTGTTTTGCTCCCACATCGAACAGGATTTTGGCTAAAACTTGCAGGTAATTGTGGCACCAGAACACTATAGGCTCTAGCTGAGGAACAAAAGTCTTGAGTGTCAAAATGCATAACATGCTATCGCATTATCTTGTTCCCATATCCAGAGAACTAGAATCACACAAGTGCCAACTTTGATACCAGGACCGTAGATTTATCCACAAAAGTGGCATCTTTTCTGAAACTAATTATCAAGAGAAGGAGTTGTCGATCACTGGAATTGTAAATGAAGATTAATTGGTTCTCCTATTTTTAATAGTATTGGTTTTATTTATGTACGTGTATTTATATTATTACAGCTGAAAGCATGTGCATTTATTATGCCAATAAAGGTATGATGATGGTACTGGGACACTTTGCATTCAGGGCGTAAGTAAGTAAGATACTTGCACATCCTTCCAAGTTCTCATAAGATGGGTATTCAAGCACTCAAATGGCCATCAAGTGTCTCTCTCTTCTTTGCATCTAAAACTTGTTTACTGGCTTAAGAGCAACAGATATGCTTTTACTGGGCAGAAAGAGATAGTCTCAAGGAATGGCAAAATGATGCTGTGAATCCAGAATACCCCATCGGTGCAGAAGAGAGTGACAAAAAATATTACGGGGCTGGGGCACCTCCCTTATGAAGAAAGACTGCAGCGTCTGGGGCTCTTCAGCCTAGAAAAAAGGCACCTGAGGAGGGACATGATTGAGACATACAAAATTATGCACAGAAGGGATAGAGTCGATAGAGGGATGTTCTTTTCCCTCTCTCAAAACACCAGAACCAGGGGGCATCCGGTAAAACTGAGGGTTGGGAGAGTTAAAACAGATAAAAGGAAGTACTTTTTTAAAACAGATAAAAGGAAGTGGGCAGTTAATCTGTGGAACTCTCTACCACAGGAGGTGGTGATGGCATCTGGTCTAGATGCCTTTAAGAGGGGATTGGACAGATTTATGGAAGAAAAGTTCATTGTGGGCTATAGGCAATGATGGATTGTGCAACCTCCTTATGTCAGTAGTAGGCTACTTCAGAGTACCGGGTGCAAGGGAGTGGCAACAGGATGCAAGCATCTTGTTGTCTCATGCCTCCCTGGGGCACCTGGTGGGCCGCTGTGAGATACAGGAAGCTGGACTAGATGGGCCTTGGCCTGACCCAGCAAGGATCTGATCATTTTATTATGACAGAGCCCTGGCAATATTAAAATGAACTGCAGCTTTGAATTAAAGTTATGTATATCCTAAGAAGTTCCAACTCCAGTACAAACTTGCATAAGCTATGGATGTGTTAGATATGCACACTCCCATTCCTCTTCCAAAAATCATTCTATTACATACTGCAATAAGAATATAACCGCTGTATTTGAAATACAACTTGCTACAAGGTTTTGAACAATAAACCAGAATCACCATTTTTTATATACACAAGCCAACCACCTATTTGGCATATGGTTTTTTCATGGTTCCTAAAATAAGCAGCACAAACAATTTAGTGAAAACATGACAGAACCATGCTTCTACAGCCAAACTAACATTTGTTAGTGTACTTCACTCTAATCTAGTTTTGTCAAGCATTTCAAACTTTGATGTCTACAAGCATTGTTATATAATTGCTTTTACCGATTTTTATATCAAGGTATAGCTATATGCACTATGCAAGCAACACAAAGATTCTTTATTCTTGAGCACCTTTTCCTGACAACTGACCTTAATGTAAATCTGAATTAGAGACTTTAAAATGGCCTAAGTGGTTTAAAAGAACCCAAGACAGAGAGCAGCAGATCCAATAACTACTAAGATGTACTCGAAAGCAAAGATTACTCTTAATGCAATTTAAAATAAGATATAACAAATTTCAGCTTTAAAACAGCAAACACAGGTACATACATATCTACATAAACACTTCATCCTACATACTGTACAAGACACCACAATAAAAGTGTACACACATAGACAGTGCTGCCAAATTAAATGTTAAAAATACATTAAGAAATTAGAGCTGCTAAATTTACTATGTGTACTTCGAAAGAGGAATTAATTTTACACATGTGCGTTTATTCACGGTGTATGCATATATATTAGCAACAATATCCCTTTCCACATCAATTAGTTTTAACAGCTGTAATCTATGGGCTAATTTTTTCAAACCTGGAAGCCTAAAATTAGATTCCTAAAAATAACTGACTGTCTTTACCAAGACGCCCAATAGCAAACTTCAGAGGCTAACATCAGAGCTGATAGACTCTAACAAAAGGGTTCAAGCGCCACATAGGAATCAGCACTACATGCAAAACCTAATTGTTCTTAACTGTGGACAGTACTCCAATCTTTAAAAAAAAAACTGTGAAAAGTAAAGCACAGTAGAGCCAATCAGAGGCTGGCAAAATTAAGGTGTCTCTACTGCCATGAGACAGAAGGAAACCTTCCCTGTACTTGAGTTCAGCCAAATCTTGTACTGTCCCAAATATCCAAGACTCCCAGATTATACTAATTTATAAGGAGTGCTCCTTACTTCATGAAACACACACACACCCTGTGAACAGAGCATTCCTCCACACCTACTCATAAATTCTCTAGTATCTCCCAATTTCAAGAAGTAGCAACATGAGGCAGTGAGATGGCAACTTTCTATTTTGGTCCCCTCCTCACTTGCTTCCCAAGCTACTACTTGCTCCTGGTCCCAATGCCCTGAAGCTTGCAAGTCAGAAGCCAACCCTCTCTATCACTAGTATTTCTCCAACCTGCAACTTCAGAAAGGAACACCACGGAGGGGGCTCATGCCTTGTGCAGAAAAGAACACTCTTTTCCCAGCACTGGCAATGGTGGCAATACCAAGGCTCAATCCACCTGCAACTAACATGATTGTGAGGGAAGTGCATTTTTGTCAATACTCCCAAAGAGTCTCCTTCAGCACACATCTCGGATGGGACACTGAAGCTGCCCTAGTTGGATGCCTTTCCAGGCTGGCTGGAGCCCTAACAAAATAAAATCTGTTTTGTCTAGAAACTAAGCACTTACATTTTTTCCCCAACCACAGCATAGGAAAAGAAGAATGCTCTGCATTCTCAATTGGAGGTGGGAGGAAATGCACTCTGCACATGCTCGGGGGCTGTTATCTAGAAGAGGCAAATACATGGTTCACACATAATCAGGGTGGACCTCCCACATTCTCCTAACTCCACAAGGGGAGGAAGCAATACGCTCGACACATACTTGGGGACTATGCTTTCACATGTTCAAGACTTGCTTTCACATGTTCTGCTTTCACATGTTCAGGAAGGACCTTAAGTGTTATCCCCTCTTATTTCACATGGGGAGGGGGCAATGCACTCTGCACTTGCTCTGGAGCTTATTATCTGGAGGAGAACACACTTACGCATAGTCAGGGACCTTTGGCAGGGGAACCCTCCTGGCGGGCAGGGGTGGCAGCATCGCACTTTGCACATGCTTGGGGGCTATTTTCATAAGAATACTGTACACTACACATGGTAGAGAAGCTCCTTCCGAGCTTCCTTCCAACTTGGCATGGGGAGAAGGCAATGCACTCTGCACACGCTTAGGGACTATTATCTGGAGAAGAATAATACCCGCTTACACATGATCTAAGAGGACTTTTGGGGTTATTATATCCCTCTTACTTCGCCTGAGGAGGCGGCAATGCACTCTGCATAGCTCAGCGGGCTATGACCTGGAGAAGGAGAATACCGCTTACACATGGTCGGGGATCGCCAGGAAGTAGGGGAGAAAAGTGATGAAAATGCACTCTGCATATGCTTAGGGACACTGTCACCTGCTCCCACCTTCGCGGGGTCGAGTCCCTCTCACGGAGCACAGCCGCGGCGGCTAAGGTGTATGCCGAGCCCACGCTGAAGCCGGGGAGAAGGAACCCAACCCTGCCCCACTCCTGACGCCCCAGCTGGGACCCTCCGCGTCCGGCTCACCCGAGGGCCCTCCGCGCTTCTGCTGTTGCTGCTGCTGCCGGTGACGGTCGCTCTCGTAGAAACCCAGCGTCTCTGTCCGGTGCTGGTGGTGCTGCCCGGAGGGACAGGGTGAGGGTGGGCTGGAGGCGGAGGGCGCCGAGCGCGACGGCGACGGCTGCGGGCCCCGGGTCTCACTCCCGCCGCCGCCCCCCCGCGAAGCTGCTCCGCCGCTGCCCGCCGTCCGGCTGGAGCAGCGAGTGCTCTGGGACGCCCCGCCGCCCGCCGTCCCCACCTCCCGGGGTGGCTGAGGCGGCGGCATCCGCGACACCCGCCATCTTCACGCGAGCGACCGCCACAAACTCCGCTCCTCCTCGCGACGGCGGCTGCTTTTCCTGCTGCTGCTGAGGGAACCCGCCGCCGCTCCCCCGGCCTGCGTCATCTCCGCGCGACAGCGAGCGCACCAGCCGGGCCCATCGCTCCACCGCACGAGAGCTGCGAGCGGTCCTGGCGGCCATCTTCCCAGAGGCAAGAGAGGCATTGCCATGGCAACCACCTCCTGCTCTCTGTCGGCCGCGGCCTGCTCCACCCTCTGCGCCCCGAGCGTCAGGGAGGAACCGAGCTGGTGTGGATGGGTGGACGCCAAACCCAGCCTCCTCTGGCACCGGCTCAGTCGCATTTAATAAATTAAAACGAAGCAGCCCGTTGATGGCGGGTTTTCTTTCTCCATCAATGCACAACACCAGTGTTCCCCGCTGCTTATTTTCTTCCTTTTAGTCTCTCCGCCTTTGCAAAAAAAAAGTTTGTCGCTTCATCGTGCGTTGCAGTTCGCAGCTACGACAATTGCACGCACTCACTGGAGCAACTCCCAAGTCACACACGGGCACCAAGATAGAATCTCCGGGCTGCTGCACGCGCAGCTTCGTTAGGCAGAGCGCGGCTCATACTCCAGCAGATCTTCACCCGCGGCAGCAAAGTTCCGAGAAGTGGCTGGAGCGGGCTGGGTTTCCTCGCTCGCGCAGGGTCAGCAACTCCAGCTGTCCTGCAAGCTTGCCTGGAAGCAAGCCCCGTTGTGCTCTGCGGGACTTCCTTCTGCCAAAACATGCATAGGTCCGGGATGTGCATAACCTGAGATAAGAAGCCAGAAATGATCGGGGTGTTCCACGCAACTCCCTCTGTGCACGTAGATGCTTAGCATGTATAGCAGACGAAAACTGGAGAGCGAAAACAAAAAAGGGGGGGAACTCCTCCTCTAGTACTTCCAAATCTCTCCACATTTTTTCTTGTGTGCTCAGCAGAGACTCCAACTGTTGCTTATTAGTACTCTGCGTATTCAGAAGGAAGCCCCATTGCATTCAATGAAGCTTACTTCCAGGGAAGTGTCTACTGTGTATACCAGTGGTTCCCAAACTGTGTGCTTGGACCCACCAGCGGTTCACGATCAAATTTCAGGTGGGTCACAAAGCACCTAGTACAGCTATATTGAAAATATGGGAAGTAAAGATGGGATTCTGGAAAAGGGGAGTGCCGTGTGGTTATTTTGCTTGTGTCACGGTTGAAAATAGGCTTTTTTCCCCCTTTCTGATTCATCTTGCTGTTGGAAAATGGCTGAGAAATAACTCAAGTTATTGCTTCATTCTCAGGAAAGCAGCAGGCCCTGGCCATACAATGACAGCACTTCTGTCAAAAGCCATTATATTACTTCCAGTGGATCCCAGACAGATGGTCATTCTAAAAAGTGGGTCCCGCTGCTAAAAGGTTTGAGAACCACTAGTATATAGGATTGCAGCCTTGGTCTATGGGTAATTTCTGACCATCACTTCTAGCTTCTGATGTTGAAACAGGTTTTCACTGTGCACTTTCTTTGTTGTCCTGACATTAATTTTAATTAATTTCTTTCTTACACCAAAACCAACCACTATGTCCCACTCCCACCCATCCCCCCCCCCCATCCCAAAACCAGGACAGTGATCCTGGGTGTTCTTAACACGAAAGAAGTCCAGATGATTCCTGTGGGATTTCCTTCTGACTCAACATGCAGAGGTTTAGGTTGTTATTTTCCTGTGAAGGGGCAAATAAATAAATAAAAACCCATCCTTTGGTATTAACTGGAAACAGTTGAAGTCACTTCAAGACTGTGTAAAAGTCAGAATGGGCAATGCTGCTGCCCACCCTTCTCCCCACGCAATGACAGCAATGGGTAAGAGGACTGGAGACCAAAGTGAAGCAGCTCAGTGGGCTGCAGAATAGAGGGGGGCAGTGGGCAGGCAATGGGGCAGGGAAGGCACCTCTCCTGCTGCTCCCCCTCCACACCGTGCATCAGCATCATCACTGGCCAGCCCTGGTCGCACTTAGAATAATAGAATCATGGAGTTAGAAGCAGCCCACGAGGTCATCTAGTCCATCTGCCTGTGCAGGAAATCCTAGAGCAGCATTTCTCAATTTTTGTCCATTGCCGTACCTCTTTGCATGATCCGCCTATTGGAAAAACCATTGGAGGTAACTGGCGATTTGGTCATCACAAGTTATTTCAAGCTTGGGAAGCCAGACGCAACATGACAAACACCAGTAATAGACTCAGAGTTTACCTAGACTCAGAGTTTCATTCTATTATCTCTAGATTTGGATTGACCACAATCTTTTGCCAGTTCAGGGCTACTGTAGTCAGTTCAGCAGAAAGTCCCTCTGGTTCTTTGCAAAATCTATGCAATGCATACCTCTGTCTGCAACTAGCAGAGGCAGAATATAGCTGCAGCGCACAGAGAAGAAGTTGACTTGGAGTGCAATCCTAACCTGGAGTTAGGCCAGCACAATTTGGCTGGCACCAGGGCCACTGGTGTATTTGGTCCAAAGTGTATTTGGACCACTTTCAGAGTTAGAGCGGATGGCGCATGCCCTTGTTCTGACCAAATTTTGCTGGCCTAAATGTGCCAGCATAACACCAGGATAGGATTGCATTCTTTGTTGAGAACTACTATGAGCTCACTACTGGGAGGGATGTTGCAATATGTTATGGAACATGTGATGCCGTTGTGAAAAGTGAAGAGATCTCTTATCAGTCTAGGCTTCCTTATAGCTTGATTACAGAAGGAGATTGCTTCAAGGGCTATGAAAGGTAAAAGTTCATAGAGCTTTGGCATGCAGGTCACACCCTACTCCTGCGTTGAGGACTAACTCCTGCCTGGGAAGTTGTTTAAGGAAAAGAAAGAGGGGAAAGTGCCTTTTGAAGCTGGACCTAGAACAAAATCCATTTGGGTTGTTAAGAGCTTCCTAGCTGGTTAAATCAGCTGGGATGGCTTCAAGTTTTGGGGTCCTTGCCTGTTGAAAAAGGAGTTGGGGAATCCTAGCATCTTTTTTCCTAAAATAATTTCCACCACCCAGCTAGTTTGCTGCTGTCAATAAACACACAGAAGCAGAGACAGTGTTTCAAAGAAAATATTTATAGTTTACAACTGTATGCAACTTCATATAACTGGGATTGTAGGAGCCCTGGTGTTGGCACCTTCCTTCTTCCCCATCTGCCCTTAGACCTGGGTCAAAATTGGTAGACTCCAGGGGCATAGCTAAGGTGGGGCAAGAGGGTACATGGCCCTAGGTACCATGCCTTGAAGGGGTGTCAAGCTGAAGGTACTTTCTTGTTCCACACCTCCACATTTTTGCCATTTTTTCTAAACAAGCAGGGGAAAATGAAAAACAAAACAAAACACTAAGCGGTCAGCCACGCTACTCTGAGTGTCCATGAAGTGGGTGCCGAAGAAGGTGCTGCAGCAGAGAGGCAGCTGAACAAGGGCTGCGCAAATGGTAAACTGAAGGCAAGTTTACAATCTTGCTGAGAACTACATGAAAGGGCATGTCTAGTAGGCTTGCATCACTTGTGACCCATCCCCAAGTCAAAGACACCTACCAGTAGGGTTACCAGATACAAATTGGGACAGGGTGCCTATATCTTTAACCATGGTATAGAAGAGGGAATTTGGGTAGGTGCAGCTTTTGAAACCCTTCCATGATGAACTGCACCTGCCCAAATTCCCTCTTCTATACCATGGTTAAAGGTAGTACTACTACTTTTCCAGTAGCACAATCCTAGGCATGTCTACTGAGAAGTAAGTCTCACTGAGTTCAATGAGATGGATAAGTTGTGCATCACATTGCAAGCTTAATTTTAAACGTTAATGTGTTTGTGGCCATCAATTTACCATACCAATTTTCTTCTAGAAACCTTATTCCCACATTCCATACACTTTAACCATACACCACGTCAACCATTTTGCATCCCACAGGCCACTCTTCCCTTCTATTGTGTGTTTTAACATTTTTGCACATCTCTGAATAACTAATGGCACCTGTTGGACTGCACAGTCATTTCTTTGCACTTTAGCTCCTCTGAAACATCTCCCTCCTCCCCAAAAAAGCATCCCATTAACGTTACAGAAGTCTATCAGTCTTGGTTCTTTTTAGCTCCTTGCTCTTCCTCTTATTATTCATTCTTTTACACTCATTGTCACTTTTATGCTGACAGCTGCAGCTCTGTTTTTCTTCTCCTGGTCAACAGCTTTTGGGTCCCTTTCATATAGTGCTGCTTGTCCGGTTGCTATTTCAGACTGGATGATGCTGTCATAAGTGATGCCTATGCAAGTATTTGCCTTCCTTTTCCTTCTGGATCCATCCTCTTCATTCTTCCCAGGTACAGAAAATTTGCGGCCTGTTTATGCTCCTTCTTTTATTTGAACTACTAAAAAAAGTGCTGCTTTCAACTTTTAAATAACTGTAAGGCTGCAGTCTGATACACAGTTCCCAGGGAGTAAGTCCTATTGAATGCATTGAGACTTGCTTCTGAGTAGACACGTCTAGGATTGTGCTGCAGTATTTAACCTTTTCCCTTTAACATTTTTTAAAAATTCTCTGATTCCTTCCTGACTTGACTCCTGTTAATCGCTTCTCTGTAGTTTGGCTTTTGCGGCAGCTGTCTCTTTTTTCCATTAATAACCCTGCTGAGCATTTCACTGTCTCCTGTGTTGTATTGCTCTTTTGTCTTACTTCCCTTCACTGGGTTCTGTTTCCTTATCAGATCTTGTTTAACAGCCCAGTCCTGAGCTGCCCACATGCCAAGTGGCTACCGCTGCATCCTACCAGTGCTGGGCAGGCGCCAAAGGCTCCTCAGAGGAAGGGCTCCTCATTCATCCACTTCCCCCAGGTAAGGGCGCAGGGCAGTCGATGGGTCTCCTCGCCTATTTGCTAGCTATTTTGCTGGCGCAGAGGCAAGGGCAGTGGTGGGATTCAGGGGGTTCGCCCAGGTTCTATAGAACCGGTTGTTAAATGGCTGGGCCCCACCCACTTGCTTACCTCGGCTGGCTTTGGGTTTTTTTTTGGCTCCGGCTATGACGTCATAGAATCGGTTGTTAACTCATTTGAATCCCACCACTGGGCAAGGGCCTCTGAGACAGGCCGCGCGGCCCGATACAGAAGTTGGGATCTGGTGGCAAAGATTGCTGTGGGTCCCACCCCACGTTCTGCCCTTCCTCCTGCCCAGGAATGCCCTCCCTCCCGGCATCAGTGTGATGCTGGGGACTGATATGCTTACCGCTCACCAGCATAGCATTGCCACCTCCGGGAGGTGGGACCCAGCGTTGGGCTGGCACTGCCCAGTGCTAGTGGTAACGGCTTACTGCCAGCAGTGGAGGTGGCTTATGATACCTTTTGCAACAAAAGCGCAAGCGGCACGCTCATGCCGCCCATGCTAGGCCCCTCAGGATTGGGCCCTAAGTTATTACAGTGGGTTCTCATCATCTGTGGGTTTGCGATCCAAGGATTTGACCCAATATGGATTAACCAGAAGGCACTTCCAGTTGCATCCATAGGTCAGATTGCAGATTTCATTATCCATAGTTTTCAGCATCCACAAGGGTTTCGGGAACGGAATCTCGTGGACGCCAAGGGCTGATCTATACTTTTTGTTTTTAAATCGCTTCAGTCTTTGGCTCCTCTCAGGTATCTTTTCTTCTCTCTCTCTCTCTCTCTCTCTCTCTCTCTCTTGGCCTTATCATTGTCTAGCAATAGGTTCTTTTTGGCTAAACTTCAAGTTACTTTTTATTTCTTCTCTTCTACTTGGTGCTCCTTTTGTGTTGCTTATTTGGGCAAGACTCCCACTTGTTCAAGGCAAGAGGGCTTCTTTTAGAATTTGGATGGCTTGCCCAAATCCAGAGGAGAACAAAAGACCACTTATTTTCTGGCAAAACAAAATGTACATTGATGACAAAGCAAGGAAAAAAAAATGGATGAGAATAGTAATATAAACAATTTCAAAAGAAACCAGCCAGGATCGTTGTTGGACCATTAGAGGGGGAATAAGGAGATGGCAAAAAAGCTGAAAGGCAGTACAATCCTATTCATGTCTACTCAAAAGTAAGTGCCATTGTGTTTAATAAGGCGAACTCCCAGGAAAGTGGATATATCATTGTAGCCCAAGTGCTTTGCATCTATCTTTCAGTGCAAAAGATGATAGACAGGTGGGTGAATGGGCAACAAAACAGCAAATCAGGTTTCACATCAGGGCCAAACTACACATGACATTAAGCCCTTCTTGACAAGATGTAGTTAAAAGGGATGTGGTCAGTGGTGTCATCCAAATGATTTAGGAACAGGTACTCACTATTGATTGGCACTTGTCAGGGTCCGCCCACCGGAAGTGACATCATAAGCCGGAAGTGATGTTGTGGCCGGAAGTGAGGTCATGACAGGAAGTGAGGTCATAGCCGGAAGTGAGGTCATGGTTGTTGTCATGGATGTGATCATGTTTGTAATAACTTCAGCTTGTGGTTAGTGTTGATTTAACTTGCTCTGCTTGCTAGAGATGTGTATATACATATTTTGCTTCAACTGTTCCCTGGTTAAATAGCAGGCTAGACTGTACTAGATTGTGAGCCCTTTTGGGACAGGGAGCCATTTCACTTTAATGTTAAATGCAAGGAGACGGCAAGGAGCAGGAGGGGGAATGGGTGCCCACTGGGCCACGCAACCACGTAGGCGCCCGACCGAGCGCCGGGCCGGCCGGCAAGGAGCAGGAGGGGGAACAGGCAACCAAAAAAGACCGCGTGGGGGCTGGAGCTGGGGGGAGGCTGCAGGAGGAACCGGGATGCTGGATCTGTGCGACTGGAGGGAGCGGGAGCCCCAGGCAGCCTACCTTCTCACGCTTGCTGCCTTATTCCTGGGTCTCCCTCGCTGTTGCTGCTGCCGCCGCCTCTGGTCCTCTCGCTCCGCTGCTGCTGCTGCTGCCGCCACCACCACGCTGCCTGCCTGCCTGCCTGCCTGCCTGCCTGCCTCCTCACAGAAAGTGCAGGCAACAGCTGCGGCAATATTTATACAATTCTAATTTGTAGGATTCCAGGCGTATATTTCTGTTGATGAGATCTGATGCAGTGGGACGTGCCTGCAGCCTCTCCTTTGGTCCTGGCAGACCAGGCAAGAAGCAATTAGGCTGAATGTTTGGTCTTTGTGAGCAATAACCCTTATTGCCCGGCCTTTCTGACAAATGTGGTACAATGGCCTTCTAAGCGTTCCAGTTTCATTTGCAAATGGCCAAATGTTGTCCCAATGGTTGCTTGCTTTGATAATCTACAATCAATTATACAGCCTCAATGTTGGATTAAAAAATCAGGAAAACCTACAAAGAGCACTCAATGCAGAGTGGAAGCCAACTTTGAATTAAGTCAAGACTCTGAGCCAGTGTGTTGCAGCAACCTGTGGGCTAGGACAGCCCAGAATGCAGTGGAGAACCTCTTTATATTGGAAAGCCACATTGTATGTACAGTATATGTTGGTTTTACCTTTATATAGAATCCATTATTATTTTTCTTAACTAGAAAAGATATACATTTTTATTTAACATGTTACAGTTCTGTCCCTAAGTAGCTCTCAGGTCTATGATGGGGTCCCTGGGCAGCTGCCAGTTTGGCAGTTACTGAGTTGCCACTTACAGGAAAGAATAAATACTAAGTTACTGGAATGTAGTGTTTATGTCTGGAAATTAAAGCAGATTTTGTAGTTGTGGACAATATGCAAAAGGCCATAACTCAAATCCCAGAAGGCTGCATATAGCCTCAACCAACCAACCAACCAACCAACCAACCAACCAACCAACCAACCAACCGTATTTATATAATGTTGTTCAACACAAAATTCACAAAGTGGTTTACAGATACATAATAATAAAGTTAAATGGCTCCCTGTCCCAAAAGGGCTCACAATCTAAAAAATGCAGAACAGCACCAACCTTAAGGCAGCAGGTTCCTCTCCCCTGGCCTAGATCCACATTCTGTGATGATCCAGTACAGTATTTATTTGAAGAATTTATACCCCGCCTTTCCCATGCCGAAGCAAATGCCCAAAGCTGCTTATATAGACAGGCTTGTCTAAACCACCCTTTTTCAATGGGATTTTTTTTTTTTACAAATATACAGTATTCTGTGATTCATCAAATCCTCAGTCCCAGATGTAAACTTCACAGTGTGGCTCTCTCTTCTGGCTGCGTGCCATCAGCTTCAGCAAGCAATCATAATTCAAGCCAGAACAGGTCCTCAAGGTCGTACTCTGTTCTTTTACCAAGTAGCCTTGTCATGCATTCCCACACTGGCTAGTCAGCTTCACAGTGACTCCGTTCTGCCACAACAGATACTGCAGCTTGTCACAGCCTGGCATTCTGTCTCCCATCCAAAAATAGACCATGGGTTCTCCTGCTCAGCTTCAGGCAGTACTGGCAACTCAACCATCAGTCCACACCTCTTACCTATAGTACAGCTACAGGGGGCAGCATGGTAAGTATTGCAGGTACTACAACATGCTGTGTAAGTGTCCCACTCACCATTGGAGCCATTCTGGGCAGCAACACAGAATGGCTCTGACAGTAAATCAGAGGGGCTGCTTACATGGCACATTGCAACGCCTGCAATAGATACTGTGACGCTCTCCTTATAGCTATGCTACTGGTCCAGTGAAGTCTCTGCAGCTCATCATGTGGGAACGGAGGAAGAAGCAAGGTATACCATTCATGCACCTCCCCTCGCCCCACAACTTCAGGTTCCTTCTGGAGTGCCTCTGACAAATTGATGTGAAGGCCAGTTCTGGTCACCTCATCTCACAAAAGATAGTGGAACAGGAAAACTTGCATAAGACAGCGACCAAATGATTAGTGGCACCTTCTTTGCAAAGAAAAGCTTCAATGTTTGGAACTCTTCAGAGATGGATAGAGGAAAGCTCTTTTCCCCCTCGTACAACAACAGAACCAGGGACATCCACTAAAACTGACAGGCTGGAGAGTTAGAACAGACCAAAGAAAATATTTCTTTACTCAGCGTGTAATTAATCTGTGGATCTTTTTCCCACTGGACGTTATGATGGCCCTTGGCCTAGATACCCTCAAAACGGGATTGTGGAGCAGATTTATGGAGCAAATTATCACACGTTACAAGCTATTATGACTATATGCAACGTCTGGATTTTAGATGTAGCCTATCTTTGAATGCCAGATGCAAGGGAGTGGCAACAGGATGCGGGTATCTAGTTCTCTTGAGTGCTTCTGGAGGCATCTGGTGGGCCACTGTGAGATACAGGAAGCTGGACTACGTGGGCCTTGGCCTGATCCAGCAAGGATCTTCTTATATTCCTTTTTTCTTATGCACAGAGCCCTGACACAGACAGAAAGCATAGATTCTGTCAACAGGAAGGGAAAACAAAAACAAGACTACTCTTTCATGCCCTTCCTCCCATCTAGAGAAAGCTCAAGCACTGGGGGCCGTTTAGTACAAGATTCATTGATACAGGGGCATTCTGGGATGCAACTTACCTCACCAATTCCAGCTCCTCTCCACCTATACAAACACAGAAGACCTTTAGAGCTCACGACATGCAATCTCTGAGACAGAGGGGAGCAACAGGATGAAACAGAACGGAGATGTTTCAAATGTAAAAATATCTTACTGAAAGGGAAAATCGGCCAAGATCACAAAAGTCAAAAGCAGGCATTTGAGATTAGATGAAATCAGGTACTGAAATTAGAGATAAATGACATAAAATCCTAAAACAAACTGCCTATACTTTTTCCCTAGCTACCCAATCCTACCCACCTCTCCCCACCAACAGAACTAGTATTCTGGCGGGGGGGGGGAATTTATGGCTGTCACCCTTCCCTCCTATACCCAATGGATGTAACATGTAATGAATAACAGTGCAATCCTATGCATGTCTTAGAAGAAGAATTCAATAGGACTAACAGCACAATCCTAGAAGGTATGTCACGCTGATGCAACGTCATTGCGTCAGCGCGATGTGCTTAGCGCTGATGCGGGATCGCCAAGCAGCACCCCCACATCGGCGCTAAAGCTCTGAAGCTGACGCTACTCATAGCGTTGGCTTCAGAGCGCCAACAGAGAGCCTACCTTGTGCCGACCGAAGCCAGTCAGGGCGAGGAAGGCTCTATGCCAAAGCAGCGTGGGGATTGATGGGAGGGAGGGAAGGGTGGGGGGGGGGCGGGACATGGGCAGGCTTGGGAGGTGGCCATACGGCCACATCTTAAGCCCATCTGCAAGGCTGTGAGGCCCCAATTCAGGTGGTGTGGTCTCCTTGGATCTGCGCACGCTCCCTTGCAGCGGGGAGGCTCTAGCCTCTCCTAAACAGCGTTGGATATGGCGCTGGCCCATTGGCCTCGCCAGTCCGGCGCTGTTTAGGATTGTTCCCTTACTCTCAGGTAAGTAAGCACAGAACTGCAGTCTTCACAATTCAATCAATTTGCAGGCCGCCCGCACTTAAAAAAATGCACTAAGCCAATTTCTGCAAAGGAAGACTGCCATTGTCAGAATCCTGTGCACAAAATTAAGCCCACTGAAATAAATGGGCCACTTTGTTGGCTTGTGTGGCCAATCTTTTCTGATTCCTGCCAACATTAACTGGGACTTGTACAAGAAGTTAACTGGCAATGCCAAAGAGCATCTCCAAATCCTTGAAGTTACCTTGCGTCTGAAATCTATATATACAGTTGCTATTTGTTCCAAATGCATGGGCACTTAACATGCAAATAAACCACAATGTACAACATACAAATATAATAATCCAATTCAGATGCACTACTCAATAGCTGCAGACATGCCTATTTTTCACATATTCCACAGTGACAAAGATATGGCTCCAAGTGTCACCTTATAAGAACTATTTTTAACACAGAATTATCAATTCCTATAACAGAAATTGCTGATCAAACCTAAGTTACAGTGGAGTTAGCAGGAATCTATTTTAAGTGTCTGTTCATTCAACCTAAGAGAGGTGCTTGGTACATAATGTGGTTGTAAATGTCAAGAGCTTGTAATCTCAGGTGGTGACAAAGCTGGTTAGTGATATTGGTATGTGTGATCCCACTTTTTATATCATCTCCTTTTTTATATCATTTTATATCATTTTGTATCCAGTGCATAATCCTGTATAGAACTTTATTCTGTATTTTGGAAGTAAACTGTAAACATAGTTGGAAGCCTGTCCCCCTGTTAGAATGCATTCACATACACACAATAAGAGCAGACAACCAGTTTGGGCCCAAACCTAACCAACAAATGTTCCCTTACCTTGAGGAGGCCTCTATGACTGCTCCCTGTCACAGCAGGATACAGCATACACCCCTGGAAAATTGGGTAGGATTGGGCCCTTCGACTCATCCAATTTTAATAAAAAAGTTTCTGTGCCACATCAGAAATCAGTTTTGTGAGCTTCCAGCTGAATCCCACTGCTGATTGGCTGGTCCTTGTGACATCAAGAAGTGATCTCCCCTTCCATATGCATGCACTTGGAAAATCTGCAGAATGGCACTAATTTTGCACTGAACTCCTGTCCTAGTAAAACAGACCAATCATTAAAAGCTTGGCAGAAGAAATACACCTAGGCTCCACAAGAAAGTAGACTTGATGCCATGTAAAAAAACCTTCTAATGATGGAGTGCTACCACTACAGAAAGGCTCTAGCCTAGGTCACCATCCAGCTGGCGTCAGAAGGTAGAGGAATCAGAAGAGACTTGACAGGCTCGTGTGGGAGCAGGTGTGCTTCAGGTAAGAACATAAGAACATAAGAAGAGCCCTGCTGGATCAGGCCAAAGGCCCATCTAGTCCAGCTTCCTGAATCTCACAGTGGCGCACCAGGTGCCCCAGGGAGCATACAAGACAACAAGATGCCTGCATCCTGTTGCCACTCCCTTGCACCCGGCACTCTGAAGTAGCCTACTACTAATGTAAGCAGGTTGCGCAACCCATCGTGGCCTAAAGCCCACAATGGACTTTTCCTCCAGAAATCTGTCCAATCCCTTTTTAAAGGCATCTAGGCCAGATGCCATCACCACCTCCTGTGGCAAAGAGTTCCACAGATTAATTACCCACTGGGTAAAAAAGTATTTCCTTTTATCTGTTTTAACTCTCCCAACACTAAATTTCAGTGGCTGTCCCCTGGTTCTGGTGTTGTGAGAGAGGGAAAAGGAACATCCCTCTATCGACTCTATCCCTCCCATGCATAATTTTGTATGTCTCAATCATGTCCCCCTTCAGGCGCCTTTTTTCCACACTGAAGAGCCCCATATGCTGCAGTCTTTCTTCATAAGAGAGGTGCCCCAGCCCCGTAATCATTTTCATCGCTCTCTTCTGCACCTTTTACAGCTCCACTATGTCCTTTTTGAGATGTGGTGACCAGAACTGTACGCAATACTCTAGATGTGGCCTTACCATCGATTTGTACAATGGCATGATAATATTGGCTGTTTTATTCTCAACCCCTTTTTTAATTACCCCAAGCATGGAATTGGCCTTCTTAATTGCTGCCACACACTGGGTCGATATACCTTCATTGAATTGTCCGCCAGCACCCCAAGATCTCTCTCTTGAGCTGTCACAGACACCTCAGAACCCATAAGCCTATAGGTGAAGTTTTGGTTTTTGGCTCCAATGTGCATCACTTTACACTTGTCTACATTGAAACGCGTCTGCCATTTTGCTGCCCATTCCCCCAATTTGGAGAGATCCTTCTGGAACTCTTCACAATCCTATCTGGTTTTCACCACCTGGAAAATTTTTATATCATCTGCAAACTTGGCCACCTCTCTGCTTATCCCTGTCTCCAGGTCATTTATGAACAAACGTGGCAACATGGCATGGCACGTGGCATGGCAGGGTTGGCACAGGAGGTGGGGAGCTGGCACAGGGGGAAGCCCCTCAGAAATTGCCAGGGAGTGGAGCCTCGGCTGGGGCTGCAACTGGGTCAAAGGCAAAAAATTAAACCTCTCTTGCCCCACACTACTGCTCCACTTTTTACCTCTTTTACTCCACACCATTCCACTTTTACTTTACACTACTGCTACTTTTACCGAGCACAAATGCACACTTCCCCCTCATGCGCTTAAACTAACATCCCCCTTGACCCTGTCACAACATTTCACATCTCAAGAAAGTGTGTTGGAAAGAGTAGGCTTCTCTCTCATTTACGAGAGTAGTTTTAAATTATGTTCTTCTTGCATCGCCTTTTATTCCATGTGTGGTACAATCTCCCTAACCCAGGCCAGTTGGCCACAGACCTTTCTTGGCCAGGAAGCGGGGACTCAACTGAAGCAATAAATTGAGGAAATAACTTGCAGGTGGGGTGGGGGGTGATACAATCCATTTGGATGATGACATTGTTGTATTTCAGACTGTGCACTGGTAATATGGGCAAACTTTCCTGGGGTTCCTCGGAGAGAAGATCAGTGATGGGGACAAGCAACCCTGAAACACAACTTGTTCACCATCAGTCTCCATCCATGTGCAGCTGCAGCTGCAGCTGCGGAAGTGTTCTGGCGCAGCAATGTTCAACCGGTGTGCTGTGAACGGTCCGCAGGTGTGCTGTGGGAGTTTGTAGTGCAGCTACGGAAAAGGGCTGAGAAAAATTGAGAAAAGCACAAGAGGAAGCAGGTGTTTCCTGATTGGATGCCGGATCACCCCAATCACCCTATCAAAGCAGTGACACTTGCCTGCCTTCTTTTCCCCTTTGCAAGACTGGCAAGCATCTACTCTAGACTGTGGCTTTGCAGTTCCTCCTCTCCCCCATGCTTTGGGATCCCAGAGAGCTTGTGAGCTGCTCCAGCCTCCTGCCCAGCCTAGCTGCTGTTGCAGGATCCGCTCTTTGTCTCCTCTACTTCCGCCCTGGTCAGCTAGCCTGACATGCATGTGTTTTAATGTTGGGGCATCAAAGCTGTGATCAGGCCCTGGGAATTGGCATCAGCAGCCCAGCGCATGTGAGGGAGCAAGATGGGGCTATGGCATAGCTAAGGGGTGCAGGGGGTGCAATTGCACCAAGCAACAAGCTTTGGGGGGGGGGGCAATAAGCTGAACTTGACACTAGCAACCAAATTGTGAAAACCTTGGTGAGTACATATATTACCATCATGTTATATATCATTGGAAAGGTAATTTAATGCAAAATGCAATGTAACAAACAACGCAAGTCTATCATAACATTCTAACAAATGGTATGACTAATTAACCAGAAAACATTTTATATATTTACTTAATTAAATTTGATTTCATCAGAGGGGGCTGCAAAGTCGTCTTTGACCCTGGGTAGCAGGTGTCATAGCTATGCCATAGGAATGGGAGTATCTCAGTCATGGCGCATTCAATCCTGCTGATGAGTTCCTCATCAACCTGAATGCTGACAAGGCACTAAAATTGTCAAGGCACACCGTCAGTTTTTTTTTTACAAGGCACACCTCATTGCTTGTGGGAGGTTCATACACCCCAATGACCCTGCTAATAAATGACCCTCCTCCAAACTCCCATGGCAAACCTGCAGACCATTTGCAGCACAGCTATGTGCTGTAGCACACTAGTTGAAAATTGCGGTCTAGCCTATTGCACAAGGTTGTTGTGAAGATAAAATAATGGGGCAAAGTCATATATTCTGCACTGAACTCTCTGGAATGGCAGAGAAATGTAACCAATAATAATTGCTCAGGGAAGATCTCAGTGGTGAGGGAGCACTAGCTATGTGGTCTTCTGGGGTTTGAGAGGAATTGTATCAGGGAGTACCAAGTTTCTTTTGGGCCCTTCCCAGAGCGGAGGGGCAAAATGGAGTGGGAAAAAGGGAAAGGGGCTGTGTGGGTGGACACCATGAAGATGGTGAGGGGCAAAACAGAGTGGGGGGAGGATAACCACAGTCATAATAGTCTTTGGAGCCCACCAGGCTTTCTAATGTAGAGCCAAGGCCTACCTGCCTATATGGTGTTGGCTGCTAAATACAGTAATACAGACAACCAAGCACATTCCTAAACCTCTCTAAAATCTTGTAAAAATAGAAATCATTGCAGAAAATTAGCATCGTATTTAGGCACACACCAGAATGGAAGGTGTCCTGCATGCACCAGAACATCCTTCTGCAGCAGCTGTAGTCCCCCAGCTGTGTCCTTGAGCTCCTACACACTCCTTCTTGATAAGTGGATCCACAAGCCAAAGAGAGCTTGTAACAGGCCAGTTTCCTCCCAGATTGACATTGTGTTAATATAAGGAGCGTCATGTACACATATCTCAGCGCGGCACACATGGCTTGCGGCAGTATCTGCAGCTGGGTGCCTGCAGTAGTACCCCAATATCCCACACTGGCAGCAAGTCTGGGTAAGATAGTAAAATGCAAGATCCCAAGAAATTTATGGGCACATGTCTTTGGCTCTTGGGTCCCCTTTTTGACCCTGGGCCTGGGTACAAATTGTCTCCTTTCTCCCTTCTCATGGCCTGCCTTTCTCTGATACCAGGTTCTCCTCCCTTTCCATCAGCTCATAACCCCATTTTGTCAAGATGGCCTCCTCCTCAGACTGGCAGATGCACCCTGAACCTCAGGGACTCAACATGGGTTGCAGTTGAATCGCTCACTCCTGTCAGGCCTTACTGGGGACAGCGACTCATTTTAATTTGTGCAAATTACCTGGATGTGTAATACCCAATTACACTAAAAGCAAGATGTCTGCTGATATAGTGAAGTAATTAGCGAGATGAGGAAATGGTATTAAATAGAGCCAATGTCTGAAGCCCGTGGTCTGCCAACCTGCAATCTACTGAATGCTGCGTTCCAGCTCTGGGCATGGAACAAGATGTAGGGGGAAAGGGTGCTTTGCTTTTCGCCAGCAGCCATCTCAGTAAGTGAATAGGATATGGCTTGAAAAGAGGGCCAGATAGGAACGCAGACTAAATAGAAGTGGAAGGCTTTGTTGTGCAAACCCAGGGAGAAAGAGGACAGCTGCCCTCTTCTCCGAGCTTCCCCTTATTCTTTGTGGGGAAGCTGGCATTAGTTATTCCTTGCAACCATTTCTGTGTCTTTATAATAGGTAGGATCTCTCTCTCTCTCTCCCTCACACACACACACACACACACACACACACACAGAGAGAGAGAGAGAGAGAGAGAGAGAGAGAGAGAGAGAGAGAGAGAGAGCAGGACTGCAAGTCTGACTTTGATAAATCTCTGAAAAGAGCAGAATATCCTTCTTGATTAGCAACAGGTTCTTTGGTTCAACCAGTGGCATAACCAGGGCATTTAACACCTGTGGCAAATACCCTGGAGGCCTTAGAAAGGCACTTCTAGTTCATGCCAAAAACCAGAAGTGCCTTTTTCAGAGGTCTCCAGAAGGCCTTCTGAGGGCCACATCTGAGGGCTTATATTTGAAGCCTTCTGAGTGTATGGGAGATATGGGGGGGGATGTTAAAAATGTATTTGCCCTGGGTCCCAGATGTCCTAGTTATGCCAAAGAGTCACTAAAAAATGTAAGTGCCTTTCTAAGACTTCCGGGAGGCTTCTGACACCCCTTCAAGGCATAGACCAGGATATCGAGGGTAATGTACCCTTAGCTATGCCTCTGTGTTCAACAAGCTTTGAGGACCATCAACAGTCCTGGTAGCCCCTCCTTGCCTTCTCATCTCATCATTCTTTCCATATCCCCATCTTCCCCATCTACCGCCCCCCCCCCGGTTGATACCTTGTCAAGTTCAAAGTTTGTCAAGTTTTATATCTGTATTGGTTGTAGGCTTTAACAGAAATTCAAACTACAGTACATAAAGCAACAAGAACCGTACTCCCCCCCCCCCCCCATTCAAGAATGATGTTGAATGAAAGTCACATTACCCTTTAATGGTGGCTGGTGAAGTTCTTTTCAGTAGCTTCTTTGGAGCTATAGTTGAAAACAAACAGATGGTACCTGCTTCTTATATATTATCAATTCTGGCACCAGATTGTCTGGGAACCTCTAGCACTGAATTGGTCAAGGCACATTCCCACCTCCTGACTGGACACTGTAACCATAGGGAATGAGGACTGTAGTCTGTCTGGCCAGGCAGACTCTTCGATGGACATGGGGTGTCAGTCAGTCCCTGCCACGGCCAACCCAAGATGGCCACCACTCTATTTGTTATATAGTCAACAAGTAATAACTTATAATATGTTGCCATACCTAAATGCACATGCTAGGACAGAGATGTTCAATGTTTTTCTTCTCATGGCACATTGACCTCTGTGGTCTTCACTTCTTGTGATATCACTTCTAGCTTCTGGGAGACTCATCCAGGTTTGCAGCTATTTCTAGGGCAGCTATTTGTAGTAACTAATTGTCCCTCTTCTTCTACCGGACAATTACTGTAGTTACAGTACAGGTGGTTGTCCTAGAAACAGAGCCATAGAACCCAGATTAGTTTTTCCAATGATTTTCAGTGCTGTGCTCCAAACTCCCGTGGCACACCTGTGTACCTTTCAGGGCACACCAACATGCTGCAGGCCATTAGTTGAAAAATCACTGTGCTGGGAAGATGAAACATGGACCATTTATATATTGACCATTTACATTATATTGTCTACAAGTGGTAAATGAGAAAAACACACAAAATCTTGTTGATTTTAATTTTGAAAAAGATACAGCCCCACCCCATTAAAAAAAAAGCTTTTCTTCAGTGGAGTTGTATCAAAACTCACACTGGGTGTAGGATTTTTTAGCTTCTCTGCACACAACCTCCATGAGTCTGGGTTTCTCAAGAACTGGAATCATTTCTTCCATAAAAATTCCATAAAGTTTTGAATTTTTTTTTTTTTACAAAACCTACTCTGATGGGGGAAGCAGGCCTACCAGTATTCTTGAGCGGTATGTGTCATTTTAGATATAAATCTTAAGAAAATGGAAGTCCTGGGAAGAGATCTTATTCCTATTAGGTGTACGCTAATAAATCTTTACCACAAAGCTATTTTATGCTTGATTTGCTCTGTACGTGTCGTTCCCATTTAGCATCAGTTCTAAGTAGTGGATGCCAAAATTGGGGGTACTGGCTGGAACAACTAGGGACAGGATCTGTGGTGACAGAGCGTTTGTTAAGAACATCCTGTATCTCACAGTGGCCCACCAGATGCCTCGGGGAGCAGGCAAGACAACCAGATACTTGTGTCCTGCTGCCACTCCCCTGCATCTGGCATTTTAAAGTAGACTATTACCCTTGCACCACCCCCAAGGAAGACACCAGACTGAGGTTGGGGTTTAACTTTATTAAGCACAATGTAAATCATGTAACCTACTGAACACCCATCCCTCCCTCGCCAGTCTGGGGTAGGCAAAAAAACTGCCATCCATACTTGGCCAATTTGGACGACAGAAAAAAAATTCCTACCCGGCCCTCATGATGAGTGACCAGCTAATCTCAGACTGGACATACCCATCATAGCTTGTAACCTGTAATGGTGTTTTCCTCCATAAATCTATCCAATCCTCTTTTAAAGGCATCCAGGCTCAATGTCATCACCACATCTCACGGCAAGGTTCCACATCCTAATTACAAGCTGGGTAAAGAAATACTTTCTTTTGTTTGTTCTAACTCTCCTAACACTCAGTTTTAGAGGATGTCCCCTGGCTCTGGTATTGTGTGAGAGGGAAAAGAGATTCCCTATATCTACTCTATCCACTCCACGCATAATTTTGTATGTCTCAATCATGTCCCCTCCTCAGGCGCTTTTTTTCTAGACTGAAGAGCCCCAAACACTGTAACCTTTCCTTTTAAGGGAGGTGCCACAGCCCAGTAATCATTTTAGTTGCTCTTTTCTGTACTTTTTCTAATTCCACTATGTCCTTTTTGAGATGTGGAGACCAAAACTGTACACAGTATTCTAGGCGTGGCCTTACCATTGCCTTGTACAAAGATTATACAATATTGGCTGTTTTATTCACAATCCCTTTTCTGATTATCCCTAACATGGAATTTGCCTTTTCACTGCCACTGCACACTGGGTCGACATTTTCATCGAGCTGTCCGCTAACACCCCAAGATCTTTCTCCTGGTCTGTCACTGACAGCTCAGAACCCATTAACTTATATGTGAATTTTTGATTTTTTGCCCCAATGTGCATTACTTTGCACTTATTTACATTGAAACGCATCTGCCATTTTA
This sequence comes from Lerista edwardsae, assembly GCA_029204185.1. Lineage (NCBI taxonomy): Eukaryota > Metazoa > Chordata > Lepidosauria > Squamata > Scincidae > Lerista > Lerista edwardsae. The sequence continues at coordinate 6,920,757 of JAJKFI010000056.1, read as the reverse complement.
TTGCCCATTTTCCCAGTTGTGAGGGATCCTTCTGGAGCTCTTCACAATCCTTTCTAGTTTTCACCACCTGGCAAAGTTTAATGTCATCTGCAAATTTGGCCACCTCACTGCTTATGCCTGTCTCCAGGTCATTTATGAATAAGTTAAAAAGCACAGATTCCTGGGGCACGCCGCTCTTCACCTCTCTCCACTGTGAAAATTGCCCATTAATCCCCACTCTCTGCTTCTTGATCCTCAACCAATTCTCAATCCACAAGAGGACCTGACCTCTTATTCCCTGTGAAGCTTATTCCCTGTGACTGTGAAGTTTTTTCAGCAGCCTTTGGTGAGGGACTGTGTCAAATGCTTTCTGAAAATCCAGATATATATCTACTGGTTCACCAATATCCAGATGCCTGTTGACCTTTTTGAAGAATTCCAAAAGGTTTGTGAGGCAAGACTTACCCTTACAGAAGCTATGCTGATTTTCCCCCAGCAAGGTTTAGTCTTCTATATGTTTTAGGATTTTGTCTTTGATGAGACTTTCCACCATCTTACCTGTAATGGATGTGAGGCTGGCCAGCCTATAGTTTCCTGGGTCCCCCCTCCTACCTTTTTTAAAGATTGGTGTGACATTTGCTATCCTCCAATCCTCTGGTACCGTGGCAGTTTTAAGGGACAAGTTGCTTATTTTAGTCAAGAGATCAGCAACTTCATTCTTTAGCTCCTTAATAACTCTTGGGTGAATGCCATCTGGGCCCAGTGACTTATTTAATTTATCAATTAAATCTAACACATCCTCTCTTTTAACTTCTATCTGACTTAGTTCCCTAGTCAGGCAGTGGTAACTGCCCAAGGTCTTCTGTCGTGAAGACAGATGCAAAGAATTCATTTAATTTCTCTGCAATCTCTAAGTCCCCTTTTATCTCCCCTTTCCCTCCCTCACCATCCAGCGGGCCAACTGCCTCTCTGGCAGTTTTCTTACTCCTAATACATTAAAAAAAGCTTTTATTATTCCTCTTTATGTTGCTATCCATGCATTCCTCAAAGTCTTTCTTGGCCTCCCATATCACCTTCTTACATGTCTTTTGCCAGAGTTTATGGTCCTTTTTATTTTCTTCATTTGGGCAAGACTTCCACTTACGGAAGGAAGCTTCCTTGCCCTTTACAGCCTCTCTAACTTTGCCCGTTACCCATGCTGGCACCCTCTTGCATTTAGCTGAGCCCTTCTTTCTTTGTGGGATACACTTCCCCTGGGCTTCTACTACTGTTATTTCAAACAACCTCCATACTTTCTCGAGTGTTTGGACTTTCAACTCCAGCGTTTGTTGCTTCAACTCCAGTGGCAAAGAGCTGCTGCTGAAGGGATATTGGGCGCTACACAGAATATATAACCTAACGAGGATTTTCTGTACACACTGTGTATGAAGGGAGCAGGGGCATATCTAGGGTGTGGCAAGACAGGGAAAGAGCATTGGGCGTCACTTGAAGGGGGGCGCCAGCACATGAGAAATTGCCTTATTGACTACTATATACATCCAGGTACTCCAGTTGCTTATAATTCGGGAAGTGACTGGAGTGTATATTTGCTCTCAGGGCAGTTGGGAGCAAAATCATGACACTGCATGATGTCACAACATTGCTACCCTGGGCACTATAGCCCCTGGGGTACGCCTCTGAATGGAAAGAGTATCAAACTACCTGGGCATGGAAGTGTCACTGCTGCTTCTTGCACTAATTCACATCCACGATTCCCCAGCTCCAGATCAGCAGTTTCCCGAATGCTGGGTTCAAACATTGGTCCAAAGGCTGCCATCAGTGGCAACCAGGAGACCTGGATCTGACCACTGATGCCAGGTCTGTTGTGTGCCAGTGCAGAGAAGAACCATTAGCAATGGGGACCCTCTATCCCAGTTGACATTGGACCAAAAAGGGGACCGTGGGTGAGTGGGATGCAGCCATTATTATATTTCTCTTTCTCACCATTGCTTGGCTTCTCCTTACTTTGTGGGTCTCATCCTTTGCAGACTATGGTGGACCACAAGGATGATCAGTAGTTGCTCCTCAGTGCTCCAGAATTGGGCTGGCTAACCAGGGAATTTTCAAGTGCTGTTTAAATGCTAGGTATTTATTCTCATTTATTCTTCCAGGACTCCTAGATTAGCGCTTTTCAAACTGTGGGTCAAGACCCACCTAAGTGGGTTGTGAGCCAACTTCAGGTGCGTTCACATTCATTTCCAAGCATACTTTATTTTTAATACATTGGACTTGATGCTCCCATGGTATGTGACTGAGAAAAAGGCAAAGATCTGTATTTTTAACAAGCTACTCTGTATATGCTTTTAACAATGATAGTCAATGCTGCTTATACCCAGGTAACTGTGGATAAGATTGTAACCTTTGGGGATTTTTAAAAACAGATCTGCAACTGCATGGGACGGTTAGGGGGGCTCTTTATTTTAAATAAATGTTTCAACTTATTGTAAACTTTTAATTTAGTTACTTAATTTGATTTGATTTTGTCGTATCAGGTGGTATGAAAATTTTTCCTGCTAGATGATGTCATTTCTGGCTATGACATCACTTCCAGATTAATGACTTCAGTCTCAACCCACCCGAACTGAAATCTAAAATATTTTTAGATTTTAATTCTAAAAAGTGGGTTCTGGTGTTAAAACGTTTGAGAACAATTGTCCTAGGCCATTGCTAAGTCACTTTATTTTGGCTTTGTATCAATTGTTGTGTTTTAGATTTTACATTGCATTAGCGTTGTTTTTAGTTTTTTAAAAAAAATTCTGTGAGCTGTCCTGGAAGCACTGACATGCAGCAGGGCAAGAGCGAAATGGATGAAATAAAAACAAACAGCAGCAATGAATAGTAATAGGATCACAAGGCACAAAGCTTTGTTGTTGTTGTTGTTGTTGTTCAGTCGCTAAGTCGTGTCCGACTCTTCGCGACCCCATGGACCACAGCACGCCAGGCCTCCCTGTCCTCCACTAGCTTCCTGAGTTCGCCCAATTTCATATTCATTGCTTCGGTGACACTATCTAACCATCTCATCCTCTGTCGCCCCCTTCTCCTTTTGCCTTCAATCTTTCCCAGCATGAGGGTCTTTTCTAAAGAGTCCTCTCTTCTCATCAGGTGGCCAAAGTATTGGAGCTTCAGCTTCAGCATTTGTCCTTCCAGGGAGCAATCAGGCTTGACTTCCTGGAGAATTGACCGATTGGATCTCTTTGCAGTCCAGGGGACTCTCAAGAGTCTTCTCCAACACCATAATTCAAAAGCATCGATTCTTCGACGCTCTGCCTTTCTTATGGTCCAGCTCTCACAGCCATACATGGCTACTGGGAAAACCATCGCTTTGACTATGCGAACCTTTGTTGGCAGGGTGATGTCTCGGCTTTTGATTAAGCTATCTAGGTTCACCATAGCTTTCTTCCCAAGAAGTAAACGTCTTTTAATTTCATGGCTGCAGTCACCATCTGCGCTGATCTTGGAGCCCAGGAAAATAAAGTCTGTCACTGCTTCCATTTCTTCCCCTTCTATTTGCCAGGAAGTGATGGGAGTGGTTGCCATGATCTTAGTCTTTTTAATGTTGAGCTTCAAACCAATTTTGGCACTTTCCTCTTTCACCCTCATCAAAAGGTTCTTTAGGTCTTCCTCACTTTCTGCCAGTAGAGTGGTATCGTCTGCATATCTGAGATTGTTGATGTTTCTCCCAGCAATCTTGATTCCAGCTTGTGAGTCATCCAGCCCTGCCTTCCTCATGATGTACTCTGCATATAAGTTAAATAAGCAGGGTGACAATATACAGCCTTGTCGTACTCCTTTCCCAATTTTAAACCAGTCGGTTGTTCCATGTCCAGTTCTAACTGTTGCTTCCTGACCCGCATAAAGGTTTCTCAGAAGGCAGATTAGGTGGTCTGGAACTCCCATCTCTTCAAGAACTTGCCACAGTTTGTTGTGATCCACACAATCAAAGGCTTTAGCATAATCAATGAAGCAGAGGTAGATGTTTTTCTGGAACTCTCTTGCTTTCTCCATGATCCAGCGAAGGTTGGCAATTTGATCTCTAGTTCCTCTGCCTCTTCGGAAACCAGCTTGTACATCTGGTAGTTCTCGATTCGCATACTGCTGAAGCCGAGCTTGTAGGATTTTGAGCATGACCTTGCTAGCATGTGAAATGAGTGCAATGGTGCGGTAATTTGAGCAATCTTTGGCATTGCCCTTCTTTGGGATTGGAATGTAAACTGATCTTTTCCAGTCTTGTGGCCACTGTTGGGTTTTCCAAATTTGCTGGCATATGGAGAGCAGCACTTGGACAGCATCATCTTTTAAGATTTGGAGTAATTCTGCTGGAATGCTGTCACCTCCACTAGCTTTGTTGTTAGTGAGGCTTTCTAAAGCCCACTTGACTTCACTCTCCAGGATGTCAGGTTCGAGCTCAGTGACTGTACCACTGTGGTTATCAGGAACATTGAGATCGGCCTTATAGAGTTCCTCTGTGTATTCTTGCCACCTCTTCTGAATCTCATCTGCTTCTGTTAGGTCCTTGCCATTTTTGTCCTTTATTGTGCCTACCTTAGCATGAAATTGTCCTTTGACATCTCCAATTTTCTTGAAAAGTTCTCTAGTCCTCCCCATTCTGTTGTTTTCCTCTATTTCTTTGCATTGCTCATTTAGAAAGGCCTTCCTATCTCTCCTTGCTGTTCTCTGGAAATCTGCATTCAGTTGGGTATATCTTTCCCTTTCTCCCTTGCTTTTGGCTTCTCTCCTTTCCTCAGCTATTTGTAAAGCCTCGTCAGACAGCCACTTTGCCTTCTTGCATTTCTTTCTCTTTGGGATGGTTTTAGTTGCTGCCTCCTGTACAATGTTACAGACCTCCGTCCAAAGTTCTTCAGGCACTCTGTCTACCAAATCTAAGCCCCTAAATCTATTTGTCACCTCCACTGTATATTCATAGGGGATCTGATTTAGGTCATACGTGGAGGGCCTAGCGGTTTTCCCTACTTTTTTCAGTTTAAGCCTGAATTTGGCAAGAAGAAGCTGATGATCTGAGCCACAGTCAGCTCCAGGTCTTGTTTTGACTGCCTGTATGGAACTTTTCCATCTTTGGCTGCAAAGAATGTAATCAATCTGATTTCGATGTAGACCATCTGGTGAAGTCCATGTGTACAGTCGCCGTTTGTGTTGCTGGAAAAGGGTGTTTGCTATGACTAATGTGTTCTCCTGACAGAACTCTATCAGTCTTTGCCCTGCTTCATTTTGTACTCCAAGACCAAACTTGCCTGTTATTCCTCTTACCTCTTGACTGCCTACTTTAGCATTCCAATCCCCTATGATGAGAAGGACATCTTTTTTGGGTGTCAATTCTAGAAGCTGTTCTAGGTCTTCATAGAAGCGGTCAACTTCTTCCTCATCAGCACCAGTGGTTGGGGCGTAGACTTGGATTACTGTGATGTTGAAAGGTTTGCCTTGGATCCGAATGGAAATCATTCTATCATTTTTGAGGTTATACCCCAGTACTGCTGTTCTCACTCTCTTGTTCACGATGAAGGCTACTCCATTTCTTCTAAGGGATTCCTGCCCACAGTAGCAAATATAATGGTCATCTGAATTAAATTCTCCCATTCCTGTCCACTTTAGTTCACTAACTCCCAGGATGTCGATGTTCAGCCTTGACATCTCACGTTTGACCACATCTAGCTTGCCTTGATTCATCGATCTGACGTTCCAGGTTCCTATGTAGTATTGTTCTTTGCAGCATCGCACTTTCCTTTCACTTCCAGACACATCCACAGCTGAGCTTCCTTTCAGTTTTGGCCCAGCTACTTCACTCTTTCTGGAGCTACTAGTACTCGTGTTCTGCTCTTCCCCAGTAGCATAATGGACACCTTCCGACCTGAGGGTCTCATCTTCCAGTGTCATATCGTTTAGCCTTTTTGTTCTGTAATCCATAGGGTTTTCTTGGCAAGAGTACTGGAGTGGGTTGCCACTTCCTTCTCCAGCGGACCACGTTTAGTCAGAACTCTCTGCTGTGACCTGTCCATCTTGGGTAGCCCTACATGGCATAGCTCACAGCTTCATTGAGCTACTCAAGCCCCTTCGCCACGACAAGGCAGTGATCCATGAAAGGGATCCATGAAAGGGATGCACAAAGCTTGCAAGGGTTCAAACAAGGGATTGGACAGATTTCTGGAAGAAAAGTCAATTGTGGGCTATAGGCAATGATGGGTTGTAGCCTCCTTACATTAGTAGTAGGCTACTTCAGAGTACTGGGTGCAAGGGAGTGGCAACAGGATGCAAGCATCTTGTTGTCTCATGCCTCCCTGGGGCACCTGGTGGGCCGCTGTGAGATACAGGAAGCTGGACTAGATGGGCCTTTGGCCTGATCCAGCAGGGATCTTCTTATGTTCTTATGTTCTTAAGGTTCTGAGTGCGAATTTCGATCCACTCTTTTTGGCCCTTCCTTCTTAGTGTGGTACATGGCAACTAGCCACTGGAAAAAAACAAAGCTTAGTTTGTTTTTCAGAGTCTGGGAAATGTGGTCTTTTATGGTGCCATGATGTCAACTTTGGCAGAGGTTCGCAAATGTGTCCCTTATTAATATTCACCCTCTTCAGTGAGCTGGACTTGTCCTGTTGGAATTGGCGTTCACTCTGTCCTACAGTGCCATTGTCCAATCTTACCTGTCACAGATGATTTATCTCACTTACTCACACTTTTTTCTTTTACATTTGGAAGGAATTACAGTCAAAGGGCTGGAACGGAGAACAAAGGTCAATTTGTTTAGAAGTTCCCAAACCATTTTTTAAGAAAGACCCAGGGACAGAATTTATGAGTGCATTTCTCTCTGCAGAACTTCACGGGGCTATATAGACAGACATGCCCCGGTATCCACTGGGGTTCCATTCTGGACCCTGGACCCTACCCAGAATGGACACCTGAAACCGTGGATTCTGGGGATGCCTTTTTAAAGATAATGGAACATCAGTGGTTTTGCTGCAAAAAGGTAAAAAAAGGGTAAAAACCATTTGTTTAATCTTTTTAGTAGGCATCCCAGTATCCATGGGATCCGTGGATAACTGAAACCATGGATACAGAATCAGTAGATGCTGGGGCACACACCAGTATATCTATATGCCTAAGGTATCTTGTCTTTTCCACCTGCCTCAAGACAGGGAGCACTTAAAATCTGCTGGACCAAGATCAGGGAGGGAGGAGACTTGGTTTTCAGTTGGCTGGTTGCGACATTTGGGTCACAACTATAACCATATTGTATGGTTACTATACCACACACCAGTGGCTCACAAACCTTTTAGCACCAGTTTAAATGCAAACTTTTAAAACAACACTCTGTCAGACTCAATCAGACTAAAACAAAAGTATGTCAGGACTTTATCAGATAAAGCTATCTATCTAGCTTTACAAGACTAATAAAAATTCAAGCCTCTGTTTTATGCTTTTTCCTATGGTGGGAAGACAGCATTCTTCTGGAGCATTTGATGAGCTCCATGTTCATCAGATGGGGACCATTCTGGTGGCACTGCAGTCCCCTTAGAAGTCCTGGCACGGTTGCCTACTTGCAAATAAACATGCACTTGTGGTTTAGATGTACGTTCCATAGGGATCAATACATTTTTCATGTCAGCTTGCGGGGGGGGCGGGGGGGCTTCCTTCCCAAGTGTTTTTGGGGACCTGCATTCATTGGATCAGGACTATTCTGGAAGGGTTGCATTCCTCTTGGCTTGCTCCTCGAAGTGGATTGAGGGTGGTTCAGCTGTAGAATCAGATCGGCAAGGGAGGTGGTAGAATCTCACTCTCTGGAGATCTTCAAGCGAGTCTTGACAGAGGCTGTTGGAGATACTCTAGGACTGTGGTTCTCAAAGGGGTCATGAGCCGATTTTCAGGGGATCGCAAAGAGCTTGGGGCAGCCATCTTAAAAAGCTGGGCCCCACCACCTTGGAAGCTTCATTTTGGCTAGAGAAGAGGATTCCCCATTAAATTGCCATTTTCTCAATGTTTGTGGATGCAGGGGAAATTAGCCTTGCTATGGGCTTGGTCTCTCTCTCTCTCTCTCTCTCTCTCTCTCTTCTCTTCCCTTCTCTTCTCTTTCTGAGTGGGCATGCCATGCTTTCCATGTGCTTGTCTAGGCAAGTCTCAGCAAACAGGGAGAGGAACACCAATACTCTGAAGACAATCTAAAATTTGGCTTTACCACCTTGACCAGCAGTGGCATAGAGAAGCCACAATGCATTCTGTGCAGTGTTGTTCTCAGTGGTGAATCCACCACTGAACTCAAAACTCAAAAGTCACGTTTGAATACAAAGCATTCAGAACATCCATAAAAAGATGTAGAATTCTTTCACCTTTCAAAGAGTGTGATTTATGACTTCGCTTCCTGCTTAATAACCTCACTTTTGGCCCTAGGTCTAGCAACAGGTTGTTGTACCTAAAAGGGGGGTCTTGGTACAAAAAAGATTGGGAACCCCTGCTCTAGGAGGATTTCCTGCTACAGGCAGGGGGTTGGACTTGATGACCTTCCAACTCTATGATTCTATGAAGAGCCTTTATGGGTTCTAGACCACTTCCCTCTCGTCTCTTGACCCTGCCGTGGATATTTATGGCCAACCATGCAAACGCTGAATGCTTTGCCGGTGAGGCTAAGTCCTTTGGATGGGCTTGAACTTGTCTCACCTGGCTTCCAGCCTGCACCATCGTACAGTGAGCCATCAGCACCCTGCTTTGCCTGAGTGCTGGGCCATCCACGTCAGGAGGTGCCTGCTACCACCTTCTTCCTCCTGTAGAGGCTCTGAGAAGAGGAGGAAGGCAGCAGTGGGCAGATTACATACATTTTCTGCTGTTACTGATATTCAACCTTCTGCCGGTTCTTTCATCTTGCTTGTACTGAGACATTTTAATTGTTTGTATTTAAAGTGATGCTTTTTCTCCATGTTCATATATCTTTTCTGTAGATGACTTTGACAGCTTAATAATATTGAGAAGCAATTCCCTTATTAAAGAAAGGCCTGGTCCAGTGGAATTTAAGCCTCTGCAGTCCCACAGATGCAAACAAAAAGATTCCTTTCCAATGCAATCGATGAGGCTTAAAAGAGATGCGCTGGATTCTGTCCTAAATACATAAAAGGATTAAATGAGTGCAAAATTTCTTCTAGTTCTCCAACAGTTGCTTGCTTCAAATCTCACCGATACTTGGGATGCCTACTAAATCATCACCAATTACTAGCAAAATAGTGGCTGGCATTCAATTCATTTTAATTTAATTCATTTTCTAAATTAATGTTGCAGGCAGAAAGTGCATAAACATGAAATCTGACACGGGCCATAAAACTAAACCCAGGAACAGATAATAAAAGTTGGTTTTCAAAGAACTCGGAGTCAGCATCTGTCCCTCTGTTGTCATGATCTAAAAATGACTGAGAAATCTATCAAGTGATTACAAAGCTCTGGGCTGGAACCTCCTCTGCAGAAGAGATGGAAGCTATAAGGATTTGTAAGATGAGGATCCAGGAACTGGCCATATAGTCAGAGGGGAGGAGGGCAGAAAAAGAGGACGGATGGAAAAAGAGAAGGCTCAAGGGACAATGAGTCTTAGGCCGCAATCCTAACCTGGAGTTGGGCTGGCACAGTTAGGCCAGCAAAATTTGACTGGTACAAGGGACACTGTAAAGTATGTGTATGTTTGGCTGGTACAAGGGACACTGTAAAGACCACTCTCAGAGTCAGAGAGGCCAGCACACAGTCATGTGCCATCCTCCCTGACACCAAGAACAGTCCAAATGCACTCTACGGTGTCCCTTGCACCAACCAAACTTTGCCGGCCTAACTCCAGATTAAGATTATGCTCTCAGTGAGTTGTAATGGTTTCCTTTTCCCATATTCTCTGAAACCACTGTCTCCAGATAACCAGGCTGTAAGACCCTAATCTTATTGTTGTCCCTGCCGCCCACTGATGCACCAGTGCCGAAATGGCTACCACTGCATCCTGCGATGGGGGGCCAGTCCAGGAGGTCTCCTCTGGGGTACCCCTTACTCAACGGTAAGCCTCCACAGTGTCAGGAGAGGGAATTTACTCAAACTTGCCCTAGCTAAATAGCTGGTACATGTCTGTGTGGACTCAGGATTGGGAACGGGATTAAGATTCAGTGGTTACTACTGCCACCAAAACCACCCCATCCCAGACCCAATCCACCCATTTCTGCCCTCCCCACTCCCCAGTCATTTTGTTCTCCAGCCATCCCCTCCTGCCTCCCCTGCCGTCTTATGTGGATTTGTGTGGGTGGCTCCAGATCCACTGGCCCCTGCCGCCCTGTCAGCTGAGCGATGTACTGCCAGAGCAGTCAGCGCAAAAGGAAGAGATGCAAAGATGGAAGGTATAGGATTGGGCTGTAAGCTTCATTTCCCACCAAGCCAGAACCTGCAGAGCCTGGAAGATCAGGAGACACAAAGCCAGTAGCATAGCCATAGGGAGTGGCGGTGCAGTAAGTCCTGCAGGTGCCACAATGTGCCATGCAAGCAGCACCTCCCATTCACCAATGGAGCTATGCCAGGCAGCAACAACAACAAACAGGAGAGACCGCTTTGTTCAGTGAGGGCCTGCAAATTGCCGTAGCTGCTGAGACTGGCTCCAAGAGTGAATGAGAGGAACTACTTACATGACACATTGTGGCACCTGCAGTACTTACCACCCTGCCCCCTCTGGCTACAGCATGAAGCCCACAAAAAGTCTCAGTGTATCTAAATTGTGCATCAGTTCCGTGTGCTTACAAGTCCCCTGTCACCAAGCAATAACACCCACACCTTAGATTACATTTGCGCAGATTCGAACCCAATCCACACTGCATCTGTGACAAATCCACAAGCAGGCCATGACCTCCACACTGGAAGATTCTTCCAGAAAGTGATACAAGCCAAACAGCAAGTGGTTTAACTATTGTCCTAAACCGAAGTTTTCTAGGTATTTAAATTCATTCTATGATCAAGGATGTAACCATGTACAGTAGACGGCTATCTAGACATGTAGAAGAATGTCTACATGTAAACATGGAAGGCTGCACCCATTTTAGAGGCTGGGAACATGATGCCAAAGGCCGAGAGAGAACACACTGAGCCTTTCCTTACTCGGAATATTCATGGATGGAGAACAACTGGGGAATGCTTGCAGCTTGGTGTCAGCTTCTACAAAGTGATTGTGCAGCCATTGGTGAAAATAGGTACTCCAGGAGATGGAGTGAAGTTGTGGACTGCAAACTGAATTCTAAGCAGAGATGAGTTCAGAGCCTCGAACCACCAAGTCAGTCTTGACTCCAAATGTGTTGTCCCTGCAAGGCAACATCTATTTTACAGAAGGCAGACCAGTTCATTTCCGACATATATTCTGCCCCAGTCAACTCCCTTCTGATGACTTATCCCCTTCAAATGGGCCTACTCAGTTGGTTCAGTGTCACGAACCCAGGAAGGCACGCTGGGCCTGACTCCATCTTGCCTGAGCAGGTCAGCATCCCTGCCCCTGCCCCCCCAAGCCCAGCTGGTGGGAACCGCAACCCTAAAGGCTGTTTTGTCTCTCTTCAAAGGCCTGGAGGGAGATAAAGCGTCTCTAGGAAGGGGGCTGTTTTCTTGCTGGCCAAGGTCAGTTCCAAAATATACCAACATTCCATTAAGCCTCCTGGCAGGGAAGGAAAAAAAGGCAAAAGGGGTGCTTAATGTGTAAAAAGAAAAATAGTGGGAGTGGGGAGACAGCAATGGATTATGTCAGACACCCAAGGAACCAGGGTGAGAGATAGTCAGTTTGTTGTTGTTGCTGCTGCTGCTGCTGCTGCTGTTCAGTCACTAAGTCGTGTCCGACTCTTTGCGACCCCATGGACCACAGCACAACAGGCCTCCCTGTCCTCCACTACCTTCCTGAGTTCGCCCAATTTCATGTTCATCGCTTCAGTGACACTATCTAACCATCTCATCCTCTGCCACCCCCTTCTCCTTTTGCCTTCAATCTTTCCCAGCATGAGGGTCTTTTCTAAAGAGTCCTCTCTTCTCATGAGGTGGCCAAAGTATTGGAGCTTCAGCTTCAGGATTTGTCCTTCCAGGGAGCAATCAGGCTTGACTTCCTGGAGGATGGACCGATTGGATCTCCTCAGTTTAGACCTAGATAAACAGCTTTCTTATTTTGCATTGAGTTACCATGTGTGTCTCCTTCATGGATCACTGCCTTGTTGTGGCGAAGGGGCTTGTGTAGCTCAATGAAGCTTTTAGCTATGCCATGTAGGTTACCCAAGATGGACAGGTCATAGTAGAGAGTTCTGACTAAACGTGGTCCGCTGGAGAAGGAAATGGCAACCCACTCCAGTACTCTTGCCAAGAAAACCCCATGGATTACAGTACAAAAAGGGAAGATGAGACCCTCAGGTCGGAAGGTGTCCATTATGCTACTAGGGAAGAGCAGAACACAAGTAACTAGTAGCTCCAGAAAGAGTGAAGTAGCTGGGCCAAAACCAAAGCTCAGCTGTGGATGTGTCTGGAAGTGAAAGGAAAGTACGATGCTGCAAAGAGCAATATTGCATAGGAACTTGGAACGTCAGATCTATGAATCAAGGTAAGCTAGATGTGATCAAACGCAAGATGTCAAGACTGAACATTGACATCATGGGAGTTAGTGTACTAAAATGGACAGGAATAGGAGAATTTAATTCAGATGACCATTACATCTACTATTGTGGGCAGGAATCCCTCAGAAGAAATGGAGTAGCCTTCATAGTGAACAAGAGAGTGGGAACAGCAGTACTGGGGTATAACCTCAAAAATGATCCAAGGCAATCCTTTCAACATCACAGTAGCCCAAGTCTACGCCCCAACCACTGATGCTGAAGAGGAAGAAGTTGACCGTTTCTATGAAGACCTACAACACCTTCTAGAATTAACACCAACAAAAGATGTCCTCCACATCATAGGGGATTGGAATGCTAAAGTAGGCAGTCAAGAGGTAATAGGAATAACAGGCAAGTTTGGCCTTGGAGTACAAAATAAAGCAGTGCAAAGACTGATAGAGTTTTGTCAGGAGAACACATTAGTCATAGCAAACACCCTTTTCCAGCAACACAAGCGGAAACTCTACACATGGACTTCACCAGATAGTCTACACCGAAATCAGATTGATTACATTTGTTGCAGCCAAAGGTGGAAAAGTTATATACAGGCAGTAAAAACAAGACCAGGAGCTGACTGTGGCTCAGATCATGAGCTTCTTATTGCCAAATTCAGGTTTAAACTTAAAAAAGTAGGGAAAACCACTAGGCCCTTCACGTGTGACCTAAATCATATGCCATACGAATATATAGTGGAGGTGACCAATAGATTTAGGGGCTTAGATTTGGTAGATAGAGTGGCTGAAGAACTTTGGACAGAGGTCTGTAACATTGTACAGGAGGCAGCAACTAGAACCATCCCAAAGAGAAAGAAATGCAAGAAGGCAAAGTGGCTATCTGACTAGGCTTTACAAATAGCTGAGGAAAGAAGGGAAGCCAAAAGCAAGGGAGAAAGGGAAAGATATACCCAGCTGAATGCAGATTTCCAGAGAACAGCAAGGAGAGATAGGAAGGCCTTCTTAAATGAGCAATGCAAAGAAATAGAGGAAAACAATAGAATGGGAAAGACTAGAAATCTTTTCAAGAAAATTGGAGATATCAAAGGACAATTTCGTGCTAAGGTAGGCACAATAAAGGACAAAAACAGCAAGGACCTAACAGAAGCAGATAAAGGACAAAAACAGCAAGGACCTAACAGAAGCAGATGAGATTAAGAAGAGGTGGCAAGAATATACAGAAGAACTATATAAGGCTGATCTAAATGTTCCTGACAGCCACAATGGTGCAGTCATTCAGCTCGAACCTGACATCCTGGAGTGTGAAGTCAAGTGAGCTTTAGAAAGCATCACTAACAACAAAGCTAGTGGAGGTGACAGTATTCCAGCTGAGTTACTCAAAATCTTAAAAGATGATGCTGTCGAAGTGCTGCACTCCATATGCCAGCAAATGCGGAAAACTCAGCAGTGGTCACAAGACAGGAAAAGATCAGTTTACATTCCAGTCCCAAAGAAGGGCAACGCCAAAGATTATTCAAATTACCGCACCATTGCACTCATTTCACATGCTAGCAAGATGATGCTCAAAATCCTACAAGCTAGGCTTCAGCAGTGTGTGAATCAAGAACTACCAGAAGTGCAAGCTGGTTTTCAAAGAGGCAGAGGAACTAGAGATCAAATTGCCAACATTCGCTGGATCATGGCGAAAGCAAGAGAGTTCCAGAAAAACATCTACTTCTGCTTCATTGACTACGCTAAAGCCTTTGATTGTGTGGATCACAACAAATTGTGGCAAGTTCTTGAAGAGATGGGAGTACCAGACCACCTTGTCTTCTGAGAAACCTGTATGCGGGCCAGGAAGCAACAGTTAAAACTGGACATGGAACAATCAATCAATCAATCAATCAATCAATCAATCAATCAATCAATCAATCAATCAATCAATCAA